>JANQAP020000147.1:344360-371120 GCA_026874005.2 Erythroxylum coriaceum
ACCTGATTTAATTCTTCAATTAATTTTCTAAAAAAGGAATAATGGTCTCCTATGGGAGTGTCTTTCTTTTCTGTCTTCATAATATCATGTATTACCCTACACGTGCGAGACAAGTCAACTTTGCCATGATATAGAGATTCCAAATGATCCCAAATCTCCTTAACTATGTTACAATGATTCACCATTTGTAGATATAGAGATTCCAAATGATCCCAAATCTCCTTGACTGTGTTACAATGATTCACCATTTGTAGGACCTTAGGAACCAATGTTTGTCTTAATAGGCCAAATAACCTTTTGTCATCTCTGATCCACTGTGATTTAGTGTCTTCATCCTGTGCAAAAACGTCATTCATGAGATGATCTCCCTTCATCACACACCACATAAATGCCTTTATGGATTTACGCCACTCAAGATATTTGTTGGCACCTTCTAGTTTCCAATCACAGATTTTGGTTGGAGCAGGGACTAATTCGGCCACTGCCTTACTCGGAAAGAGCTCCATCATAGCCCTTTTAATCTCATCAATATTAACTTTCTCATCGTTACTTCTGGTATTCTCTGGATCACTAGTTGTCATATTTGGTGGAATGTCAACTCAACTCTCCAATGTCTCCCTGTCGACCACCTTTGGCTGTTCACTCACTAACGTCATCTTCCTCAAGCTGCGCGACCACTTCTGGCTGTTCTCTCACTGACGTCGACTCCCGTAGGTTGTGCGACCACCTCTGCCCGTTCACTCGCCGACGTCAGCCCCCGCAGGCTGCGCCTCTTAGATGCCAATAGCAACATCGCTGCGCCGTTGCATTGTGGTGCGACGTCACCAGTCACACCCTAGCATGCTCTTAGCTCACGTTGGTTGAAAGACCTAACCAGTCCTTACTCACAGATATGGATCCTATCTGAGTTGATCTGAAAAGAAAGTTTTGGGTTTTGGGTGAATTTGGGAGTTAGGGTTTCAAGACAGAAGGAATTTTGAGAATCAGGGAAGTTGGGATTTTTTAGAATCAAGCTCTAATACCATGTTAACAAGTAGTAGTTGTGAGAAAAGTCGTAACTCCTCTGTGTTAGGTTGTGTTAGGCTGATAGTCTATATATAATAAAGAGTTACAATTATAATAGGAAAGAGTGTTTGTGAGTAAATCATAGGATAACTACTATATCCCATGATTTACTCTATCACGTTATCACGTCCTTAACACTATTATATCCTTAACACTTTGAATTAAGGATGCTACTTGAAATGAAGAAAATAAAATTGTGGGAGTTCTATAAATGCATTTTAGCAGTACGGAGGGATTGCAAAAAGCCTAGGACGTCTATTTATAACATCTAAGTTTATCTTTCCATTATTAGGTCTGTTGACTTCTTGAGTACATTTAGTATTGCAACATTAAGGCAAATTTTCTTGCACTTAAAGTTGATTCCTTCATATACATTGGGCCCAAGTTCTCAAGCTAACAAATTTGTTGAATTTTGTAAGAGAAAAGGTTGGTTGTTTCCTTTTTATTCCTTGAAGAGGCCTCCAAAAATGAAACATATAATGGCAGCTATGAGTTTATGATTTTGAACTCACCATTCATTTTGACATTAAAGGTGATAGGCACTTTGAAATCTCCATAACATCAAGCATCGTGCACAAGGTTTTTTGAAGTAGGGGATATAGAAAAAAGAGTTAAAATATTCTTGTGTAGAGAGTTGTTATATAGAACAAAATACAAGTTGCATTTGAAACTAATTTGAGTATTTTTAGTTAAAGTCATAGAGTCCCTTTATATGTGTCAATGTAATCAAATGATGAGTCTGACGAATATGAATTGAAACTCCATTTCATTCTCTCTTTCTTTGTGTTCTTCCTCTCTTCTAATTCTACTTTCTCGATTCTCCTCTTCTTTGTTACTTATTCAATACAAATTCTTGTAATAGATTCCAATAGTTTGTTTGTTTCAATTCCTTTGTGCAATTCCTAATTCTTGATATTGTCCCTATGATTGATTCCTAAATTTATACTTTATTTCAATTCTTATTTTCTAATTTCCAACATATATTCAAAATTCTAGCTGCCCTTATTTCAGTTCGTAATATTCTTCTGCTTGTCCTACATCAACTTCATAATTGCAATGTAGCTTTTTTAACAATCTTGTTTGTGCATCATATGTTCTTTCTTTTACCTACCAAATAACATATGTATACAATTTTTGTATGGCTTAACCTACACTTCTAGTTGCCCCTTTTCTATTTTCTACTTTTCAAAATGCAAGGCCTTTGAATAATTTGGTAGAAAATTTGTATCAATTCTTATTTTCTAATTTCCAACATATATTCAAAATTCTAGCTGCCCCTATTTCAATTTGTAATATTCTTCTACTTGTCCTACATCAACTTCATAATTGCAATGTAGCTTTTTTAACAGCCTAGTTTGTATGTCATATGTTCTTTCTTTTACCTACCAAATAATGTATGTATACAACTTTTGTGTGGCTTAACCTACACTTCTAGTTGCCCCTTTTCTATTTTCTGCTTTTCAAAATGCAAGGCCTTTGAATAATTTGGTAGAAGATTATTAAAACTGATACCGCCTTTGTTTTTGTTGTGAATTGTGATGTTTAGGTACAAAGCTGCTATCAAGGCTGATCCTTTATGTTATGAGGTATGCTAGTCATCTTATCATTGCTCTAGTTTCGCCTCCTCCTAGCATTCTCACACCACTTACCTCAAGACAGATGCATGAGAGAGGAAAGTAAGAAAAAGAAAAAATAATAAACTTTCCCCAATGGCATTACAGTTGCAAAAGTTCTGGAGTCTAGCCAAACTTGGGCTATTATCATTAGGAGCTAAAATGATTGTCTTCTTCATTGGTAGTCATTCAATCTTAGTTAAATTAGTTAAATTCTATTCCCCTTTGCTTTCTCTACATGATTGTGTTCCTTTCTTGGGCTTATGATACTTTTGTTGAAATTAAGATTTATTGTCTCAGGCTTTTGAATGTCTTGTTGAAAATCAAATGCTTACATGTGAGGAAGGTAAGAAAGTCTCCAAAAGTCAAATTGGGTTCTTAAACATCAATGGGCTTTGTTTTGGTTGTAAATCTATTTTAGGATGTGTAGATGTTACTTTGAAATTGCATCCATGAATCTTTGTTATTGTGATGATGTATTACTACAAGATTTGTACTGAATTGTAGAAACAAGTTTGGTTTCAATGTTACAATTTGGTCCCGGTGAAGCTTGGCTCTCTTCGTTCTACTCATGCTTGATAAAGAAGGTAACCATAGATTGAATGCATTTACTATTGTAGGTAAGGAACTTCTTGACAGTTGTGCTTTCAAAAATTAAATTTTCCAGTGGTGTTTTTATGGCTTTTTTTTCCCAGTATGACAAAGAAAGTGTGGTAGAAGCCAAATTCAGAGAAGTGGAGAAGGAGACTTGCACTACGAGACCTGCCACCCAATCCTTAGCACACACATTAAAGAACAACACTGATCTTTTGACTTGCAAGGCTGAGTACTACCATCAATGTGGTGAATATCAAAAATGTTTTGAACTAACATCTACGTAAGTTTTTACCTTGTATTATGCAACACAACTATATTTTTCCTTATGAGCTTAGTTGTTTTGTGTTTTTGTTTTACAGGCTGCTTGAGAAAGATCCTTTTCATTTAAAATGCACCCTCATACATTTGGCCTCTGCTATGGAGCTTGGTAGTTCAAATGAGTTGTATATCATGGCATGCAATTTAGTGAAGGATTATCCCCAAAAGTGAGTGTACTTGAAATATTTTCATTTGCTTTTCTAATACTCATAGACATGTCTATATAAGTATATAGATATATTTCATGTTGATCAAAATATGATACTCTACGGTGTCTCTTTTCTCTTTTTTGTTTTTCATTATTGTTCCTTGCTCTTTGGATGTGCTATTATGGAACTAGCTGGTTGTCAACCAAAATGATTGACGGAATATGCTGATTGTTTCAATAATCTTTGAAGATATTGATACTATTTATCAAGAACAACTGTAGAGAATTGAAAATGGTTTATGAAGAATGAAAATGATGAGGAGATAGTATGAGGTAAATAAGAAATCTTTGAAGCTACGGGCCTTAGGTGCTAAGAAACGTTAATTGGGATGATGAAACAATGGGATGTAAATAAGATTCTAGGAAGCCACGGGCCTTAGCAGTTAGGACAAGAATTTGGATGATTAAACATAATCATATCTATTGAGAACTAGGTGCATCATCTTCCAGTATTGGTGTGTTCTAGATCAATCTAACTTGCATACTTGGATATGTAGTTAGTGTAACTTGCTCAATTGTATCCTTTCAATTGGTATGATCTAGAATATATATTACATGGCGGTTATGTTTCATTAAAATGATCTATTATGTGTTTTCTAAATAATAGAACAAGTTAATTGAGTTATGCAATTAATATGTCTTTGTCAAATATGTTTTCTTGTCCTCACTAGACTATAAGCTTCTTAAAAACAACTTTGGTCCAAGTTGTTTTTGTTTGATATGAACTACATATTGATCATGAGTTTGCATATTGTTGGGAACCAATACTAGAGAACTTTTTAAATTTTCCTTGTTGCCTATGCCGATGAAGTTCATTGCTTTGTATACACTAATGTTATGAAAAGCATGCCCTCATCATTCTGACAGTGACATCAAAGATTAAATATAGGTCCTTGTGGCTGATATTTAGAAAGAAGAAAGAAACTTGCTTAATTTGATAACTACCTTGATTCTTCTTCTAATCCAAGCATGTAATCTAAAATTGATGCAATAGATCATTCAAAATTGATTCATTTTTGACTTCATAGAATAAGGAAAAATATCTAGGTATTAAGTGTGAGGAAAAAAAATCATCTTAGTGGGCCAAGACTTTAAAAGTTGGGACTGACTTGGTTGATTTGGAAGAGACGTTTTTGGGTTTGATATTGAAGAGAGATAGAGGAAAGCCAAAGGATTCGTTTGAATGAATTCTTATAGACTTCTTTTTGCATTATGTCCTTTTTTGTGGCTGATATTGTTTAATTACTGGTTTTCTTCTTTTAGGGCTCTTTCATGGTTTGCTGTTGGTTGCTACTATTATTGCATCACGAAGTATGGCCAATCGCAACGTTACTTCAGGTAGGCATAAAATGGTTTTGGTTGAAACTAACCTTAGTTATGAAAAATGTTGATATGTGATTTTGATTATTTTCACTCATCTTAAATTGGGTTTTTCTTTCTTTTACATTCTAAAAGGGTAAAGTATTGTGGTAAAATGTATGTAGAGAGGGAATCGTCAATTGACCAATTAGTTGCTAAAAAGATAGCAAATCTATAGTCAATTTTTATTCAATAAATTTGTGAAAGATTTGTTAAACTTCAAATTTTAATGACTGAGCATTAAATAATTTTTGATCTCAAGAGTGAGTGATGGATTAGAGAGGGTTAAAGTTATAAATTTCAATAGAAAAAACTAGAATTGAGATTGTACAATAATAACAACAACAAGAACAATAATAACAACAACGACCTAATAGGAATCTTTACTTAGATGCAAGGTTTGGAGAGATTCAGAAGTATGCAACTTTATCCCTATCTAGTAAAGAGATTATTTTTGATAGATCCATCGAAAAAAAGGTTTTCTAAAACATAAGAAAACAATAGCTAAATCCATAAGCAAATAACTGCATAGATGAAAAAATTACAATAAAAATTAAAATAAAATAATAATAAAAATAATAAAAAATTCAAAAAAATAAAGATAAAAGGTAGTAAATAAATTTATAGACAAGAAAGAAAACAAATAAGTAAATAAAACAAATAAACAATTGAAAAAAAATGAAAAAAATAAAATAACTAAAGGAATAAGTGCTACAAATAAAAGTTTTTAGGCTAATTAAAAGATACAAGAATCGAAGAATAGTATTCAAAAGGCCTATAAAAAGAGAAGGACCTCTCTATGTAGGGTCTTCTATTTGTACCTTACCTCACCAAAGTTTTTTATTGAAGTTCAAGTTTAGGTTTGGCAATAGGGCCTGACCTGAAGTTAACAGACCAGGATCTGGTTGACTAGGCCCAAACCCGTTTGACGAGCAATATACAAACGACGTCGTTTTTGAATTTTTTATAAAAAGTATATAAAGTCCAGCCGGGTTGGCAACCCCAGACTTGGGCTCGAGTTAGTATGTGTTTGGATACCTAGTCAAGTTCTTGATAAGCTCTAGTATGATTATATCATTTCTGATCACTTCTCTTTAATTCTTCTTGGGTCTTTCTTTTCTTCTCTTGCAGTCTCTAAGTATAATCTTTTCACATCTTCTTACTAAGGTGTTAGGATGTTTTCTCTTAACATGTTTGAATCACCTAAATCTTATCTTCCTTAATTTACTATGAATATTAGTCACTCCCAACTTATCTCTTGTTACAACATTCCTGACTTTATCTTTTCTTATAAGATTGTACATCTAATAGAGCACTTTTATACATATCTCTACTAATTAGCTTACAGGCAACGGGAACTCCCTTATCTTCTAATCACTTCTCCAGAACTTCCCCACGTACCTTGTCATAAAAATCTATAAAAATCATGTGTAGTTCTCTTTGTTTGTCCTTATAATATTCCATTAATTGTCTAAGGAGATGTATGACTTTTGTTGTGGATCTCCCTAGCATGAAAACAAATTGGTTCTTTGAGATAGGTGCACCTTTTCTAACTCTCTTCTTAATCATTTTCTCGTATGATTTCAAGGTGTGGCTGAGTAGTTTGAAACTTCTATAGTTATTATAGTTTTGGATGTTCCTTTTGCTCTTGTAGAGAAGGATTAGTGTGTTAAGTCTCCACTTATTTGACATTTTAACAGACTTGAAGATTATATTAAAAAGCTTGATTAACTAAGTAAGACCCTCTTTTCCTAGACTCTTCCACACTTCTATGGATAGCTCGTCAGGCCTATTGCTCTTTTTCATCTTTCTTAAAGTTCCTCTAGTTTCTTGTTTGTGATACGCTGATAGCAAGTGAAGCTATGATATTGTTAAGAAGTGTTAAGATTGTCCAAGGAAATGTTGTTATCTTCGCCTTCATTAAAAAACCTATAGAAGTAGCTCTTTCATCTCCTCTTGAAGTTATTTTCATCCACGAGCACCCATTCTTCTTCATCCTTTATACATCAAACTTGATTCAAGTCTCTCGCTTTTCGTTCCTTAGCTCTTGTCAACTTTGAAATATTCTTTTCTCCATCCCTAGTTTCTAATCTTTGATATAAGTTCTCGTAAGCTCTACTTTTGCCTTTGAAACTATCTTATTCACTTCTTTCATTGTCAACTTGTAACTCTCTCTATTGCCTATCCTCTCTTCATTTGTGTTGCTATCCAATGGAACTCCATATGCAACCTTTTTGATTTTCACCTTGTCTTAGATATCTTCATTCCATTGCCAAGACTCTTTACTACCTTTAAGCCTTTTAGATTGAGATTATGGTTTCAACAATTAGAGTTTATAACAAAACCTCTTTGAATAAGAATTTGGTATTGCAATTATTCTAGATTGGACTATACATTAGTTGGATGTGAAAAATGCCTTCTTAAATTGAGATTGAGAAGGAGAGGTGTATATGGAGCCTCCCCTAGGATTTAGTGAAAACTTCAAAAAAAGGACACGCAAACTAAAAAAATCTTTATTTGAGTTGAAATAATCACTAAGGGCCTGGTTTAAAAGATTCACAATATTTTTAAAGTCTCAAGATTTCTTACAGGGCAGTCTGATCATACTCTATTCATAAAAACTTCTGGAAAAGGAAGGACTATGATTCTAATTGTGTATGTAGACAAAATTATCCTCATTGTCGATGATTTTTGAGGAAATTAAATTTTTTAAAAAGAATCTCTCAAAAGAGTTTGAAATCGAAGACATGGAGTATCTTAGATATTTCATAGGGATGGAAATTGCTAGATCTAAGAGGGCATGGTATACCTTGTAGAGGAAACTAGGATAAGTGGATGTAAACCATCAGATACTCCTATGGAATTCAACTCAAAGTTGGGTGAAGTTAAGGAGGGAGTTTTAGTAGATACAGGTCGATATCAACTACTGGTGGGAAAGCTAATCTATTTATCTCACAAGAGACCAGATATTTCCTTTGCTGTCAGTTTAATAATCCAGTTTACGCATACTCCCTATGAAGAATACTTGGAAGAAGTGTACGTAATCTTAAGATACATAGAGGGAATTCCAAGGAAAGGATTATTCTTTAAGAAAAGTGATCAAAGGAGAGTTGAAGTGTACACTAATGTAGACTGGGCAGGGTTTTTTACTAACAGAAGATCAACTTTTGGATATTGCACATATTTGTGGGGAAATCTAGTAACCTAGAAGAGTGAAAAACAAAGTGTGGTAGCTGGAAGTAGTGTGGAGGTAGAATATAGGGCAATGGCTCAAGGATTTTGTGAAATAATTTGGCTTAAAAAAGTAATGGAAGAACTTAAGAAACCAGTGGAGCACCCAATAAAGTTGTTTTGTGATAACAAAGCAATTATCAGTATTGGCAACAATCTAGTTTAACATGATCGGATGAAGCATATGGAGATTGATAGACATTTTACAAAAGAAAAACTAGAAAGTGGACTTTTTTGCACACTATTTGTACCTACAGCACAACAAGTTGTTGATGTCTTCACCAAAGGGCTACTACGACATAATTTTGAGTTCTTTGTTAGCAAGTTGGGCATGATCAATAGCTATGCACCAACTTAAGGTTGAGTGTTGATATTATGGAAATAATTAGCTAATTATAATATTAATAATTAGCTGATTCTCTATAGATAATTAGTTGATATTCTATTAATTAGTTGAGATTTTATTACTCAAGAGAATAAATAAAATTTTCTTAATTTAAGGAAATAATTAGGACTGTATTGTCCTATATATTCCTTGTACTATTCACAAAAAATTAAGGAAGAATTACTTTTTCTTCTTTCTTCGCATAGGATTAGAAGCCATATAAAGAGCAGCTTGGTTATTGCACCATAACTTTGTTGGCAAGGACAATTTTAGTCAAGAGCTGATGTATGTACATTATTTCACACAAATTGTGCCATAGCTCTGTATTCTACTTCTACACTCAAGCGAGATACAACCCTCTATTTCTTACTTTTTTATGAGATTAGATTTCCTTCAACGAAGACTCAATATCCTATGATTGATTTCTGATTAGTCTTAGATCATGCCTAATTTGCATATGAGAAGCAATCTATACGATTGTGGCCATGATTTTTATATGGTATACCTCGTTCGTGAACTCTTTTCAAATAACACAGGATTTGCTCTGAAGTAGCCTAGGGATGAATTGTTTGGGAAGTCATAAATTGACTTACAATACTAATTGCTTACAGCAATATTAGATAATTTTGTTTCCCAACCAATCTCCTATACCTCTCAAGATCTTCAAACAAATCTCCATCATTTGTGAGTTGCAAATTCCCGATACTCACACTCAGTAAATACAATAATCACTCAATACCTCACACCATCACACACCCTTACTACTTATAACAAATTTCCCTAACTCACTCTGCCACGTAATTATTCTTCTGCTGCAAGATTTGGTTCTTTGTCCTTTGCTGAGCCTTGGTTTACTCCTTTGGGCCTTCTAGAGTAAACAATAAATCCTTTAGGCTTGCTTGCTGTTCTATCATTGCTTCCCGGATCAACAGCAGCCTTGTCCTCAAGATTGAAATGAGGAAATTGTCCACAAAAATCTGCCTCATCGACCCAAGTAGCTTCCTCTGCTAGTTTTCCTTGCCATTGCACCAAAACCTGATTGATTTGTTGTAGAGATCGTTGTGTACAACATCTTTGTAAGATCTTGTCAGGTTGGATAAGAGACTTCTCTTCCACATCCAAGTTGGCTGGAAGTTCCGTTAAAGCCTTATGATCACCAATAGCTTTCTTCAATTGAGAAACATGGAAGACTGGGTGTCTTTGACAGCCGATGGGAAGCTGAAGTTTGTAAGCTACACTGCCAATGTGTCCCACTACTTTAAATGGACCATAGTACCCGGCTGCTAGAAGAGAGAGTACGCTGGCGGTAAGGGTGAAATTTGAGAAATACATTATTAGCTGATGGTAGCAAGGAGGTCTCCGAGTAGATGTCCCATAAAACAACAGAAAATTCAATCTCAGACAATTTAGAAAGTGCGGTAATGGAGGTTGAAATTCGACAAAGAGATGGGTCACCTTGTAAGCAAATTTGTCTAGTTCCCATAAACAAATTTCATTGCCATTTTTCTCCAATTAACGCTAACATCTCCTAGAGTCTCAAGCCAACTGACTCCCAAAACAAGATCAATCCTGCTAAGCGGAAAAATGTAACAATCAATTATGATGTCATAATCTCCAATAATCACTGGCAATTTAGTGCAAAGTTTGGAGGTCTGGACCTTATAGCCGTTGCCAAACGAACAGTAAAAATTGTAGTCGGTTGTACTTGAAGTTGTAGTTGTTTTACCATTGGAGCAGAAATGAAATTGTGGCTGGCACCACTGTCCACCATGATAATAGATTGAACTCCAGTAATTGAACCCCTCAATTTCATTGTACGAGGTCTACTAATTCCACCAATAGAATACATGGGAAGGTCAAGTTGATTAAAATGAGCCTCATCTATTTTGAGTGGAAAAGGATCATCACCCATACCTTCTAGCTCTGTAAAAGCAGCATTCTCAGCAAATTCCTCTTTTTCACTCGCAATTAAAGCTCGAAATGATTTAATGGGACATTCATGTAGTGGAGTATAAGGCAATTTACAACGAAAACAGAGGCCCTTGGCTTGAAGATCTTGATATTCTTGGTGTGAATACCGTTTTGTGCCCCGATAACGAGGTTGTGAGCTTAGGGAATTTGGTTGTGGTGGAGGAGGAAGAGCTGGTAAAGAACGAGCAGTAGGAGGGGAAGGTTTGTCTGGTGGTTTTGGGTTAAAAGTGTCACGTTTTTGGTTGGAAGAACTTGAGAAATTAGGAAGGTTTGGGTTGGGAGATGATGGGATGGAATGATTAGGCCCAAGCCCATATTGCTGGAAATAGGGAATTGTTTTCTGTGTTGAAGAAGGTGGGTTATAATGATGGATTTCTCGTTCAGTCTCCCGTGTGGTTCTCATTGTGCAATTTAGGTCAACCGTCTCATGTGATGGGAGATGTACCCTGATATCGGATTTTAATCTGTTAAGGAAATATCCCAAGCAATGATCATCAGAAAGGTGAGGGACGTGGGTGGCTTGTCGTACAAATTCATCAATGTATTGTTCCACAGTTGATGTCTGTTTGGTTGCAACCAAATATTCAAAAGGGTTGCCAACCATCTTACCACCAAATTTTTGCAGTAATGTCGATCTAAGTTCCTCCCATGATAAATCTGGAGCTCTTTGACGTATCCAGAAGAGCCGATGAAAAGTTGTGCCTTCCATATTCACCATAGATAGAGAAACTTTTGAATAAGCTTGCGTTCGGTGAAGTTCAAAATACTGTTCTGCACGAGCTATCCATCCGACAGGATCGGTACCATCAAAACCAAGCATATCAGTCTTTTTTGAGGTGAAGGTGGTTGTGTCAAGAAGGATTGGGCAGTTTCCGATATTAGGAGCAGATGATGTTTGGGATGATGAGTGGTGAGGAGTATGTGTTATGGGTATTTCATCTGTGGAATTAACAGATTTGCCTTTGGTTAGGGTGGTAAGTAAGGATTTGATTTTTGTGTTTTGGGTAAGTAAGGTTTCATTTGCTATTTGAATGGTGTTGAGAGTAGTTTCCATAGCTACGTGCTGGGATTGTAAAAGGGCAATGTTCTTCTCTACATCTTCTAATCTCCCCTCCATTCTTGTTTTGGGCATTAGCAAGATCCAGCATGTCGGACCAAATTGGTGGAGTAAAGAACAAAATCAATAATCAGAAAATTAAGAAGAAAAACTTGGGATCAAATGGCCAAGAGAAGCGTTGAATTTCTGGAAATCTGTCACAGCAGCAGTAAAACTCCAAATACAAAGTAAAGAAGATACTGACTGGTTAACCAGCCCCCAGGAAAAAGATTCTCGATACTCACACTCAGTAAATACAATAATCACTCAATACCTCACACCATCACACACCCTTACTACTTATAACAAAATTCCCTAACTAACTCTGCCACGTAATTATTCTTCTGCAGTAAGATTTGGTTCTTTGTCCTTTGTTGAGCCTTGGTTTACTCCTTTGGGCTTTCTAGAATAAACAATAAATCCTCTGGGCTTGCTTGTTGTTCTATCAGATTCGTTCAACTGCTTGACTAAAATTTTCAAACCAAGCGTGAGGACTTTGTTTTAAGCCATATAGAGATCTTCGTAGGTGGCACATTTTCCCATACTCTCCCTAAGCAACAAACCTAGGTGGTTGCTTCATATAAACCTCCTCATATATGTCTCTATGTAAGAAGGCATTTTTAATGTCCAATTGATGTAAGAGCCAATAGTGAGTTGTTGTCATAGAAATAAGTAAACTAATAGATGTCAAATTAGCCATAGTAGAGAAAGTATCAAAGTAGTCCACACCATAAAAAATTTGGGCATAACCTTTAGCAACAAGATGAGCATTAAGTTGAGTCACGAAGCCATCAGGATTAACTTTAACTGCAAAGACCCACTTACAATCAATAGCCTTTTTTTTCCATTAGGTAAATTCGCTAAGGTCCAAGTACCATTAGCATCAAGAGCATTTATTTCCTCTATTATTGCTACATGCCAGTTGGGTTGAGACAAGGCCTTATGAACACTTTCGGGAAGAGATAGAGCATCAACAGATGCAATAAAAGAACTCAAAGGTGACAAATGATCATAAGAAACTAAAAATGAAATCGGGCAAGTATATTGGCATTTACTTTCATGGAGGGAAATTGGAAGGTCAGGATTAGTGGCTGTGGAATCTAATGACAAAGAAAGAACTGATGCTGGACACGGGTCAGGAACATCTCGTCATTGGGAATAAAGATGTATCATAAGTAGCGATGGAGATGGTGCTGAAGTAGAAGAAAAATTGGATAACTGTTGGGTGACATGATATAGTAAGAAATCATCGATCTCCCCTTACTATGACTGGTGTTTGCAGAAACTGGAAAGAAGGGAAGATTTACCATAAACATAACATTAGTGGACACAAGGTATTTATTAAGCTTAGGATAATAATAGCGATATCCTTTTTAAAGATGAGAGTACCCCAGAAAGACACATTTCATAGACTTGGGATCTAATTTGATGACTTAAGGAGGAACATCACGGACAAATACGTACTCCAAAATATATGGGCTCAATAGGAAACAAGGGTTTGGTAAGAAAGAGGATCTGATAAGGAATCTTTGTATAAAGGATGAGTGATGGCATATGGTTGACTAAAAAAACTGTTGAATTTTACAATTACCATCAAAACCTTTTGCGCACCAATCAAGTCCTCAATCATTCACAAAATCATTGCCAATTCTCTTTGTGGGTGTTGTTTACCTCATTCCTGACCCCTTATATAATGGACCCTAGTTTCTAAGCTAAATATCCTTCAAGGTATGTAGGATCTTTTGCTTTGATACTACTTGATTTAGTAGAGAGGGGTAGGGCAACAAATTTCGAAGAAATACGAATTGGGAAGAAAGTGGTAATTAGGGTTTATAACAAAAGCTCTTCAATTTAAAAATTTAGAATTCAATGGCTTCTATAGTTTATATATAAAATCTCTATTTATACTAGTGTTTTCAAAAGTCCTACCTAAAAGAGGAAACACAAGTCCGGGTCCTTTAAAGAATAAGCCTAGTTGTCACTTGCCATTGGACTTTTTTTGGAAGTTGACACCTACCGTTGGACTTGTTGAGAAATGGAACATGCTTTTTGCTGATAAACTAAATAAGAATCTTGGACTTAGGGCGATGCTATACTACTTTCCCAAGCCAAAGAATAAACAAACTAATTTTGCCTTATGTGTTGTTGATTATGCTCCTACACTTGGTAGTTGCCACCTAGTCTCCTAAACTAAACAACACATATCAAGTATTATTAAACCTATTGATTGTTTTTTTTTCCTATTATAAATTGGACTTATTTCTCTTTGCATTTGTTTTATGCTTCAGCAAGGCTACAAGTCTTGATGGAACTTTTGCACCTGCATGGATAGGGTATGGAAATGCTTTTGCAGCTCAGGAAGAGGGAGATCAAGCAATGTCAGCTTATCGTACGACTGCCCGTTTATTCCCTGGGTAAGTTATACTGTTACTAAGTTAATGGTTTCTAAATTGAAATTGATTGAATTTTTAACTGAATTGAACTAATCTACATTTGCTTATGGTTTTTTCTTATTTAGTATGCCCTTATCCTTTACCCCTTTTACTTTTTTTCTCTTGCCCCTTGCTTCTGCCAAAATATTTCTTTTTACCCTATGGTTTCTTTTGGAAATTAGACAAAGGATGTGACTTGATTGTCTAATACCAAAGATTAGTTGAGAAGTTTTTATATCTTGCTATCACAAGACTTGGCTTTACAACTTTGTTAGTTTGAATGGTCAGTTATGACTTTGTATGCCAATTGTTGGGAGGTGACATTTCATACCATAATATGAGTAGGATCTTTTGTCCTATAATGGTAGACATATTGATGCAATAGGATAAGTAGACACAAGTTATGTTGATTCTTAGTTTAATAGGCACTTCGCTTTTAAGTTTCTGTATTTTTGTGGGAGGATTGATATCCTAGAAAAGTAAGAAACATAATGTTATGAGCCACTTCAAGATTTATTCACATAATCATTTGTTAAGGAGATCAAGATTTATTTACTTACACTTGCTCTACTAAGGTCTATGAGATTTATGTGATTATCAAGCGGTAATACGTATTTCTTCTAATGTAGTTGTTCATTCTCACTAAATTTTTAGAGGGGTATGAGCATTTTATATTTTCATTCCAAGTTAGGCATCAACAATATATATGCTCTAATTTATTTCTCAAAATACATATATGCTCCAATTTCAATGGATCTTGTTGAGAATCAAATATGTACATGGTGTTGGGATGCATTTGTAATTAACTTTTTGTGTTCTTTTGTATATGTGTGTTTATGTTATATTTGTGGTGAATAGAATATCGACTTCATGCACTCCCATAGTTTGTTATTTACATCTTCTTAAAAACAACATTTATGTTGTCATTGTTCTAAACATAATTAGGGGTATATTTGACATTTATAACGTCAAATACAAAATTCATATTGGACATTGTATTATTTTTAATATGTATGCTAAAAGTTAGTTTAGATGTTATATGTGTTCCTAATGAGAATTAGTGTCCATAACTTATACAACTCCTTGAAAGTGTGTGAAGAACTTGATTAACTTATAATACATATATTGCAAATGATCATTAATGATATATATGAACGTGAATTGGAAGAATATTGTATTGTATTTTTTTGCAAGATTATAAGTTGAATGGATTTATAGTTATGTAACCACCTAAATGAGGAAAGAATGCTGGAAAATAAAGGTTAAGTTACAACTATACTAGAGCTATTCTAGGAAACTAAACTACAACCAAATCACCCTAGTTGAAATCACATATTCTAGGCTAATAAGCACTTGAATCTTGCAATGCACGCCCTAATTAAATCACATAAAATTTGTGGCAACCTTGTTATCCTAGCAAACCTTTGTGGGAGAAGTGTCACTAGGAGCTTCAGGTCTCCAAGTTGTCTTTTTATCCACATTACCTTGCAAATTTCATGAGCAAGAGACCTGAACTTTTCCTCAACACTACTTCGAGCCACAACATTTTGTTTTTTGCTCCATGTGACAAGATTTCCTCCAATAAAGGTGTAGTAGGCTGAAGTTGATCAATTGGAAGTGGTGCAACTAGCCTAGTCTATATTTGTATAGACTTCTATTTGTAGGTTTTTACATTTCCATAAGACCCTTTTTGAGGATTTCCTTTTAGGCACTTTAATATCCTACAAGCTACATAAAAATATACTTCTTTAGGTGGGGTGCATGTATTAGCTGACTATACTCACAACAAAAGCGATATCAGGACGGGTATGAGACAATTAAATTAAATTTTCTATTAAGAGTCTAAAACTCTTCTTTATTGACCACGTCTAGGGATGCAATGGGTTAGGTGGAGCTTGGGCCAGATCTAGACCTTAGGCCTCCTATGGCTTGAACTTGGCCCAACTTAGCTCAACCTTTTTTTCTTTGTCTAACCTTGGCCCAAAGCTCGATCAAACTCGGGGTGCTTGATCTGATCTCGAGCCCGATCAGTGGTGAAACTTGCTAAGGCTCAAACGTCTAACTGTCACTGTTTGATAAGAAACCAAGCTAGAATCCCCCATTCTATAATGTCAAAGCTCAACTTAATCCTTTGACTAGAATTGATGGCTTGAGCTCCTTTATTCTTGGAATCTTCGTTTTCAAAAGAATAGAGGCCATCTATCAATTTAACGTTGTCAATTGTCTTCCTCGAGCTCAGTTTTACATAGTGGGATTCAAAAATGGTAACACGAAGAGTCCTAGGATAATTTACCTGGCGATAGCAAATTACAAGTTTAGGAATGTGTAGGATATTTTTTAGAGAAATGGTTTACAAGAGATTTATCAAACCTTTTTTGGCTATAGGGGAATGTGAACCATTTGTTATACAAGTTTTATCATGACTAGAACATGGGTAATAAGTGTGGAATAAATTAGAAGAGCTTGTCATATGATCAAAGGCTCTTGAATCTATGTTCCAAGGAGTAGAATAACTAGGTAAATGCAAGATAATGCCTTTGAACTACTACTTGCTTGAGCAATGGAAGCATTAGCGGTACTAAATAAACTTGAGTTGGATTTCAATAGCTTTAGGAGTTGATTAATATGCTCCTTGTTGAAGGGAACCGAGTTTGCCTTGTGCAGTAGAACGATTGAATTTGCCTTCATAAGAGCCATTCCTATTTGTTGGTTTTTCATAAATCTTAAAATAGGTCTCATGTGTATGATGAGGCTTATTACAATAATCTCATGTTACTTAAAGGGCTCACATACAAGGGATATTGTATAAAAATCATCGACATACTCACATAGAGTGTTTCTTAGATGCTGATTACGTAGTTCTAAGATTGACCGAAAATCCATTATTGACTATTGTGTCTTCATTGGACGAATTTTAGTCTCATAGAAAAGCAAGAAAACATATGTTGTGCCCAAACCTAGGGCAGAATTTGAATAGAGCTATAGCCCAACCAACGTGTGAAGTAATGTAGGTATATCAGTTATTAACTGAAACTGATCTTAAAGCCTCAATACCAACAAAGTTATGGTGTGATAATCAAGCTATTCTGCACATTGTTTCTAATCTTTTGTTTCATGGACAATCTAAACATGCTGAGATTGACTGTCACTTCACTCATGAAAGTAGTAGCAAAAAACTTGTTATCTACAGAATATGTGAATTGGAGAACAACTTAGGGACATTTTCAAGAAAGCTCTCAATGGAGTTTGAGTCAATTATATTTGTAACAAATTGGACATAATTAATATCTATGCTCCAATTTGAGGGGGAGTGTTGTAAATTGTATAGATATGATTGTGTTGTTGTTACAATTTCTGAAGTCTTGATTATAGGGATCTCATTACCTAATTTTTTGTTGATTAGCGTATTTATATAGGAACCTATATTCTGTACACACAGATTAATAGGGATATCTTTTCTCTTTTCATAACATAATTAAATCAATACAATTCAAAATGTTAAGTTATAGGTTGAAATTTACTCAAAAGACAATAAGAATCAGTTTCTTTTTCTTATAATTTGAGATATCTTTTTGCATGTGATTGAATTAGTATTTAAAAAAAGGAGTTATGTTTGTCTTTTTATTTTACGTGTCAAGAAATCCATATTAAGATTTTGTTATCTAAACCTTAATGACCTCCTTTTGGGAACATAGTAAGTAATTAAAAGTTAATTGAAATTATAAAACTATAACAAATCAGTAGGTCATATACCCTATCCATGTTAGAGATCCATGGCAAATATGTCTCTTTCCACTAGATAACTAATTGATTTCAATTCAATTTCAATTCAAGCGACAATTTGGATTAATCAAAACAGTAAAAAGTGTTTAATACCCTCAACTGTCTTTTCTAGGTTTATGGATGGTCATTTCATTTTTCTTTTCAAAGGAGTTAACTAGTGCTTTTCCCTTTTCTATGTTACTTCTCTAAGATGAAGTAGTGGGTCGAGAACTTCTAATCATTTTCTTTATATTGTTTTATGGCTTTTAGGAAAAATTCTTCAATGCTTTGCTCTGTTGGATGTCTTTTGCTAAGTCAAAGTTGGCTAGCACAAGACCTTGTCATCTCCATAGTTGGAAAAAAGAGAGTAGCTTCATTTGTATGTGTGTGTGAATTCATAAACTGGTTTGCTTTAGTTTGTGATATCATGTGTATGAATTGTGATAAATGGACACATAGTTGGTTAGCGTTGGATTTTCTCTTACTATTTATAAGTTACCTTGCTACTGGTTGAATCTTGATATTCTTTTATTCCAGGTGCCATTTACCAATATTGTACATAGGGATGGAATATATGCGAACCCACAGCTATAAGCTTGCGGAGCAGGTATTTGTTTAATTTTGATTCTGATTTGATTTCAAGAATCATATATGGTGTAATTTCATTGACGGGCTAGCTTCTGTGTCAACTGTATTGCCATATTGATTACTATTCCGTTAGCCCCTTGTTATGGACTGAGTTATGGGTCGGCTAGTGTGTAGAGGGAGAGGATTAACAGGTTCTAGGGAATGATGAGGTGGTTTCCTACGGTGCCTTATATTGGTAGTTTGAGTGCTCAGGAAACTGAAAATTTTCTTGAGTTTAGAAGTACTCAAGAGGACTTTTTATGAAATTCTCGACTGTCTTCTTTATTAACTGAACCCCTTAAATACAAGAAGGGAAAATGGGAAAGAAATTGGGAAAGTGGAGACTAACTTCCTAACAACATGGGAAAGAAAAAGGGGAAAGTGGAGGCTAACCTCCTAACAACCTATGAAACATTTGGAAAATATGAATCAACTTATTTCAGCTTGATGATGTGTCCGATTGCTAATGTGTCGTAAATTTGCCATGTGTAAATCTGTTGTAGACTTTAGGACTGCTAACATGTTCTCTTGTTTTGCACTTTTTGTTAGTGCAGAGTTAGAAGATACTATTCAGTTTGAACCATTTCACAATGTAAGGGTTCATGGTTAGGACACTTTTGACATATTTGCTCATGTCATATGTTAAAACCATCACGTTTGTGTACCATCATTGCCTTGAAAATTGAACTTAAATTCATGGGAGAAATTTTCCAAGTAAATCATAATATATTGTAATCTAAGATCACATTTATTGTTGAATGACCTACAAAATTTTGTACAAGATTCATTCCAAGGAAGCACTCTGAATTTCACGTGATGCTGCATAGATTTTCTTAAGTAGGTGATAAATGTTTTAAAGCAGTGTAGAATCGCAGCCTTCCTAATTGTTCATGACTATACATTAGCACTGTAGATCAAGAAATACTGAAGTATCTATTATCTACAAGTTAGTCTCGTTGAAAGAAAAATGTAAACAAGCTAAGCATGAGGGCTTTGCATATACAGCTTTGAATAGGGCTTTGCTGTCTAGTTGTTGTATAATCAGAGTGATGGCTGCTTTTGCATATAGATTAAAAAATTTCTTCTAGCTCATCAATCCCATGTTTTCACTATTTCCATTCTGCAACTCTGAGCTGGTTTGCTTATGCCTCTGAATGGTTTGAACTACAGAATGCTTCTATTTCTTGTCAATAGTATTCAGTTAGTGGGGATTTCATGACTTGATTGAAAATGAAGTTTGCAGTCTGACTACTAACTAACTTTATTCTCATTTTAATAGTTGAATTCTGTAGTTTAGTACCTATTTACCTGTCACTTCTGGAACAAGAGAGTTATTGATCAGGAAATTAATCTTTTTATTGCTTTTCAGTTTTTTATACAGGCAAAGACAATTTGCCCTTCAGACCCCCTCGTCTATAATGAACTTGGAGTTGTTGCTTATCATATGAAAGAGTAAGCTGATTTTGTTGCTTGGTTTTGTTTATGTCATTGCCATGATCCATAAACAGAAGCTTTACCCATCATTTGGTTTTGGGAGAACTTCATTTGCTACTAACTGCTATAGTTTATGTTTTTACGGTTCGCGTATGCAATAATTATTTGGGACAGAAGAATACTCATTTTGAAATCTCCATACACTATAACTTGAATTGAGCAAGATATATTTCACTTGTAGTTTTGCTTTAAATTTTTGAAGCCATTCTGGTTGAGTTATTTAGTTCTCTTCTGAACAAAATTAGGTATAATAAGGCTGTTCTTTGGTTTGAAAAGATGTTGGCGCTTGTTCCATCTTTCAGCCAGTTGTGGGAACCAACTTTGGTTAACCTTGCCCATGCATACCGAAAGTTAAGGTATCTATTTTATTGGCTTTGTTCAGTTTCTTTTGTCAGTTTTGCTGTATCCTGGTTGTAACCATGTGGGGCATCGGAAGTCACTCTAATATGAAGTGTGCCACTTTTCAATTGGCTTGTTCCATGGTTTTAAATAAGACCTTTTAACAGTCGTTAGCTGTCCAGGATTTGGTTGCATGTTCTAGTTGTGATACTGCACTTGTGTACCGGTTACAGATTCATGTCCCCTTAGTGCCAGCTTGCATTTTACCTTGACGCAAATTTTACACAACAGTAGATTCTTATGCCAAGAAGTCGTTAGCTTTTCAATAGTTCTTGTCTCTTATCTTTCTTCCCTTCCCTTCCTAAGGTTTGTGAATGTTGACCAAATTAGTATTCTCTTGGCATTCTTAATTGACTACTATGTATTCTGTATTGCATTAACTAGGAAAAGCTGAACAGATTGATCTTTGACGTTAAAGTACTCCTCAAGAAATGAAATCAAGTTAGGATAAGTCAATTACGTATGGTCATCATTGCTTTTATCTTTTTACCCAGCTGAATATGTATTCCACGTTGATAGCCATAAATCCTGTTCCTTTATATGTATAATTCTGATCCTTTTTTGTAAGCATGAACCTGAAAATTGTTACTTCTGGTGATTCAGATAGATAATTATACTAACCTAATTTTCAGGAGATTCCATGAAGCTGTTTCGTACTATGAGAGGGCGCTTACATTATCAACCAGAAGCTTGAGTACTTATGCAGGTCTTGCTTACACTTACCATCTACAGGTACTTTGAGTTCTTTCATGTTATATATTTTTCCCCTGTATTCCCGTTGATTCATGTTTAGCTACTATGTTACTAATATTTATGATCAATATTCTCTGTATGCTTGAAAATCACACTTCTGTTATGGTTCACTTGGCCGTAACTTTGGGAGAAGGGGTGCCTAGCTTTGGACTTTGTTTAAAGTGTGGTTAAAGATGCATCTTATTGGTAATCTTCTTTGTACAGGACAATTTTACTGCTGCAATTACTTACTATCACAAGGTATGCATTCTGTTGTTCCTATAATTGCATAGAAATGCTCTCCTTTGTTGTGAGATATGTTTGCACCAAATTTTGTTGACTGCTGTTTACTTGAAGTTATTTGTTGTGGTTGATTTCATGACCATTTGAATTTCATCATTAAAGGATAACTAACTGTGTAGAGTAGCTGTATTTGGTGAATCAGATATTTGGTTTTCTTCCCCAGCTCTATTTTATTTTACTGTCCCACAGAATTTGAAATTTAGGTCATACTATTATACTTTTCTTCAGGCTCTATGGCTGAAACCAGATGATCAGTTTTGCACCGAAATGCTTAATTTGGCCCTTGTTGATGAAGCTCATCATGGAATACACCCCAACATTGAATTGCGCTAAGGTTACATTTATGAAGATAAATGCGTTTTTTTTGGTCCAAATGTATGTGCATATATTTTAAATTTTATTAAGGCCCTTGTTGAAGTAGGAAAATTTATGCAATATATATTGTTCTTCAGTAAGGACCATAGCTAGGCAACTTAAAAATTGTATGGGCGAGAGATTTGGCTTTGTCGTTGTATATTATTTATGAGCTTTTCTGCTGTCCAAAAGATGGACATATACGACAGTCAATCATTTGGTGACCGTGATTTTACTGACGGTGACTTTATTACCCACTAGTACCTAAAATTAGATAGGAATAAAATTTGAATTATTTAAAAGGATCTTTAACATTTACAAGATTTTTAAAATAAATTTTGAATATATAAAAAATTAGTACGAGTTAAAATTTTGTTCATTGTACGTCACTATCGTGTTGATGTAATATATATTATATGTTTTTAATTTGATATGTGGGTTTTATTGTGTCATGTGAACCTCGTATGTCACAACAAACCTTAATCTCTTTCATGTAAGAGGTATCCTTAGTTATTTGAACTTTGGACAATCATACTCTTTTGTTGCTTTCGTGGTTGACATGATTTGTTTATAGCCTTAAGCTTGATGCCTTCTATTTTATTTATGTTGTTTGTCTTTATAGCTTGGAGACAACATCATATTCTCACGCTAGATTTTTCAATAATGGTTCTATAATTATTCTTATCAACATTATTCATAAATTTTATAGGAATTGTAATCCACATATTGGTATTGGTAATTTGAGTGGGTTTAAAATTAGAGTACTTATTGCCATTGGTGTGAGTATTGCACAATTGGGACTGAGTTTTTAAACTAAAGGTGTTAGAAGTATGTTATGAAGCTAGTCTGAGTAGTGATTATGGTGTTAAGGTTGATTCTAGTATTGGGTGTGGGTTGGAGAGTGGTAGGGGGAAGAAGAGGCCAAGAGAGGTAATGGAGGAGATGGTGGATGCCATTAAGCTTTTGGGAGATAGGCTTGTAAAGGGCGGAGGAAATAAAAGAGATAGTGAGAAAGATTGAGAGTATGAGAATGGGGATGGAGATGAAGCCAATAGTGATGGTCTAGAGTCGCAGTAGGTTTTGCTAAAGCTTTCTTGGAGAAGTGTTTCTTCTTATAATGATATATTTATATATATATATAATCTTGAAGTATATATTAAATGTATAGGTAGCTTTTAGTTATTTCAAAATTTGTTCCTAATTAAGTACTATTTATTCAATTTTCTTAATAAAAATTAGTCAAATAATTTATTTGATTCGTAATAAGAACTAAAACATGCATTTTTATAATAATAGGAAGCTTAATAAATACTTTATTTAAATTTTTTATTCAAAAATTTCAGGTATATTTATTATCAATGAAATGTGTTTTTTAGTTATTTATTATTAATTATTAATAAGAATTATGATAAAAAAAAATCACCTCTTCCCTTCAAGCTTCCACCATCTTTTAGCCTTCATCTAAAGCTTTAGGCCCTTCTCTCCCTCTCATTGCAATCTTAGTTTCAATCCTCTCAAGTCCTTGTTCCTAAAGCCCTCCTTTGTCCCTTCCTTTGAGCTTTTGGTTTGTTGATTTGGTTGCCTTTCTTTTGCCCATTTCCCTAATCCTTTTTTGCCTTCAATTGATTGCCTCCTTTTGGAGTGGTTCTATCTTTTTCTCTTTTTGGTAATGTCTAACCTGACTTCCGCGACACTTGAAAATTTCCTCCTTAACATGGATGGCTCGTCCACAAACCCTGTGGACGAAGCCTTAGCCCACTCCACTGATAACAACTTACCTCCAAGTCTTTCCAAACTTCTTGTCTCAAAAAAACTTTATTGTAGCTCCATCACTTGCACCTATTGAGCTAAAAAAACTTGGCAATAGGTAAGACTCCCCTCCCTTTCTGAAGCTTCACTTTTACCCCCATCTGTGTTTGAGGGTAGAATAATTGTAGCTCTAGACTTGGAAATCATGCAAGATGACAAAATTGGAGTTTACATTGCTATGATACTTCATGGATAGGAGACCCTCTTGTTAGACCATTAAAACATAGAAAAACCGTAACTGGAGCAACCTAGGGTTGTTTGAGGTTCTCTTGATTGATGAGGACTTGATATACTTATATCAAGTCCAACTCCACATCTTAATATCAAAAAAATCCTCGACACATGACATTGACATAACTTTAAACCCCTCCTGCAATCCTGGAAACTAGGCACTGAGCTGGTGAACCTCAAGAAAAATAACATCCGTATCTGGTTTAATATGGATTAAGCCACCTAGCTAGTGTTATAGGCAAACTCCTGTGCTTACACGAACCCAGGTCTCTCATGAGGAGAGTAAACTATGCCAGGGTATGTGCTTAGTTAAATTTGACCGAAAGCTACTTAATGTTATCCCTTTGTTAAAGCTTAATGAGGCAAATATTATGGTAGAAGATGTGGTCCTAGTCTCATACAACTCGAGACTTCATAAGACACACGAAAGCAGGCTTTGAAACAACCTAGGAGAATGTTTCAAACTGGTGAATACTTGGAACTTTCTCAAACAGGAAATGAACTTCAACCTACTGAATTAGTTGAACCTGACAGAAGCACCTCTCCAAACTAAAGCTCTGAACGATGAAGGGAGGAATGAAGATCAAAATATTCAGATCCCAAAACAAAATGAGAAAATTCTGGAGCTTATCTTCCAACAATCAAACCAAGAATATGGAAGTCCAAAATCAATGCTGACAAATATGAACCTAGAGATTATAATGCAGGATACAATTAGGGAGACTATAGATAACATACCAGCAAGCGGTTCTCCTGTAACTCCCTTGAACCCTGTCCCCACAAATTTAGCATTTTCCATTCCTGTGACCAAAATTTTCATGGCAAAGTGGAGACTGCAAAGTGAATAAAGTTAGAGAACAAGCTTTATAGATTCTGCACCGCCATCAGATTTACTAAGAATAGCATGAGGTGAAATCATTAAATTCCAAGACGTTCTTATCCGGAGTCATTACTTTTACCATCTAATCTAGTGCCAAAAAAATACGGGACTAGTTTTCTATGAGGAAAAGGGACAACATGATAGTTACAACTCTGTGGCACCTCCTCAAAAGGCCGTCATTATATTTATCACACAAAATAGGTAAGAGAAGTAGAAAACAGAATTCAGATTTGGTTGAGTTCGAAAACTTATATTACGTGATTATTGTATGCTTGTATAAAATGATTGCTGTATGCCTGTATGATATCTTGCTATTCCATCAAATCGAATGTCTCGAGTTGTGTGTTTCAATTGCTATTGAACCAACTTTTTACTGCATTGATGATACTTTATATTTTAAAACACAATCTTGTGTTCATGACACAACAATCAGGCATATAGCTGACTTCAATATTTAACTTTGAATTAAAAACAAAAACATTTGGGCATGCAAAAAATATAATGAAAGAAATGACAACAACTTAATGAAATAGGGAAAACTGGGAAATATCATACAGTAAACTGTCAATCTTGTAGCATTAATAACAGCCTAAGTTAAGATATGGAGAGGAAAAAATGCTCTAATTTCTCTCTAAAAGCAGTCGGCCCCTATTTCCTTATTTAACAATTTAACCTTAGCCACCTAAATTTTTAAATTTTTGTTACCCAAAGAAGATAGCGTCCCCTCTGCATGAACATCCTACCAGCTCTCATCATCTGCCTTTGACCCTTTTGTTCTTCCTGTTACAATTATTCCGTGCTCATCCTTGAGTATTAATGCCCCCATCAGTATGTTAGCAGACCATATTGCTTCTTCTCTAAACTATAACTGGAATATCCAGGCAGACCAAAATCACAACCTCAAGGCAACTTCTTCTTGTTAGATTATCTTTTTAATAATCTGTAGTGGCACGTAAAATTTTTTGGGCTAGTTCTAATAAAATGAGTCCAGTTATTCTCTTGGTGATTCCGATTCTTGATCATCAAAAAATCGTGAACAACATCAAAGCAGAGAGGAGAGAAAAAAACCTTTTCACAAAGAAAAAAGGTCTAGTTTTGTTACACTTAAAACCATGCAAATAATCATATTAACTTTATTATTTATATGAAATCAGAATAACAATATTTCTATTTACTGTTTTACAATTGATGTCAGAGCAAGGTTATGGTGCTTGTTTTGATTAATATATAAATTCTTAGCAATCAATTTAGCATATTACGATGAAAGTTGTCCAAAGTATTACAAGCAAGATGACCCACTTGAAAGACAAGCAAAACTTACGTTCGTAGTGAAACTTAACGGAAAATGTTTAGTATATTATTTCTATTATTTAACTACGAAAACGTGTTAGTGTGTTAAGGTCTACTTTCTTTTATTGTTTCAGAAAAAGAAAACAAAAGTGAAGCACGTGAAATGAAAATTGATCATTATTGTTTAATAAAGAAAAAAGAATCTGAGAAAGCGTGATGAAAATATCGTTTACCTTAAACTTATTGGTGCTTCTTTTATTGTTTTGGAACACTTTCACAAGATTATATATATATATATATATTGGTTTCATTTGAGAGGTCAATCTTATCATTTGAATTATGATGTTTTAGTCAAAATTGGTGGATTTCATCATTCAAACATAATTGAAAAGCAAGACAATTTTTGTGCCAAGCGATATTGGAAAAATTGAATGTGTTTAGACAACTTTGATGTTTGAAATGCACATAATAATATCATCCTTACTATTGAGCATTTATTACTGCATAAGTTCATGTGCCAAAGAATGTTTTGTTAAGTCAAGAGGACTTTACGATGATTAATTTTGATGACAATCAAATAATAATAATGTTAGAAATAAATGAA
>JANQAP020000147.1:501512-511841 GCA_026874005.2 Erythroxylum coriaceum
AAATACTAATGTCTGTCTAGTAAAAACACTTCATCTAACAAATTCCAGCACACTTTATCATCATTTTCATCCTAGTTCACCTCTTTCCCTTAGTCTATCTTTTCTACCTTAATACACCATCATTTCCTCTTCATTCATAACTCAATTTCAGCTCAATATTATACACACACAAATTAAAATCCAAGATTGATCAAAAACACCAAAACAGAACATATTCTTATACACTTTCAACTCCAAATTCCTACACATATTCAACTCCAATTCTCATTCTTTATCTCTCGTCTAAATATCATCTTAATTCATCTAAATTCAAGACATCATCATATTTCAAACTTCCTTTTCAAATTCAAACATCCCATAACTCATTATCATAATTAAAGCATTTATCAAACAATCCATGAATACATTAACTCATTACAATTTAAAGCATGATCTCATTATTCATGCCTACACCCACGTTAAAACACATAAAGAATTTCACATTCAAACAAAACCTCAAATTACTCATCATAATGTCCCATTTATACTAACCTATAAAGATCAACATGTAACTTACTTGATTTAGCTCCAAATCCTTCAAAAACACACCAACCCTAGCTTTGTTGATAAACCACGTACGTTGCCATTCCAAGGTAGGAGGTTAGGTTATCTTGTGAGGAAATGAAAGAGGGTGCAAGATGATGGTAACAAATGGAGGTGAGAGCAAGGCCTACGTTGATAGAGGTGAGTATAGGTTGTGGAAGTGAAGAAATATAAGAAAAGAGATGGAGAGGAAAGCTACAAAGAGAAGAAAAGATAGCAAAATACAAACAACTAATTTGGTCTTTCAATAGTAAAGAAACGTGGGAGATAAGACATGGTTTGGCAAGTGACAGGCAAGTGACAGGCAAGTGACACATGTCACTTGCCACATGTCCAATCTCTATTGATTTGAGTTAGGATCTTTCATTAACTAGTCTATTTAACTCCAATTTCTAATCCAATTGTCTCCAAATTTCAATAACATATGTCACTAAATACAACTGTCAATAATAAAAATTTCTACTACCAATTGACTCTTAATTCTATTTCCATTTATCACTTGTTCTGTCACTTGATCTTTTTCCTAGTCTAAAAATACCCAAAATTTCAGAAATTTTCTAAATTTCACCAAAATTTCAAAATCAATACCTATACACATAATTCAATTTTCAATACATAAAAACCACAATTCAGATCAAAATTCACATTTATAAATCAATTATACCCAGAAAATGTCAATGAACGCATGTATAATCATTTTACTATGCAAAAATTAATATTCACATGTGTGTGTATGCTATATATTATGCATGAACATGAAATGCACTTTCTAACTTCTTATTAATCTCTCATATATAATATTCTAGGGTCCTAACCCTTAACATGTGATAACGAGATGTTGCTTTTTAAATATTGATATATGTTACTAACTTAAGAATTAACAAAAGTTCATATGATAAAGTGTTGAAAAGTTATATAATTAGACGTTTGCAACTGACTAGACATTTAACTAGCTAATAAGCTAATTAGTGAATTATCCACTACCTAATGATTGATATCAAAAGTTATTGACAGAGGATTTCTTATCCAAGTAAGGAATAAACTAGTTGATATTCGAGTTGGATTTCTAAACAACGAGGGTAGGAAATCGACCAACAGGTCCTACGTAGAAACTAACTATTGCAATAAATAGTTTGTGTTTTTAGAACCTATTGAACGTCTTATAGGATATAAAAATATGATATTATGATTATTAACAATCTTGATAACATTTTAATGTTACAATATCATATTTGAGACAATTTATAAGTTTCTAATTACACATACACTCATTGTGAATTAACTATGAGTCGTAGAGGATTAAAGTGAGTAAGCAAGATTTATTGAAATTGAAAAGTTCAATTAAGAGCTATTTCTCGTATTTACATAATTCTAGAAAGTTTTTGGTTCCTCTTAATTATGAGAAAGAATGTAAAAGACTTTCTCTTCACCCACTTAAAAGAAAAGTAAATTAAATTTTGTTATGTCTCTACATCTTCTCCTTAATCAAAAATAAAGTTAAGAGTGCTTTTAAAAATATTACTCCTTAAATATCAAAATAGTATTAAATGTAATAACTAAATCTCCTTTTTAGAATATGGAAACAAATAATAAAGAGAAAATCAACTTATAATATAATTAAACTTAATTTAGTTCCATAAAGATCATATGAACTTGTGTTTGCAAATAAATAATATAATGTTAGTTCATTGGATTTTATATAAATATTAACTACATTTTTTGGGTCAATTAGATATAGTCTCTTTATTAATCAGGGATAAGGTTGCGTACTTCTGAACCTTCCAGATCCGGCATGTCAATGAGACTTATAGTGAGTGTTGTTGTTGTATTAATTAAATTTTTTAGTTTTGACAAAATAAAAGATAGCTTACATTTAACGATGATGTATGTAATTTGAGTCTATACAAATATTTTTTAAATTATGATACAAAATAAAAAGTTTATTAATTATTAAAGAAGAACCAAAACTAAGTCAATTATCCTGCTGTAATTGTAAAATCATAAATACTTAATATTTGTAAGTAAATAGTTGATATTGGTAAGAATTAGTCAATAGCTGTACAAATTGACAATTCAATAAGTAAAATTTATCATCCTTTGGTAATTTAAAATAAAGTTTTACTCCTTGACAAATGCTTTTTTTTCGAATCCTACTCTTTTTTTTTTTTTTTGGTCTTAATGCTTTGGGTTGGGCTGCAGTGGTGGCCTGGTGGGGGGTTCTGAGACACATTTTGACTATAATAAGAACAAATTAGGCATGCGCGATGCACATGGGTATTTTGACACCAAACAGCAGTCATTATCAGATAAACGGCGGAAATTAGACATTCAAAAAGGGTTGCTTCCATAATCACTCCACTTGATTCTTTCTTCTGACCGGCAACTCAACTCAACTCAAAACTCAAACCCAACCAAAGGGATATTAACCATAATAATGTTTTCCTTGCTTCATCATCCCATTTAAGAAAAGATAATAACGTTTCTTTTTCCTGGGAAATAACCAAGACTAGAGTCTATTCACTATTGAGAAAAGAAAAACAAAAGGCTTAAGCCAAGCTGGCGAGCCAAGCCAATGTGCAAGTGGGGAGCCAGAAGACATGGATTCTGTCTTGTCACGTTAAAACTGAGCTTAACGTTATAACAGTATCTTTGTCTTAAAAATCAAAAGCATTGATTCATTTGACTGCAAAAATTTATCCTCATAGTCTTAAAGGCCTACAATAAAGAAAGCTACTAAATTTATGCTTCCAAATCTAAAACCCCTCGTTTCTTTCCCCATTGCTGCTGCTGCTCCTCTCTCCACAAAAGACTTCACCTTTCCTTTCCAACTCCCTCTTTCTCTCTATACCTGTTCACTATTTGATAACCAAAGGTGGGTTGTGTAGAGTTAGTTTTGTATGTTAGTAGAGATGAGAGGACCTCTGGGGGCTGTGATAGGGAGGTACCCGTCAAGTGATGGAAATACTCAAATTGGTGGAATCATTAGTCACAATAGGAAATGTAGAGACTTGACATTTCTTGTCCTTTTTATAGCTTTTTGGGTTGCTATGATCGTTAACTCTAGCTTTGGATTCAATCAAGGAAACCCATTAAGGTACAGTGTGAAACTTTACTTCCCTTCAAATCCCTACTGGCTTCTTTTTCTCTCTGTTTTGGTAAGTTTGGTTGCTTCTGACGTTTAAGTACAGTCATCTCTTAAATCCGTTTCATTAAACCTTGAGTCTTGTTAAAAGTTGAGAATAAGCACCTGCACGGAGTAATGATATTAATCTCGGGGTACTCTTTGTTTGACGGTCTAATCTTAGTACTGTTCTTTACTCTAGATTTAGTGCTTCTGATTTGAATGTGTGTGATGACTTTTGTATATGTGTTATCTGGTCTATTTTCTGGTTTGCTTCGTTCTAAACATTTATTTTGAAAGAAAATGATGATAAGCGGAAAGAAATGCAAGTAATGCAGATGAGAAATGACACTTTGTGTTTGGAGAAATCTCATTTCATTTTTCACCTAATAACTATTACTTCAATAGGGCCATACCCTTTCCCGTTGTAATGCTATAAGGTTACATCAGAAACTTGTCGATGTTTCAAAATTTCATGCTAGATTTTTTCTCGTATTCAGCTCTGTTGCTTCTGTTTCCTGCTTGCTATGTTTTTGAGCACTTGCTAGTATGGTTCTAGTCCTAGTTTTAGTTTATTTTTTTGGCTTGCTAGTATATGTGATAATTTGCGATGTGGTTCACCAGGCTTACTTATGGGTTGGACTACAAGGGAAATGTGTGTGGTGAGAAGCATTCCCATCTTGATCTTCGTGAGTTGGAGCTCACATATTGGCTAAATCCTAACCAGGTTTATCTCAGTGGTCTGAAGACTGGCCAATTCAAGTTGGCAAATGCTCGGAGTATATGCTTGATGGATTGCCCAAACCCTTCAGACGATGCACTAAATTGGGTCTGTGATTATCCAGACGGAGATATCCGTCTCTCAATGGATGATTGGATTGATAGGAATTATGATTACTTTGAGTTCCTTACTCCTGAAATGAGAAATACCTCTCTTCAACTTCAGGGCCCTTGTTACCCTGTTGTATTTCCCAGTGTAAATGGTATGTAAATAAAATTCTTATATAGTGTGCAAAATTTGTTCAACAATATATATCAGAAAGCAACATCCCCTTTTATTTAAGTTGAGTAATGTATTGGTCTTTAATTTTTGCATTTTCTGGTGAAAGATGATTCATAATGTTTTCTTTTTCCTCAGTTTATTGGAGGTGTCAATTTGTTGCTCATTCATCAAACACATCTATGCGCCATTGGCAACAAATGGGTGGAGTGAACATCAATGAGGACATCATTATAGACAAGTCTATTCACAGACACATTAATGCTCGGTCATCTGTTCTGAAGGTTAAGGAACTTTAGATTATTCTCATCACTTGAGGGAAATGAATAAATTGCCTTTTACATGTCAGATTACTGCTATACTTTTTCTGTTCTGATTGATATTTGAATTCCAACAGACGATTCAAGTGGAGTTTTGAATACTAGGGAATCCTAATAGGAAGATATTAAATTCCTTTACCCTATTCTCTCTGTCTCTCCTGTTCTATCTCTTTCTCTCGCCATTCCCTATTGATATGACCAACCCTGCCTGCTAATTGAACCATTCAGGACTAAAATCAATTTAGAAACTTCTATTAAACTTCCTAAATTGCTGTGAGCTGAGTACTTAATTTATTTTCATAAACTCATTTAGCTATGCCAACTTAAAATTATTGTTTGCATCATTTCCTTCCTTTTTCAAAAATTTTGTATTGCATATTTTTTCTATTGTTTTAACTTCACCATTTACATATTCTTTTGCAGAGGTACGTGGCTGACATTGGCAAGTCATGGCCTGTGTTGATTGTTTGTGGAGGACTTTTGCCACTATTTCTGTCAGTGATTTGGCTGCTGATGGTCCGACACTTTGTTGGGGCAATGCCATGGATAACAGTTGCTCTCTTTAATATTCTAATTATATCAGTTACATTGTTTTACTATTTAAAAGGTCAGAGGTTCTTTTTCTACTGGCATTTCTCTTTATTCGAAAAACAAAATTCTAGTTTCCTTACCGCACTGAAAGGTTTTAGGTATCTTTATATCAAAATTCCAGACGCTGCTCTTTACTTAAGCTGTTTCAAAACGCTGTTGACCCATTTTAATCATGTTTCCATTATCAAGGGTCTATTTGGCTTCCTGTATGCATTACATGTCATGCTGTTTGATTGTGGTTTCTTATTTGGCTTTGTTTGGAATCTGACAAAAAGCTTAACAAGTCTTTGAAACCGTATACAGATTCTTGTTATGGAGTGAAGTTATTTCCTTTTCTATGTGTTCTTGCCTACTATAATTATCATCAAATTCAATATTGATTTATGTTCGTTTCCTTGCTTCTTTCAGCTGGGTGGATTGGGAACGATGCCATCACCCCTATCATTGGTGAGCATGATCCATACTACCATGCATTTGGAAGGGTGGGTTCCTTCTTTTCTTAGCTTAGGACTCTTTATAGTACTTCAATAAAATAGGATCTTTACATTATTCATGACTAAGTTTTCTAATGAAACATTTTGCATCTTTCAGGAACTAAATCATATTCGAACTGTTGCCATCCTAATGACCTTCATTATGGTTGTTGCCATCCTTACATCAATTGCCATTGTTCGACGCATACTAATGGCAACCTCTGTTCTTAAGGCAAGTATGATACTGGGGTTGCAATATGATGAACAAAAGAAACAGTTATTTTGCAGAAACCCTTTACATAATTAGAGTGACAATCTTTTTTTCTGGTTTAACAGTTCTGAATGACTTTGTATTTGAACTTCTCAAACTAAAGTTATGTTAAATTTTGAGGAATTTCACAGATATCTGAGTTTGATTTTTGAAGTTTACATAACTGTACATGATTGATTCCTATGAATCCTTGATAGACCTGCAATATATCTCTTTCATTTGGCTTACAAGTTGCCTCATGTTTATACGTATACGTTCTGAAAAAATATTTTGAGAATGAACAGCTATCTGGAATTTATTCTGGTCAAGCTTTCCTCCATGGGGGATTTCGCTGAATTATAATTTCCACATTTTACTCAGATGTAATGGCTCTAATCAAAATTCCATTATAAGATTATTTAACTACCCAGAGCCCTTTATTCAGGATGAGAATTTGTTACTGTTTGCTCTTGCAGTTGGTTACCAGCAGATGAGAAAAAGAATATATATTCTTTATTTGAAAATTTTGTTTCTTATTGGTCCGTTTGAATTTATCATTGATACTAGTGTATGAACTAGTGTTGTGACATGTGAACAGGTTGCAGCTAAGGTCATAGGGGAAGTTCAAGCGCTCATTATTTTTCCTATCATACCATATGCCATCCTTGCAATCTTCTATATGTTCTGGTTTTCAGCTGCACTCCATCTCTTTAGTTCTGGCCAAATTGTCCAAAATGATTGCAATTCCAACTGCTGTGCCTATGATCTTGTCTCAAAGAAGGTTAATTGCGATCGTTGCTGCGGTTATAGCATCCATTACACTCCTCATATATCAATTGCTATATTTTTCCACCTATTTGGGTGCTACTGGGCTACTCAGTTTTTTATAGCTTGCTCCTCAACTGTGATTGCTGGTTCAGTTGCCTCGTATTATTGGGCTCGTGGAGAGGCACCAGTAAGCTGCCAAGCTGTTTTAGTAGTATCTGAATTTGATTTTTTTTTTTGTGGGGTCACCAAGTTCATGAAAGAATGCCCATTGTGGTCATACATTTGATTCTAATAACCTCTTTATGCATGTGTGGTCTCAAGCTTTTATGTGGAGATTTCTATTATGTGTGTTATCTAGTGCAGACTCAAGGATATGTCCATAATTCATTGCATCAATATTAAGTAAACAAATGAATGAGGTCAAAATAAGAATTTATTGACAAAATTACTGAGGAAACATGAAATACATATGGTAATATGACGTATATATGTCAACATATATGTTCTATCGATATTTCAGTTCGGGTGCAGTCCATGGTGCTGAACTTATTGATTTGTGCTTTGAGTTTTGAGGCTATGTCTATTATAAAGAGATAGGGGCTGACTTCTAATCCAGTGTATGAGGAAATTATAGCATTTAAAAGAACTTGTACTGGCAGTTTCTGTTCAGTTGCTATTATCACTAGAATGTTATGCTTGTCAGAATTGCTAAATGTCATTGCCCACTCGATTGCTTATTTAGGAAACTGTTGCTACACATTTAGCCAGCCAAATTTGAGGTATTTGTTTATCTTGAATAATTGAAATCTGAGAGCAAGCATGCGGTAAACTCAAAAAGTTCATGAGTGAATTTAGATTCTTATAGTCCATTAACTTTGGTTTTAAACAATTGAATTCCATTTTAATGTTAGTATGATTGAATATTTTTACCAATTGCAGTTTGTATTGTGTAACATGTGCTGTATTTTGTAAGGTGCAGATTGCAGTTCCTTTTTTACATTGTTTTCTGATCGAAACTGTTTTCTTGACTTCATTGTTTTCAACTACTGGTGGGGCAGCCGGAGATTCCGTTTCTTCCAGTTTTTTCTTCTATGAAGCGACTTATGCGGTTCAGCCTGGGATCGGTTGCCCTTGGCTCTCTTGTTGTCTCATTTGTGGAATCAATTCGCTTCATTCTTGAGTCAATTCGTCGCAGAATGAAAGTTGCAACTACTGCACCTGATAGCCAGTTCGGGAAGTTATTCTATCATATTTCTCGGTTTTGCCTGATGTGTGTTGAGTCGACCATAAAATCTGTGAACCGCAATGCTTATATCATGGTAATCTTACTTTCAAGCCAAAGCTTCTAATTTGTCACTTTGCAGCTTCTTGTGTAATTATATGTTTATAACTATGGGCTATGTGAAACTGATGTTAATGCTAAACGCAAGTACATGCATGAGCTGTATATTGATTTATGTGGGAGAACAAATCTCTGTTCATGGAAAGGATTTTATTCGCAGTGCATATATGCAAATCTGAAAGATAACTTTCCACTTATGACGATTATAAAGGAAATTCATAATGAAGCAGCCTAATCTACATCCTTGGAACTTCTTTCGGGATGTTATGAGAAAGTAATTAAAAGCAATAATGGGAATTGGTTTACTTATTTCTCTGAGATTCATCTGCATAATCATATGACTAATTTAGTGGAATTCTGGACTTGTTATTTGGTTCAGAGTAAGCCTTTGTGCAACTCATTCCCTCAGTCAGAGTTGGATATTTTGATTCTTACCGTTCTAATTGTACAATATGTGACTTCTGCAGATAGCTATAACAGGTAAAAGCTTTTGTAGAGCTTCTGCGATTGCAACTGAGTTGATTATGAGCAACATACTGAGGATAGGGAGGGTCAATGTGATTGGTGATGTCATTCTCTTTCTTGGCAAGTTATGTGTCAGCGTTTCTAGTGCTGTTTTTGCGTTCCTCATGTTGGATACCCACAAGTATAGATCTGCTCATAACAAGATCTCTTCCCCATTGCTTCCTGTTTTGGTATGTATTTCTGTTCCAATTACTATGACTGAATCTTAAAGTGGTCGTGTGATGCTGCTTCTAAGACATTCAACTTTGTTGTATACTTTAGAAAGTAGAAACTAGCCGTATCTTACAATTTTTCCTTTTGTTTCTTGTGTCTTTGCAGGTTTGCTGGGCTCTTGGATATGTGGTGGCAACTCTTTTCTTTGCGGTAGTGGAGATGTCTATTGATACTATTATTCTTTCATTTTGTCAGGATTCCGAGGAGCATCAAGGGACGGCTCAATATGCCCCTCCTTTACTAATGGAGACCCTTAATGATCAAAATGAGATGCAGAGGCTGACGCAATAGGATATGATCCTATTAAAAAGGTCTCAGTATAAGTTGTCTGATGCATATTCCAACTAATTTTGGAGAATCTGGTCATATTTTCTAGTGAAATTTACTTGAAAATGAAAGAAGAAAATGTCTAGTGCTTTTGTATTTTTATTTTAAACAATATTATGAATGCCTTACCAGTAATTGTATCAAATTTGATTTTGGTACAATACAATATTAGTACTTATCGTACTATTTTAGGTAATTTTTCAAAAAAATTATAAAATAATTCTTGAATATTTTTAAAATTACAATATAATCTGCCAATATATTTTGTTATATAATTTTTAATTTTACATTAACATATTTTCAAAAATCAAAATAACAGAAATTTAAATTAATAAATTTCTATTTTTTATTAATATTATTTTTATAGATTTCACTTATAAATAATAATCACAATTAGTATAAAAAGATTATTTAATCAGTAAAAAATATATAATTAAGAATAACATAAAGTACTTAAAATATTATAATTTTATCATATAAGAAATAATAATTATTAAAATGTAAAATAGAAAGAATAATAAAGTTTCATGACTCTTTTAAGTATTACAATAAAAGTTTGTATGAAGGAATATGATTAAGTACATGCAAAACATGAAATAATAATATTTATAGTTAAAAGTTTGATATCTATATTACATATATAAAATTTGACATATGTAACCAATACAAGTGAAATTAAAAAAAGAGAAGAAATGAAAAATTTAGAATTGCATTCAATTGAATATTCAATCAAATTGTATTAACTTTAATTCTCTTTCCATACAAAATTTTCATAATTGAAAGGAATTTTATCATTATCTTTATTATCATTCAAATT
>JANQAP020000147.1:634795-649409 GCA_026874005.2 Erythroxylum coriaceum
TGTGAACTCTTCATTGATGGTGCTAGACTGGTAGTGGACCTCCTACCTCTAGACCTAAAGGGCTTAGATGTTATACTAGGAATGGATGTTGTGGAGAAGTATCAGGCGAAGTTGGATTATGTCCTTAAGGAAGTGGAATTTGATCTAGGCAACGAACAGAAGGTGATTTTCAGAGAGGACAGGAGAGTATCATCGCCAAGAATTATTTCTGCTTTACTAGCTGACAAGATGATGAAAAAAGGGTGTGAATCCTTCTTAGTGCATATTGTGGATGTTGATGTGAATGAAGGGAGGTTAGAGGATTTTCCGATTGTAAGGGAATTTCCTGATGTGTTCTTAGAGGACTTACCTGGTTTGCCACCGGTGAGGGAAATCGAATTTGCCATCTACTTGATTCCTGGAACCGCCCCTATTTCTATACTACCATATAGAATGGCTCCAGCTGAGTTGAATAAAGAAATCTAAGATTTTATTAAGGGACTTCTTATCTAGATGACATTTATGTGTACTTTCTTTACTTGGTTACATGATTTATTCTATCTTTAGTTGTTGTTTATTATTTATTCTACTTGGTTTTAAGTTTAGTGTTAGATTTAATTATCAATCATCAAATATATCCCTTTTTTGTTTAATTAACTAAGTAATAGTAAGAGGGTTTACTAAATTCCTACCAATTTCTTATGGGATCAATACTCTATTCACCATTGCATTAGTACCAAATAATAGATGATTAGATAAATTATAAACATATAAGAGAAACCCTAATTAAAGAGGCTTTTTTATATTATTTCATTCTAAAATTAATGTGAACCAGTATGGGGGAGAGAAAAACTTTATAGGAGCACTGAGCAATCATTTATAAGATTAAAAAAATCAAAATTATTCCAATAACTTAAAGCTTGCATCAAAATATTGAGATCAACTCTAGAACTTTCTCTATCTTTCGCTTCTTTATACTATTTGTTAGTTTAAACATGATAAGTGCCTGATTATTTCATCTTTCTAGATAAGAGTGAATATTAGTATTTATTCTTTTACAAATTAGTTTATTTTTATTTATGAATTGAAATTTATACCTTTGAGCTATCTTTTGTTGATCTTAATGTATGATCTAGTTATGCTTAGGTCTAAATCTAATTTTAGCTTATCTTCACACAACTCAAATGAGTTTGCTTATGAGCAAATCGTGGCTCAAGTAAATAAAATCAAATAGAGTTCTTAAAGAACATATATGTGATCTTCCTAGAGTTACGAAGAAACCCTTAATAGGATTTCACATATCTTAATGCTTTTAAAGGGGTATTGGCTTAGTAAAGTTACAAATTAACTAGTTAGAGAGTAGATGGTTGTAGCACAAAAGCATGAAATTTCTAAGTCTAGGATATTATGATGGTCTAAAAGATAAATCCATTATAATTTAATTGAATAAAGAAATCTAAGATTTTACTAAGGGACTTCTTATCTAGATGACATTTATGTGCACTTTCTTTACTTGGTTACATGATTTATTCTATCTTTAGTTATTGTTTACTATTTAATCTACTTGGGTTTAAGTTTAGCGTTAGATTAATTATAAATCATCAAATATATCCCTTTTTTGTTTAATTAACTAAGTAATAGTAAGAGGGTTTACTAAATTCCTACCACTTTCTTATGGGATCAATACTTTATTCACCATTGCATTAGTACCAAATAATAGATGCACTTGCCTTAGGTTATAAGTAATATATTTAGTTTTAAAGAAAACTTTGATAGTATAATTGTAAACATCACTCCTTCATAGTCTTTGCAACTCATAACTTGAGTTGTTCTTAATAAAGAGCTCAAATTGTCTAATTTTTTCACTATCACCTCCAATTGAGCTATTAGTTTAGTTATAGAGTTTACATTATAAATCATAGGGTATAATTGCTCTCACCCTTCTTAACTCCCACTGATAGTTGTTTATTTTCATATGATCTATTAACTTTAAGGAAGCCTCCGAATTTTTATTGTTTAACTTCAACTTACTATAGCATTTACCATCTATCTTGTAGAGTTTTTCGACCCATTTTAGAATTTATTGACCTGCATCTATATTGTAAGTTCATAGTTGTAGGCACCTTTCTAAGAAGATCTTTGTACCTCTCTCATGTTTCATATAAAGTGTCATTATCAAATTGTTGGAAGGAAGAGATATTATTCTTCAACTTTGTTGCTTCAGAAAGTGGAATTTACTTAGCAAGGAACTTTTTTGTAAGAATCTATCAAATAGTATTTGATGCAATTGGTAATGCTTTTAGTCAGTACTTAGCTCAATCCTTTAATATGAATGGGTATAACTCATCTCTTCCTAAGGAAGAAGTGGGTTATTTCTTTGAAAAATTATGTCTCATCTTAACGACATCTTTAGTCACCTTATTAGTCTTAAATGTATCACAAATATCCAAGAAGTTGGGGATATGTGCATTGAGATCCGTGTTAGATTATCCATCAATTTGTATATTCAATTGAATTATTTAGATTATATTGGGCTTAATCTCAAATTAGTGAGCATTTATCTATATTCTTACAATACTTGTATGTATGTATTCTTATGAGACATGGTTTAGCAAACTTCTTGTTCCATATTTTACATTATATTTTTGATGTATCTTTAATTTATTATTTGATCTATTTCTCTCAATTTAAATGTATATTCTCTCAAGTTCTAGATCTTCTTTGAGAAATACAAATTGTTGGCTTCTTACCATACACCATAATTGTACTTAAAGTTGAAGTAAACAAAAAGAAAGCAAAATAAAGTTATAAAAGAAATAAATAAATAAAATATAAAATATAAGAAAATTAAATATAAAGGAATGAAACAAATATACAAGACGATATGTAATTAATTTGGCAATATTTGCATTCTCAAATCCTTCACCACCAACTTCTAAATTAGCTTCAACTTTATAAACTATTTTTAAATCAAAACATTCCAATCCCTCATTCATTGCAAGCGGTAATTTCATATTCAATTAGTTGCAAACATTAGATGAAATTATATATCATTAACAAGTTGAACTAGTAGATAGGTACTCATCACCCATTTTAGTCTCAATTACAATAACAACTACTGCCTCTTTAGGTTTTATGGCTAATTCATCATCTTATATAATGTAATAATTTTAGTTTTTATATCTTTATATTGCAATATTAAGATTTCAAACTAAATAGGGTATGAGATGCATGCAAACACACCTCAATTAACATTCCAAAAGTTGTAAAATTGAATATGATTCATCATTTACATTAGATGGTTCATATGTAATATTTGCACTAATAAATTGAAAATATGAATCTAGTGCTGCTATTAATTTTCTTATTGGATATACCTTGACTTTTAAGTATAATTATTGGTTCAACATCTTCAGTATTTAGTATTACAGTAACAACTTATATACTCTTTTCATCCCTCTTTGTATCAAAAAAACTTTTAAAATATGAATAAATAATTTTAATATCATAAATTTATGTTTCAAATAAAATACTTTCAAATACTAATTATTTTTGTAAATTGTAATTGAACGCTACACCACATAAATAATTAGCAACTACAATTGGGTTGTTATTTTTCCTTTTATACAATTTGTGTAGTATTCTTAGCTTGCTCAATGTCTTAATTTGATGAATAGTTTCATTTCCACTACTTTTCATTATTCATTGGGGTACTCAAGTCCATCAACTTATGCCTTTAAAATGCCACAGTTTTGCTTCATTGTAGCTTGTATATGTTGACTATATGGAATTCTTTCACCAAGAAACATACCACAACTTGAAATATTTGATGAGAAAAAAATGTATATGAACTCTTTTACTACTCTATTACATAAGTATCTGGCAATATAAATGAATTATAACAACATCCAATGGTTCGGGTCAAATGCAAAAGAACTCATTTATTCCTCATTTATGTCAATTCCCATGCCAAAATTGGATCTCCAATCATTGATCTATCAAGAAAATTAGCAATTATAAACTTTATTACTATATTTATTTATTTAGTATTAGGCATACTTATAGGTAATTCACACTTAAAAAAGTAACCTATATAAAGTTTTTAAAAAATGAGGATTCTTGCATTAATTAGCAAAAGTAGTGAATAAGGTCAAAATAACTTAATTTCATGAACACTGAAAGTTAAACATGTGTGAGTAACGCTAAAAGGGCTAATTAAAAAAAAATCAAGGTCGAGTTTGAAAAGCTCGTCACCATTAGACATTGTCCATTACTAAAACAACTCTAATTAATTAAAAAGAAGGTGTATGTGGGTGTTCCTATACAGGCAAAATGATAGGAATGATAAGCCTTCCTTATCATGTTCTTATTTCTTATTTTAAAAGTGAAAAAGATAGGATTTTCTATAATATGTTTCTACTTTGGGATAAGCCTTGTGCAAATTCTATTTTCTATTCAAATGCAGAGTGAAATATTTCTAAAGACTAAATACTTTTTATTTTAAAAAAATTAAGAATAGACATGACCATTGAACTTGAGTTTGAAAGACTAGTACAAGATAGAAATAAACTCTATCTAATATTTTTTTTCCACTAACTTAACTATCACATTTGCAAATAACAAAAATATTATTTTTTCTATTTTCTAGGCCAAGAACTCAAAAAATCTTTCATTAAAAAATTGTACATATATTATCAAACAAAGACTAAATGCCATTATATATCATTAAAAATTAATCTAAAAAAATACAAATTAAAAAATATTGAATCCTACTCTTCTCTATCAACTTCCAATTTCATACATAATATGTGCATACATCTTATTAAACTTTAAATAAAAGCTCATTCTTGTTTGAACATAGTAAATATAATGATAATCCCATTCCTTAAAACCACATTTCACCAAACTTATTTCAATTGTATGTTAGCCTTTAAATGCTTATAACATATTACATAGGCATTCAAGAAAGTTCACTTTCAAATACTTAGACTTACTTAAAGTGTCAATTCTTCCTTTCAAACTATTTGATATATAAACTTCTCCATTAAATTAAAGAAGATCATCTAGTCATACCTATAATCACACCGATAAATAATTTCATACACTAAAATCTCTTTGCAATTTTATTTTCTATGCCATTTGAAGATCAATAAAAGATATCGCTTTTTGGTGAATTAGAATGGATACAGCTCTCATGAATATGTGTCAAGATATGTATAAAAATGGGTAAATGGGAGCAATGGAATCAGGTTTAGGAAAAGTGAATTAAGTATTACACGAATGGGTATTTTGTTTAGTAGATAGGTTTGATGAGTTATGGTTCTAGTAAGTGTAAGACATGAGAATAAATCATATACATGTCTATTAAAATAAAAATGGAAATGAAAAATTTTAATCTCATACCTCCTACCATTGATGTCGAGATTCGACTGAGTGTGAGGGCTCTTCTAAGCTTTAGCAGATGCAATTAGAAGGTGTGTGCAATATAATGCCAAGCTTAGGGATCCAACATCATTTCCCATTTTTTATACTTTGTGTTATCTTCCCATCAAAACAACGGGCAAAGATGGTTGGCAACACACGTGAGGTTTCAAAAACAAAACCAACAGATACAGCCTACCTGAATTGGGAAACTACTCATGTTGTGTTATATGGGTAACCACCCACAGATAACATTCTCCCACTTGGTTAATATATTTTATCTAAAAGTCATGAATCCTCTACTAAATTAAAGAAACCAAATGCATGAATTATAGCGATAAGTGCTCTAAATGTGAGTATTATCTTCTATGTATCACAATGCATCCTATTTCTTATTCAACTTTAACTGGATGAATAAAACTTTATGTTTATTCTAGGTCCATAAAAATTTTTATTCTTAAAATAAACATGTGTACATTAGAATCAGAAAACAAAAAAATTAATAAGAGTTTTGATGAAAGTACATACAATAAATCACATAATGGAATTGAGTTCCATTTGAACAACATGATCCTTAAAACTTTTTAGTGGCATGCCTTTTGTCAAAGGATCAGCAATCTTCAATTTAGTGCTAATGTGTTCAATGACCATTTTGTTCTCTTTTAAACGTTCCCTAATAGCCAAATACTTAATGTCAATGTGCTTACTTCAACTACCACTCTTGTTGCTTTTGGCCAAGAAAACTATAGATAAATTGTCACAATACATTCTTAATGGCTTAGAAATTGAATTCACAATTCTAATCTCATATATGAAACTCTTCAACCATACACCATGTGAGGTAGAATCAAAACAAGAAACGAACTCAGCCTCTATGGTAGAAGTAGCAGTCAAAGTTTATTTTGAACTCCTTTAGGATACAGCTACATTAACGAACATAAAAACACATCTAGATGTTGATTTTCGTGAATCAACGTAACCAGCAAAGTTCAAATCTAAGTATCCAACTACCTTGAGATTTTCAATTCACCTATAAATAAGCATGTAATCTTTGGTCCCTTTAAGGTACCTCATCACTTTTTTGGTAGCTCTCCAGTGGTTTATACCTAGGTTACTCTGATATCTTCCCAACATTTCAATAGAAAATGCAATGTCAGGTCATGTGTAAACCTAAGCATACATTAGGCTCCCTACTATAAAAGCATATAGAATATTTTTCATTTGTTCCCTTTTAAGCTCAATTTTTAGGCACTAGTTTAAATTAAACCTATCACCCTTCATAATAGGTGCTATACTCGGTAAACAATCTTTCATCTAAGACCTTATTGATATAGGTTTCTTGGGATTGTCCCAAAATGCATTGAGATCTGCCTCTATGGATCTTAATGTCAATGACATAAGATGCCTCACTATATCCTTCATATCAAAATTCTTATAAAGAAATTGTTTCACCTTATATGGCAAATCCTTGTCATTAGTGGCAAGTAGAATATCATTCACATATAGAATAAGGAAACAAATTTTACTCCCACTAACTTTTTGATATATGAATTGATCCATGATATTCTTTACAAAACCATATGAAGAGATGATATTATGGAATTTCAAATACCATTGATAGGAGGCTTGTTTCAATCCATATATGTATTTCTTAAGTTGCACACTAAATGCTCACCATCATTAGAAGAGAATCCTTTCGATTGTTTTACATAAACCTCTTCCTTCAGATCTCCATTCACGAACACTATTTTCTCATCCATTTGATGTAGTTCCAAATCAAAATGGGCAACCAATGCCATAATCACTCGTAAGGAATCCTTCTTAGATACAGAAAAAAGGCCTCAGTGTAATCGATTCCCTCTTGTTGAGTATATTCTTTAGTAACAAGTCTAGTTTTATATCTTTCAATGTTACCTAATGAGTCCTTTTTTATCTTAAAGATCCATTTACATCCAATGTCCTTTGCACCATTAGGCAACTCTATAAGATCCTAAACTTTATTAGATGCCATACAATTCATCTCATTTACCTTGGCATTGTACCACAATTGAGATTCATTACAACTTATGGCTTGTGAAAATGTTTTGAGTTCATTTTCAACTCCAATATTATAGTCAGTTTCTTGTAGGTTGATAATGTAATTACTAGGTATTGCTGATTTCTTATCTCTAGTTGATCTTCTTAATGTTGTATTAGAGCCTTCTTATGGAGGAGCTTGTACAACTGGTTGCTCAACAACCTCTGGAGATTTTTGAACAATCGGATATACTAGATTGTCATCTAGTGATTATTGAACAATCGAACATACTAGATTGTCATCAATAGCTTGTGGAACTTCAATGATTGGTTATTCCACTCCTGTTTGACTTTGAGGGATGCTACAAGTGAAAATCAATTTATTACTTAAAGTAAGAGTTTGTATGTCACAATGATAGTTCTCAATAACTAAGTACTGAGATTAATCACTCCTACTAATCAAGTCATTCTCAAGAAACTTTGCATTTCTTGATTTCACAAACCTTGTACTATAAGATGGATAATAAAATATATACCCTTTGGACCTTTCAGTATATCCAATGAAATACCCACTTATAGTCTTTGGATCCAGTTTCTTTTCTTTTAGATTATAAAATCTTACCTCAGATGGGCATCCCTAAACGTGTATATGTTACAAACTCGATTTCCAATCCTTCCATAACTCAAATGGTGTTTTTGAAACAACCTTGGTTGGAACTCGATTTAATATATACACTATCCTTTTAAGAGCTTCAGTCCACAAGGATTTAGGAAGCTTAGAGCTGCTAAGCATACTTAGTACCATGTCTAATAATGTTCAGTTTCTTCTTTCTGGTACACCATATTGGTCCAGAGACCTAAGCATGGTGTATTAAGCTATTATCCCATACTCGTGAAGAAAGTTCACAAGTGGACTATGTGCTTATCCATCCTCAGTGTATCTACCATAAAATTCTCCACATCTATTTGATCTCACGATCTTTATTAGCTCACCACATTATCTCTCTGCTTTCGTTTTAAATACCTTAAATTCATCTAATTCTTCATTCTTGTTATGAAGCAAGTAGAGGTATATATATCATAAGTAATCGTCTATAAATGAGATGAAATATTCTTAACCATAATAGTCCATTTCTAGACTACAAATGTCTTTATGTATGGTCTCTAATATGTTTGAACTCCTTTTGGCACCTTTTTTTGTCTTGTTGATTTGCTTTCCCTTTATATAGTCCACACAAACATCAAAGTCAGTAACATCCAGAGTATTAAGTACTCCATCATTCACTAATTTTTTTAATTATTTTAAAGGAAATATGTCCCAATCTTCAGTTCTACAATATAGAGGATTGTTCATTCATAACACATCTTTTAATCCCAGCATTATTATGGACATGCATTGTATTGTAGAAAACATTTTCTTGCCAATTAATTTAGAAAAGACCATCAATCATTGTACTATTCCCATCAAGATCAAATCCATGATATAAACCAAATGATGTATTTGAAAAGTTAAAGGAATAACCTAAAGATACAATTCTTGAAACTGAAATCAAATTTCTAGAAAAACTTGGAATATAAAATTTTCTTTCCAAATTGAAAACAAAATCAGAATTCAAAACTAATTTGCATGTCCTAATAACTTCCATATATGAACGCATCTTGTTGCCTGAATAGATGAACTGTTCACTGCCCACTGGCTTTCTATGGCTTAGAAAGCCCTACAAGGTATTGGAAATGTGGATTATAGAACCAGAATCAATCCACCGAGAGTTATGAAAAACATTAACCATATTAAAATCATAACAAACAAGTGAGATGAATCAAATAAACATATAATGTTAAAACATGCAATCATATTTCAAATGTGAATCATATAACGATTAAACTGCCTATAGGCTAAGCTTTAATTAAAAAATTCATACATAACCTTTATAATGAAACTATCAAATTATATTCCTTGTCTTAACACTTATGGGTAGATTAGGAAAAAAATAATTTGCTATTTCATCCTAATTAACTACGCAAATATAATAAATATTCCCTTGGGATAAATTTTATTATATTTGAATATGATTAATTACGATTTGTGTCATTTTACTAGATGTGATCTAGAGCACTTAATATGCAATTGCTCTTAACCAAAAATGTTGTGGCTAATCTTCAATTAATTAAAATTATATTGATCACATGACACCTCATTTTATGAAAAATATTAATGATAAATGTTCCACATAATCCTTTAAAACTAATTAATTATGCATCAATATCATATATTTGTATAAAAATAAACGTATACATGAATTTAAAATGAAACAATGATTTAAATCATGTAATTCAACAAAATTGGACTAATATGTCAAAGCTAAAATATTTGTGAGTTCAATCTCTAAATACAATATAAACATCAACCACACTGTGAATCAGATTTTTCAGGGACTTATATGAAAATATTTTCAATCCAGAACCATTTTTGTTATGCTTTCAAAAAATTTGTTCTTTACAACTATACACTTAAAGCTTTCCGTGACCCACAAAATACAAAATCCTATTTTCCAGAATTCATGTAAAGCTTTCCAATGATGAGCCCCATGAAATAAAATGTTTTGCTTTGCCAGAATTCATGCAAATGGGGTAAACAATTAAAATAAACACAAAGTCAAAGCCTTTGAAGGTGGCTCCATGAAAAATTTGCCCAGAAAATTGTTATGAAAAATCTCGTATTTAGTAAAGAATGAAAAACACATGCAGTGTTCATTGTCTTCAACCTCTAGCCGGATCAACTCAATCTATATCCAACTCATTTTACAAATCCAACTATATCATTGCTTCTAAAACTTTGTTTTTGGATATTCAAAAATCATTTTAAACATACTTGAATTTCCTTTAGATATGCAAGATCAATTTCACAATATATTGACTCTAACAAAATCAATATTTGCAATATAAAAGTCACCCATTCATGCTTATAATCACATAAATTCAATTACACCAAGGCAGAGGTGAAATTGCTCTGATACTAACTATAAGACATGAGAATAAACCATATACATATCTATTACAATAAAAATGGAAGTGTGAAATTTTAATCTCATACCTCCTACCATTGATGTTGAGATTCGATTGGTTGTGAGGGCTCTTATAAGCTTTAGCAGATGCAATCAGATGGTGAGTGCAAAATAATGCCAAGTTTAGGGACCAATACCATTTCCCATTTTTTATACTTTGCGTTGTCTTCCCATCAAAACAAGGGGCAGAGACGGATGCCAACGGACGTGAGATTTCAAAAACAAATCCAACAGATATGACCCACCTAAATTGGGAAACTGCTCATATTGTGTTATGTGAGAAACCACCCCCGGACAACAGTAAGGTCTTATTTTAAGTAAATAAGTTTCCTGTACAGTGAGTCTATCATTGTTTCCGTGGTAATACCAAATATCTAGAAGTTATCATATTAGTTGGAGTTGATGACACAATTTGGCAAAAAGATTAATTAATTTTTTATAGAAAATATAAAGACCTCATAAAATTTTTAAAAATATAAGAAATATTAGTAACTTTTATCCTAAAATATGCCTTGCAATAACATTCTAACATCTTTAAACAAATGAAAGAAATGAGCCTTAACGAGTCTCCTGATTGATTGATTCTTATAGTAGTAATAGTGATATTGATTGATTCTTATAGTAGCAATAGTGACAAGTGATAAATATAAATCTACGAAAGAATTCAGAGTGGAAATTTAGAATATTTTATTAATACATAGATTAGAGTTCTTCTTATTCAACAATAATATTTCCTTGAAACTTTTTCAACAAGATACTTTTTCATATTAACAAGAATAGTTGTAAATGTTCATAATGCCGTAGTACCTATCCTAGTAATATCATCATAGTTTTAACTTTTAGGAATTTAAGAAGCGATACTCTTTTACAAGTGTAATTAGAGTTTTGTGTGTAACATTTTTGTTTTTTTATTGATGCAAATCTTTTACTCATTAAGTAGCGTCAATCTTAGCAGCAAGTTTCGTAAGAACAGACACACACTTCTGTAATTCTAAAGGCAGCAACTTTTGTAAGAACGAACACACACTTCACGCGTTTTGGATTATACTATTAGCAGGTGACCTTGGAGCCACCTAAAAAGTGTGAATCTCATGACAAAGACGTCAGAAAGTTAAACAAGTAAAGTCTATGACTAACTTATTCGAATACATATGGCCTTATCCTAATCTTTTGAAGCATTTTTGCAAAATAAAACCGAAGTGCACAGGTACCTCATGTGTTGGCTTGGAAGTCACTAATATGATTTATTTGTTAAGTTAAATAAGATAAAAAGCATATTCTTGATTTATTTGTTAAGTTAAATAAGATAAAAGCATATTCTTGAATTTGTATTTGATCTAATCATTTTAGTACGTAAATGTAAAACTTTTGTCTGGAGATCTCTATACACAACCTTAGCGTTGGGCCCATCATACTAACCAAGTAAATACTTGGATGCTTTTTTATTATTATTTATTTATAAGCTTATGATATTTCATATTTGTGATTAATTTAGAGGAAAATCCCCTCCATATATCCAGTTCTTTTCCAAACAGAAAACGATGTATACATTTACCGTTCTCTCTCTCTCTCTCTCTCGCTCCCTTGTCCCCACCCATCCTCTTCCACGGTTCCTACTTCCTATGGCGACATTACTCGAGTCCCTCACTGTTCCTAGCTTCTCCGCTTTTCCTACACCAAAGCCGTCTCTGATCACCTGCAGATCTGTCCGATTGCCCGAGCCCAGAGGCCTCAAGCTTCTCTCTCTTTCCTTCTCCACTCGCTCACCCACTCCGATCCAGTCTCGGTCTCGTCGTGGACGGATCGTTTGCGAGGCTCGGGAAACCGCCGTTGAAGGTTTGAACTTCTCTTTTCTTTTTGTATTTTTCCTTTCCAAATTCTATTATTGTACATTTACTTGCTTTGTCTTTCAATTATATTGTTCATCTTTTATCGGCTTGTACAGTTATGTTCGGCTCCTTCGAGTGCATTTAATGGTTCCAGAGACTGCTTTTATGCATTGCCTTTTAGCTTGTAATGATTAATGTCCTCATTTCGGTAGTCGTCTTCTATTGCATCAACAACAGCATATGCAGCTAATTTTGGATTGTAGGTAGTGAGGAATGCGATACCTGAACGATTGTTGTTGGTAGTTACGGGTTAAAATAAAGAGTACAATCTTACATAATCAGCAGTTCACACCTTTGAGCAAGCCTCCAATGGTGGACTCTGATTGCGGGTTTCTGCAGTATTTTAGTTGACGTGGACTGCATTTCAGCTATGGCAGACTGCAAGAAGCCCAAATCACAGTTGCTGTATTCGGAAAAACCACAACCATCTAGTACCAGGTGCAGTTCTGGAAGGCAATTTAAAAAATTGCCTAGTGAACCACTTTAGTACAATTTTTTTAAAATGTAACATTTGCTTCATGAACGTGTAGATACTATTTTTTTTTTCTGAATTAAACATTGCTTCCCCTATCTAATGCATTTCAGAAAAATTTTAGATATCATTTTCCTTTTTTCTCCTTCTGGATGTTGCCTGTTAATTTCTCTTGGTTAATGAAAGGTAGTAACATTGTGTAATGATAGTTATTACTCCCTAAATCGCAGTCTGATCTCTGTTGAACTTTTTAGAGATGCAAAAATGGCAGTCAATTGAATGAATGAAGTCTATTTCTTGCATGTACATTGCAGTGCCTGCTGTTACTGATGCAACCTGGGAATCACTCATTCTTCAATCTGATTCCCCAGTTCTTGTTGAGTTCTGGGCTCCATGGTGTGGTCCTTGCCGTATGATTCACCCTGTAATCGATGAACTTGCCAAGCAATATGTTGGAAAACTTAAATGTTACAAAGTTAATACTGATGAGAATCCTTATATTGCAACTCAATATGGAATAAGAAGCATCCCTACTGTAATGATTTTCAAGAATGGCGAGAAGAAGGATGCAGTTATTGGCGCTGTTCCCAAAATGACTTTAACTAGCAGCATAGAGAAATTCTTGTGAAAATGGAGGAAAGAGAACCGATTGGCATAATCTGCTGAACGTAAGCTCAACTCTCGTTGGAATCTATTGCTTCAATCTGTAGTATTCCGTGTCTGCAATTTCAGGTGCTTAAACCTCCCATTTTCCATGTATAGTTATATGATGCAGCTGTGTTTCCTGTTATTGTTTTATGATGTTAGATAAATATCCATATGAATTTCTCTGTAGTAGCTTGTTCATTAATGGTGATTTATCGGCAAGCTCTTTTGCATCTATGTAAGATATCTTGGTTGATGGAGGTTATCAATCAAGAGTAGATGGAGAGCATCACAATCTGTTATTGAACAACAAGGTGTATCATTTCAGATTTCTTTAAAAGTATTTAGCAAGAGATCTTATGTGTGCACATGGACCGTAAAGAGCTAAAAATGTTGGTTTGGGACTAAGCTTAAACCTTGGGTTGAGCTCATTTTGCTTTCCTTTCAACTAAAAAGACTATTTATTAAGATAACGAATTCAAAAATATCCAACTTTTTGAAATTTTTTTCCAATTTAGTACTCATTTTTAAATTTTTTAATTAAGTGGTCAATTTTTTATAACTTTAATAATTCAGTTTAAAATATTAGATCTATTGGTAATTTGCTAATTTAGTTAGCGTAATCTTTTTTTTGTTTTTTTTTTTTGAAAGGCAATCTTTTTTTTTTGTTTATGACATGTTGACGTTTGTGTGAAAAATTAATAATCTATTAATCATACGAGTGGACTAAAATATTTAACCTAATGCGCAAAAGAAGTTAAAAGTTGGGCTTTTTAGTCTACATGAATAATTAATTGGTAATTAATTTTTCACGTAGACATTTATGTCATCATCACATGTAGACATTATGTCATTGACAAAAAAGATTATGTTAATTAAATTAATAAAATAATAATATAATTAATGTTTTGAACTGAGCTTTAAAGATTATAAAAAGTTATTCAATTAAAAAAAATTAAAGTTTGATCACTAAATTTATAAAAAAAAGTCTTAAATGGTTAGACACTCTGGAATATGTTATCCCTTATTTATTTATGATTTGTCAAGTTCTTTTGGAATAATTTATAGAATGTGATCCATATTTTTGCTTTGTGTCCCTTCAAAGCAATTGAAGAAGAAATTCTGTT
>JANQAP020000147.1:815479-830838 GCA_026874005.2 Erythroxylum coriaceum
CCCATTTAGTGCTTAATTGGAAAAAATGTCATTTCATGGTACAGGAGTGCATTGTTTTAGGTCACAAGATTTCCAGCCAGGGTATAGAGGTAGACCCAGCAAAAATTGATGTCATTAAGAAACTTCCACCACCAAATAATGTTAGATCCATTACAAGTTTCTTAGGTCATGCTAGTTTTTACCGTAGGTTTATTAAGGATTTTTCTAAGATTGCTAGACCTTTGACTGCGTTGCTTGAAAAAGATGCTGTGTTTAATTTTGACAATAAATGTTTGGCATCTTTTCAATTGTTAAAGGATATGCTTGTGACTGTGCCTATTCTTATATCTCCTGACTGGTCTTTTCATTTTGAATTAATGTGTGATGCAAGTGATTATGCAGTGGGTGATGTTTTAGGCCAAAGACGAGGTAAGACCTTTCATCCCATTTTTTATGCAAGTAGGACACTGAATAGCGCATAACGCCATTATACCACCACAGAAAAAGAGATATTGGCAATTGTGTTCACTTTTGACAAGTTTCGCTCATACTTGGTTTTGTCTAAAGTGATTGTGTATACTGACTATGCAGCCTTGAAATACTTGATGACAAAACCTGATGCTAAACCAAGACTAATTCGTTGGGTGTTATTTTTGCAGGAGTTTGACATTGAGCTGAGGGATAAGAAGGGAGTCGAGAATTTTATAGCTGATCACCTATCAAGGTTAGGTGAAGTTGCCATGGAGAGTGCAACGATGAAGGGCATTCAAGAGACTTTTCCTGATGAGCATCTAATGGTTATGACAGTAACTCCTTAGTTTGCAGACTATGTAATCTATGCACATTTTCCACCCAGTTACCTTCCTGATGGCTATTAAAGCTCAATAGCATGCTTTAACCCACATAACACTCAAAACACAAATATCTAACCAGCCAACATAATTCTAAACCTAAACATGCACGAATAATTATCAACTAAAAACATACTAAAATGCCTTTTAAAACATCATATAACCTATAACTATCAAGTGATCAATATATGATTTATCACCCAAAAATAATTAGGAAGAATGTTTTATTGTTCTCGATTATAATTGATTCGAGAAATCCTTGGCTAAGGTGGAATGATGCTTTATATATAGTTTACAAATGTCATTAATTGAATTAATTACTAATGGTAAAGAACTAACATGATTGGACTCAAAATAGAGTAATCATTAATTACATGTTCTATGTTTAATTGGAAATTTGTGTGATAAAAAGATTGAATTAGATAAAAAAAACAATAATGCATGGAAATGTTAGTCAAAACTACTTTAACATTTCTAAATATTTGGATAGTCATAATGTGTTAATAAAAGTCAATATTGATCTATAGATATAAATTGTTTAATTAGAGAATTATTAATTTATCTAATCCTAAATATGACACTACAAGAGTTAAGACATTTAGTGATAACTTTTTTGTGACTAATTATCATTTCGTCACATATATGAGGTTTTTTGTGACAAAACAATTGATTGACACTATTGTTCTATGATGATTTATTTTTTATCACTAATACAATGGTAATTCTGACAATTTAATATCTTTTACAATTAAATTGTCAATATTAATATATTAATAATGTCAAATTTTCTTTTATCACTAAGTTCTGTTACTAAAAAGTATATGCAATTTCGCAATAAATTAATTTTGGCAGAAATGAATTGTAATTGTGATAGAACATATGTTGGTCACTAATAATTTCTTTTAATATTTTTCTCTTGCTGTGACAAAATAGTTTCCCGTTACATGATATTTTACCTTTTGTGATGAAAACTTTTGTCAATAAAATTCAATTAGTTATTGTCTATTTAATATTGTCAGAAAAATGGAACTATCACTATAGTCACTACTATTCGTAATTTCTGTAATAAGAAATTTTGTTGTCACTTGATCATCAACTTTCTGTTACAAAGGTTATTGTTAATATAAACGTAACAAATTAATGATAACTATTTGTTGTTATAATAACATATTAAAATTAAACACTCTAATGATTAGTCTTGTCATTATTGTACAAATTTTAAGAACTAGAAACTACTTTTCATGGTTTTTTCTATAATATTTTTATTTGCAAACAAATTTAAATATTTTCTTATAAAATATTCAAACTATATATATTGATGATCCAAAAGCAATATTTTACATATCAATAGATATTTGCTAAACATAACTTTAAATTTTCTTCAAAATAAAAATAAAATAACTATATGTTTAAATATAATGAAAATCTTGTTCTAAAATATTAAGCAAAACTCTTAACCTATTCAAAATTTAAAAATAAAGTTCTTGCCAATGTTTAATCATTGTCATCGTCGACTTCCTCATATTCACTTACTAAATTTGTCTTATCATCATTCATAAAAATAAATAATTAAAATAATATTGATTTAATTCAAATTTTGATTATATCAAAATTGGACTATCAAGTCAAACCCTGATCATCTTTCAATTAGGTATGGTTTTAAATTTGTCATATCATGTTTGGGTTTAAGTTGCATTATATTGTGAATGTGTTTTCTTTATTCTAAATATAATCATAATTATAATTGTGTTGTTCATAATAATAATTACTATTATTTGCAATTGGAATATAATTTACATTTCATAATTTAAAAGTCTTCCATATGATAGTAGACAAAATTCTTTTTCTTTTAATATAGGAATAATTTTTATAAGAAGGAAAATCACAAGCTTTGGAGAAGCCATACTTTTGAAAGGGGAAAACATACATTAGAATTTAAAGAATTTATATATTGAATTTATTTTTAAGTTATTTATTTTAAATATGTAATAAATTAAATGTATATTAAATATGTGGTTCATAGAATCTTGAAGGAAAGTTCCTGAACAATCCAACATTAACTTACCGTTAAAATTGTGGACATGAACCACGAAAAGCCATGAAAGTTCGATCAAAATTCTAAATTTGAAATTGACCAATCGAAAGTCGGTATCACGGGAAAAAGAAGAGCATGACCACTCTAAATTTTATGGGATGTTCCAATACAATCTAAACTCAAGGTTTCAATCAAAATGGTGACGTATTAATATATTTATAGCCAATACGGCAACATTATGGAGCTATAATCAACTACGCACAGACAGCCATCGAGTCCTAGACGCCAAACAACTTAGAAATACCCTATGAGTTTTATAATCTGTTTCAAACTTGATTCGACTATCTCATCTAAATTGTCTTCTTACTTTGCATTCATAGATGTTGGCATATTTTTATTCTCTAATAAAGCTTTATGATATTCGAACTGAACTAGAATATCATAAATCTTGATTTGCCACAAGTTAATGTTAGAATTATGACCAAATTTCTTAATCTCGAATTTGGTTACTACTATAAACTAACTATTTCTAGCTTTAATATCAATTTATTATAAATCAAGATAATTAAAATAATAAGACAAACAAGAAGAAAAAATTGAATGCAAAATTTACATGTTTGAATTTAATCCTATGTCTACATTCAAAGGAGAAAGCATAAAATTTAGTAAAAAGAAAATATAATAATTATAAGAAGAAATATCTTTCAAACTTAAAACTCAGAAACACTTAAAACTCATAATTTTCAAGACATTCATAAATATAACTCATAAAATACAAAGAAATATTATGTATTATTTGGTATTCATTTATTCATAATTCTTACAAAATTAGTGTCTTTCATAGACTTAATGAATTAAGCAAGTGAAAAGATAAATTAATAGCTTTAAATATTCTTGATGGCTAAGAATACGAGTGGTCGAATGTTATGCCTCCGACTGGTCAAGCATTATGCTTTATATTATCTCTAAGTATGGCAAGTGAAAAGCCACTTCACATTATTCAACTCCCTGATGAAGCTTATGTCTCTCAATTGGTATTTTGCTCTTTTGCTCCATCTACGACCTCGAAATCTACGACCTCATCGAGAAGGAAAAATGCCTACGAATTGAGCTCATCGCCTCTGAGAACTTCAACTCCTTCACCATCATCGATGCCCTCCGTAGTGCCCTCATAAACAAGTACTCTAAGGGCATGCCCGATAATCACTACTATTGAGGCAATGAGTTCATCGACAAGATTGAAAATCCTTATCGTTCCCACGCTCTCTACGCCTTCCACCTCAACCCCACAAAGTTGGGCGTTAATATCCAGCCCTACTTCTGCTCTCTGGCCAACTTCACTGTCTACACGGCGGTGCTTTAGCCCCATGATCGGATCATGGGATTGGACTTGCCTTCCGATGGACATTTGACTCATGGGTGTTACACCTTCAGTAGGAAGAAGATCTCGGCGACTTCGATTTGCTTTGAGAGTTTGCCTTATAAGGTGAATTCGCAAACTGGGTATCTTGATTATGAGAAGTTGGAGAAAAAGGCCTTGGATTTCAGGCCTAAGCTGATTATTTTTGGTGGTAGTGCATACTCGAGGGATTGGGATTATGCCAAGTTTAAGTCTGTTTCGTGATATGGCTCACATTAGTGACCTCGTTGCTGCTCAGGCATAGTTTTTGCTTTGATCTCACATGTCATTTTTTCCTGTTTTTATTGGATTTGTTGAGGAAGTTGAAGTGGGAAAGATTGGATTTTGATTTGCACATTGTCTTTGTTTTGCAATTTTTTCAACTTACATGCATGATATGTGAAAGTAAAAATCAAAATTTTTTAGCCTTGGATCCTTAGGTAAGCAGATCTTTGTTTGGATGCTTCTTGTTTCCGATGATATTACTTGATCACTTTTTTGTTCCTTATGATCTGATCCATTAAAAGATCTAGCTTTATTGACAAGTTCATTGATGTATGGGTTAGATGTTAGTGTATTTTTTCTTATTCACAGGGCATTGTATTTTCTGACTTTCTGATTTTTTTGAGCTGTTCAAGTATGCAATCGAGTTGAATCTGATTATTGCTCATCTTCCTTTTAAGTGAATCTCTATTTATGTTCCTGACTCTGTTTTCATTGTTTATTTTGCTTCATTTTGTACTTTTTGTTATTGATATATGTGAATTAGGTCTGATCCATATGCTTATCTTCCTTGGTATGGTGTTTTAAACTTCTATCTCTATGGTATTAGTAGATCTAGATCTTGGATATTGTACTCTTGTTTACTAGATAGATTATATGTGCCATAATACATCATTTGATGCGTGGGAATTCGTTTTCAACTGTGAAGTTACAAACTGAAATTGTCATTCATTTCTCACTTCATTTTCAACACTAAAAAATGTTAAGATCTGGGTCTAAAAACATGTTTCTTTTATCCTTGTAAGGAAGCTGCATAATCCAATCATTTGGTTGTAGAAATAATTGTGTGATTTAAAGGGTGAGGATCTATTGCCAGGGTCCTACATGTCATTAACAGGTTGGTTCATGCCTAGAGCTGGAAAACCTCCCTGTCCTTATTTCCTTATTTCTTTCCTATTTTTAAAGCCTAATCACTACGCAATCGTACAATATAAAAATCGATATTATCATTTGCACCAAAGCTATCTCAAAAGCAAAGATTGCTCAAAGGATGTGGAGGAAGGTGATTGGCAATAGTTGATTAAGAATAAATAGGAGACTCCAAATTTTAAGGTAATTTTAAAATTTAAGTACTTTAACTTATTTTGTTAGTTGTTTTCTTTTATTAAAAATAAATTTTTTATCAATGTATAGGAGCAAAGTAAAAAGAAAAACATAAGTAATAAGGGAAATCAATAGATGAAACCAATTTTTGGTACAAATTCGATTGTGCAGATTGCATATGAGATGGTAAAATTAAATTTTATTTACTTAAAATTAAAAAAATATTTTCTTTAAAAAATCAAGTTCTAATTAATCATTAATTTTCTTTGTCTTTTCTTTTTGGTTTTTTAGAAAGATAATTTTGATGAGTGGCCTGACACTGTTAAAGTTTGAAAGGTATCGCGACAAAAGTCAAATGGAACTTGATTTGCTCCAAATGGAGAAGAAATAATGGTATGGAAGTTATAATCAAATTAGATTTTTTTTGAAAATTTTAAAATTACTTTACTAAATTTTCAAATTCTATCTAAATATGCAGAATAAGCTTTAAGAAGAGAGAGAAAAATAAAGAAAAGATCTCATCTACACCTCTACCACTCGTTGAGCATTTCAATCTTGTCCTAGAAAAAAAGTCAAGTTATTCACGTAATTTAGGTGTTAAAGGGATAACATCTAAGTCCCGAGAAAAAAAATCAAATTCTAGCTAAAGCTGAGGCTACAAACAAATGTATAAATAATTTAGATGATGAAGTTGCAAGACTTACTGAAATTACAAAAACACAAAATGAAAAATTCAAGCTTAAAATGAGAAGATTCAAGCTCAAGATGTAGCTATTGAGAAGCAAGTCATGGAAATGAAACAAATTTCAATTGTTTTTGCACATTTAGCAAATAATTAGTATCACTTCTTATCTTTATCATTATATAAAATGTTTGTACTAAATTTAAAGTTTAATATTTTATAAACTAATTAATTAATTCTATTTTTTATTTATTTTGTCGAAAACCAAATCAGCAGTGAACTTTATATGGAAAAATAGCTAGAAAAATTTACATTTGAGAGTTTTAACTTAAATTAGTATGTAGTAGTTTGCAAAAATTGTAATAAATATAATTGTATTAGATATTAAAATTTTCAATTTTATCTATTAGAAATTAGAATTTTATATATTTTGATGATTTTTATATATTTTTATATATACTAATAATTTTATTTACTTGTGTGACAATATCTTGATATTAAAAATCCGTATCATTTGTGATAACTTCTATTTTATGGCCACCAATGCAAAATTTTTTATCGGTTAAGCAATTAAATTTTTAAATTTAATAATATTATTTTTGACAAACACGAACACATAAGTGATAAATTTATTGTAACATATAATCTTTATTTAGTGACAATATTATTGTAACGTTTAACTTTCATACTTGTGACAAAATCTGATAGACAGTATAGTCACTTATGTAAATTTTTTTTATCACTAATGCAATTCCATTATTGAATTTATGGTTTTATTTGTGACAATAATAAACACATTAGTGACAATTTTTTATAAGAATAAATTTTCATTTTTGTGACAAAATGATGTTGACATTTTCCTTAAAATATTAGTGACCAAGAAGTAATGGACATTGATAAAAAAACACGGGTGACAAATATTTTCTCACTATTTTCAATTATTTTAGTGGCAATGTTGTTTTCACAATAAAATGAAGTACTGTTACTACTTTATTCGTCACCACTTTATTGTTTGTGTTAACAAACTTGTCATAAATATATAAAGTTACTGTGACTATATAGTTTTGTCACAATTCCATAGCGTTTAGTATCAATACTTCCCCCACAAAAGTGTTTCATAATTGTGATCATTTTCTAAATTAGTCACTATTTCATTAGTGATGTAGGTATTTATGGTAGGACACTATTAATAGTAGTGACTAATATTGCTACTTTTAGTGATAACTTTTGCTTTCACTAAAAATACAATTTCTTGTAGTGCAATTTAAGTTATAATTTGTATATATTGTTAAAATATTTGGGAACCTAATTGGTCACACACAAAGAATAAGTTGAAGAGAGAAAAGTGTTTTAATCTAGTTGAACTTGACTGTAAATTTTAAAAAACTTTATGATTAAATATGAGATATTTCATAAATAAGGAATAATAAGATATATTAGATCTTATTTGGGTATAGTTGGTATTAAATTAGAATTATTTGTAATTCTATTGAAAACTTATTATAAATAAGCGTAAGCTTTAAGGGAGCTAGCATTCCTTGCCTAACTCTCTTTCTAATAGTTACACAGTTCTTTCAATATTTTAAATGGATACTGTTATAAGTTGAACACTTGTACAACTACAATGGTTGAGATGAGTCGATTTTGAAAACGATTCAAGAGAAAGGACAAGAAAAGGATCAAGTTTTAGAATAATGTATGATTTATGATTCATATTTTATTACGATTTATGTGTTAATCATTTTATAGAATTTTAAGTGATCTTGGATTTCAGGAAATCAAATACAAAAGAGTTTCACAATTATTCTGCTATGTGTGAGATTAGATCCCGCTTTAATTTCCCAACAGAGATATCAAAGCCATCTTAATTATATAACTTGATTAAAATGTTTGATTGCTATTAATCTTGAATTATGAAATCCAAATCATAAACTTTATACAATAGATTAAGATTGAATTAATATTTATTCAAAAAGTTCATAGTTAAAGTTTTGAAATCATAAATTCAATTTATAATTGAAATTACAGTGAGATTATAATTAGATATCAAAAAATCCAAACCAGAAATATTAAGAGTTAACATAACATTAAACGTAAAATCTGGAAATTTGAAATTGTTTATAAACTAAACCCCAAAAACATAAAAGCCTTGAGATCTAAAATATTGAACCACTTAAATCAAATTTGATTTGATTAAACCAAAAGTTTATGTTAGAGAAGCTCAACTGAGTGGAAGTTATTTTGTTCTTTGTGGTTGTGTTTTGGTGACTCTTGGTTATGGCTAACTTTATCCCCTTAACACATGAAGGCACTTCACAGCTAGCCAAAATAGACCTTGGGTGGAAGGTTAGATAGATCACACGCCAGTAGCGTGCGAAAGCTCCAAGGTGACTTATTGCGTTAGATCAAGCATGGTGCGAGTTTTGGTAGAGTTTCAGACCATGTATGAGCTAACAAGATTAAGGCTAAGTTCTTGATGGATTAAGGACTTAGTGGGTGCTCAAATGGACGGACCATGTCTAATGGACTTGACATGGGTAAGCATTGGATCGGACCAGTATGCTATGACTAACTTTGTCTTGGATGACTCATCATCAACAGATAGAGATCTTGGGATCTTGAATGATGTGGTGGATAAGATCATGGAGGATAAACATCAGCGTTAAAGGATAAAAACCATGCAGGAGGATCATCTGAAGATAATGGACATCTTTGTAGATAGGGATAGATCATGTGTAATCTTTTATCTTGTTAGTTGGTATGTAGAAAGACCTTATCAAAAGAGTCCTATTTAGATAGGGATGTAATCTTATATGATAATGATGTAATATGATAGGATAAGATTTGATAATGGGTAGTAAAGTTCTATTAGGATTCTAACTTGTTCCCTAAGCCTTGATGCCTATATATAGTTCATTTAAACCTTGCTCTTTACACACAGAGTTGAGAGAGCATTTCTTTGTATACTTTGAGGGAAGTAATAAAGGTTTGCAATTTTTTGTATCTCTTTCTTACGTTATTATTGCCTTTGAATATTCTATCACTTCCGTAGTTTCTTACAATTCTGAGAGTTAAACACTGTAAGGGTTATGAGGTGTTCGAGAACTAGATTATTGGTCAACGATCACGTGGGGAAGGCTAAGTCTTGCTTAAACAGATCTAAGTAAGATTGTCATGCAAAGGAGTAGGAGCAACTTGCTAATAAGTTTGGTGCTTAAGTAGACCTTTGTAACAACTGGTATCAAAGCTATAATTTCGAGATGGCAGGAGGCAAAGTACCAACAAAGTGGAGGCACTTATTGGCCCAATTCCTTAAGGGGAGGAGGAGGTCACTTCCTACAATACTCAAATGGAGATTTTGGCAGAGCAAATCCAAGCGTTGTAGCATCAACTAGTGAAGTTGGTGAAGGAACAGGAGGATACTAGGTTCGAGATGATGACTCTAAAGTGGGTTGTTGCAATACAAGAGATTGGACGTGTTGAGAGCGCCATGGTAAAGGTGCGTGAGCCTAAAGTTTTCAAAGGAGTTCGAAACATGAGGGAGCTCAAGCACTTTTCGTAGGACATGGAGCAGTACTTTGTGGTTTGTAAGATACCCGATGCTGAGAAGGTCAACGTGACAACCATATACTTGGATAGGGATGCCAAACTTTGGTGGAGAACAAGGACCTTTACAAAGATTAGTGCGAGCAGAGATCCCATCGGCACATAGGACAAGATGAAGTAAGGAGTTGAAGGATCAATTTCTTCCAATGAACACTTCTTGGCTCACGAGGGATGTCTTGAAGAAGCTAAAATAGGACAGATCAGTAAGAGAATATGTTAAAAAGTTTAGTTCTCTAATACTTGACGTTGATAATATGGCAGACGTGGACAAGCTTTTCAACTTTTTGTCCGAGTTACAACTATGGGTGCAAATGGAGTTGCGGAGGCAAAATGTGAAGGACATGGTTGGTACAATCATGATTGCTAATGCTTTGGTGGACTTTCGAGTGACAAAGGAAACTAAGGCAGGCTCCTCAAATTCTTCCAAGGGCAAAGGCCTAGCCTAGAAGGAGAAGAGCGAGGGGAAAAAGAAGAAAGACTCCAAGAAGGGAGACTTTAAGGGGAAAGACAAGCAAAATTATAGCTTCAATAGGGGGGAGACGTCCTCTAAAATGGACAAACTTGATTATTACCTATGCAGCGGTCCTCATTTTATGAGAGAACGTCTGAGGAAGGAGAAGCTAAATGCATTAATCGCTGAAGAAGAAGAGGAGGATTCAAAGGCGGTTCTAAATCTGATCGTCTTGTTAAACACGACTAAGAATGATTCTAAACTTTTGACAAGTTAGCGTATATAGGGATACAAGTCAATGGGAAGGAGGTAATCGCGATGATAGATACTGGTGCGACACACTCATTCGTGGTGGAGATCTCGACAAGGATAAAAACCCCAGGAGTAAAGCACAAGCGGTTATAGGAGCTGCTTATAATGTCCTAGTGAGCTTAGGGAGTTGGCGTGTTAGGTTTAATTGCATAGTTATACCACTTGAAGATTTTAAGTTGATATTGGGGATCGATTTTTTGAAGGGAGCAAAGGCAATGCTGTATCCAATTTTAAAAGGTATGGTGATCATACATGAGAAAAGTTCCTTCTTTGTTAACTGTTGTAGATTCGATGGTGTAACGATAGATGATAACAAAGGCTATAGCATATGTTTCGGCCTTAAGCATCGAGAAAGGATTGAAGAAAGGTATGGAGACCTATCTCGCGGCCAGGTGGGAGATTAATGAGGACCACATGGTGGAAGTCCCCGATACGATTGCAAGTTTGTTGAGGGAGTTTCAGGACGTAATGTCGAAAGAGTTGCCGAAGACTCTTCCCGCTCGTCAAGAGATAAATCACATGATTGAGTTGGTTCCTAGAGTAATCCCACCTGCACGTGCCCCATATAGGATGTCCCCGTTGGATTTAATGGAGTTTCTAAAGCAACTTGGTGAACTATTAGAGGCAGGGCTCGTTCAACCGTCTAAAGCCTCGTCTGGTGCCCCAGTGTTGTTCTAGAAGAAGCAGGATGGAACACTTCAGAAGTGTGTAGATTATCGAGCATTGAACAAGGTGACAATAAAAAACAAATATCCTATTTCCTTATTTCAAGATTTGATGGATAGATTGTCAAGGGCTGCGGTTTTCATGAAGTTGGATGTTTAGAGTGGGTATTGGCAAGTGCGAATAGCTGAAGGCGATGAGCAAAAGACAATGTGCGTGACTCGGTATGGATTGTACAAATTTCTAGTCTTGTTGTTCGGATTGACTAACGGCCCTATGACATTCTGTAACTTGACGAATAACGTGCTGTATGATTTCCTTGATGAGTGCATGGTGGTGTATCTCAACGATATCGTGGTGTATAGTACATATAAGGTTGAACATGTGGAGTACTTGAGGAAAGTGTTCGAGCAACTGAAGCAACACAAGATCTACATGAAGATGGAAAAGTCTAAGTTTGTATAGTCGGAGATTGGATTCTTGGGTCACTTGGTGAGCAAGGGTCAAGTCAGGATGGAATCGAAAAAGGTGAAGGCGATAGTTAAGTGGAAGGTTCCCATGATAGTAAGAGAATAACTGAGTTTTCTTGGACTAGCGAACTACTATAGGCAGTTTATAGTAGGATACTCGAAGAAATCGGTGCCATTAATGAACTTGCTAAAGAATATGTCAGGAGGCATTCGAGATACTTAAAGCCGCTATCTCAAGCGAACCTTTATTGAAGCTGCTAGAGTTTGATCTTATGAGGCATATGCAGATGCATCAAACAAAGCCATTAGTGAAATCCTAGTACAAGAAGGCCATCCTATATCATTTGAGAGTCAAAAACTCAACTGTGCAGAGCAGCGAAACTTGACGCATAAGAAGGAGATGCTCATAATGGTGCATTGCCTTGAGACATGACAAATGTATTTGTTGGGAACCAGCTTCATTGTTCGTACAGACAATGTTGCTAACACTTTTTTCAAGACCCAAAAAAAGTTGTCCGCAAAGCAAGCCCAATGGTAGGAGTTCCTTACTGACTATGACTTCACATGAGAGCTTAAACCAGGGAGGCACAACATTGTGGCGGATGCCTTGAGTCAGAAGGAGGTATTTACAACCCTATATACCATTACAAGTGTAGGGTCTAACCTATTGGAGCAAATCAAAGCTACGGCTCCATTGGACAACACGCACTGTAAGTTGATCTCACAAGTTAAGGAAGGTGTTGGACGCAGATTTTGGCTCAATGATGATGGGTTGTTAATGACTAAGAGTAGTCAAGTGTACGAGCTGAGTTTCGATAGCTTGCGAAAACAATTGTTGAAGGAGACACATGACTTACAGTGGCTGGTCACTCCGGAGTTCAGAGGATGATAGCACTCCTAACTTGTTCTTACTATTGGTCGAAGATGAAAAATGACATTGAGGTGTATGTCAAGACGTGCCTTATGTGTCTTATCCATTCTTGAAAGACCGTGGATGTCAGTTTCGATGGATTTCATAGGAGGGTCTCCAAAGGTGGACAACATGGTGACAATCATGGCCAGCACTAACATTGTGTCCCTCGGATATTGCGACATAGTTGTTTTATAGGAACATGGTAAAATACTTCGGAGTCCCTGTGGACATTATGAGTGACTGAGACGCTAGATTTACAAACCAATTCTGGACGTCCCTTTTCAACATGTTGGGTTGCGATTTAAAATTTTCAACAGCAAATCACCCATAGACGAATGGCTAAACGAAGAGGATCAATGGTTTATTGGAGGATTACTTAAGGCATTATGTAAGTGCAAGTCAACGTAACTATTAAGTTTAATGGATTTTGCTATAACTTGTATAGATCTTCTGTAACAGAGAAGAGTCCTTTTAAGATAGTCTTGGAATAGCAACCTCTCAGTCCACTCGAGATTGCACAATAAAGGATAGGTGGCAAGTGTCCTGTGGCGTACAAGTTTGCGATGGAGAAGTAAGAGTTATAAGACGAGACGAGAGATAATCTTCGAAAGGCTGCTCGATGGATGAAGAAGGTGTGAAGTAGTTGTAGTCATCTACGACTAAAACTACTGATGCAACAAGTTTGTAAAGGTGTCGACTGTAGGAGTTAGTAAGTAGGCAGTTGATTGAACTATAGCTAGGAGGAATCAGACGCAGGCACGCCTGGTCAGTATATCATTGGCAGTAACCTGCGTTGGTGAAGGATCACTAACAACGGGAAGTGGCATAATAGGAGCAAGGCTAGTGGCAGGTGGCAACTAGAGCAAAGCAACGACAAGCTTAAAGATGAAGGCTAGGGTTTCATTCTTTTAGAATTATGGTTTTTTTAATAAGCGAGGTGTGTTTAGTTACATGGACAATCTTATCCTAAATTTGGAATAGGTTTTTCTAGGATTAAAATAAGGGATGTTTGGTAACATGAATATGACTATCTTAAGGCCAAAAAGGATTGTTTGGATATAAGTTTAAGGTGACTTAAACTAAGAAAAGGTAACTTATTTAGTTTTTGAATTAAATTAATCTTAAAAGTAAATTAATTTATTTTAAATAAGAAATAATGTATTCTTAATTTAACTAAGTTTAAAAAATAATTTTAAAATTGTTTTAAAATGTAAATTCAATTCAAAATTAAAGTAATTATTTTTGCAATTTGATTAAGATTAATAATTATATTGATTCCTAATTTAATTTTATAAAAGTAATTTCTAAAATTAAAATTAATTAGTTTCAATCAAATTGAAGTTAATTAACTAGACTCCTTAACATTAAGAAAAAAATTTTCTTAAATAATTAAGAAAGATGTCTCTTAATTAAATTTATTTATTTCAATTTGATTGAATTAAATTACATTTATGATTTTATTTGTTTAGAGAATCATTAGTTTATTTATTTAGAATTTATTATGAATAATAAGTTTTTTTATTTTTTAGAAAAGCTATTTTTTATTAAATTTTGGAAAGTGTTTTCATTTATTAATTGAGAAAAATGAGATTTTTAATAATTTAGAAATTTATTTTTCTAATTAATTAAGAAATCAATTTGTAAATAAATAATATAAAATACTGTATTAATTAAATTAAAAGTGTTTTATTTAATTTTGAAAGTAGTTTCCTTTTAATATTAGAAAATAATTTTTAATTAAAGAGAAGTAATTTCTAATTATATTAGAAATAGTTTTTTAGTTGGATTAGAATGTCTTACTTGTTAATTTTTAAAAAAGGTCATAAGGTACAAAAGATACAACTCAATGGTAAAAAAACAGTACCTCCTAAGGCATATAGGGTAAGGAAATTTGATTAAGGAAAGGAAAACTACCACAAGCTCCACGTATTCATCACTTTAGAGCTCATGGAATTTTTAAGGTCCCTTACAAGGGCAATTATTCTAATCTTGAGTAACAACATTTGAATAGTGGTCTCATCTCTTTATGCTTCATATCTATACAACCTTTTATTTCTCTCTTGTTATATAAAATGTACCAAGGCTCTAAATGACAATCTGAATAATTTTAGATCCCCTTTACTATGGAAGTGAGTTATGGAAATCCAAGATATACAATTTGTCAATCAAAGCTATAGCATCGTAAGCCAAAGAGGTTCAAAATGTGATTCCACATGCTTGGATAGAAGTTGTGGTTGAAGTACAAGAGATCTATGTTCTCATAAGCAATAAAATCAAGAAACAATTCAGTTCAGTGAATGGAGCTTTTAAGTTATCCTTGGTTCCAAGCCTTTTAATTACCGTCAGCTATAAGATGAAAGCATTATATGGGCTTAGAGCTAAGTCCTATACTAGGCTATTCCATTCTTTTTGAGGTTAGGTATCCAAACAAAAGTTCCTTAAAAAAGGAGATAGTGAACTTTATCATTATATCGACTATCCACTGAATTATGCCACTTCTAATTAAGTTTGGACAGTATCTTGATAATATTTTAGAATTTACTTGAATCCCATATGGAGTGAGTAGGCCAATGATTGGCATTATCCTTCATTAGTAAGGGTACTTTAGTTTCAGTAGTAATGATTACCTTGAGTGAGTGTACTATCTTAACATATAAAGAGGACCCATTTTT
>JANQAP020000147.1:967399-978088 GCA_026874005.2 Erythroxylum coriaceum
TCCAGGAGTCATTTTCAAATACTTCAGGATTCTAAGTACTGCATCCATATGTTCCTATTGAGGGTTGCTCATAAACTTACTAACCACACTCACAGGAAAACTGATGTTTGGTCGAGTGTGAGACAAATAGATCAATTTTCCAACTAATCTTTGATATCTCCCTGTATCCAATAGTGTGCCTTCTTCTTTAAGACTCAATTTATAAGTTGATTCCATGAGTGTCTCAGCGGGCTTTGACCCCATCAGCCCAGTTTCTTTTAAAAGGTCAAGTGTATACTTCCTCTGGGACACTGAAATGCCCTTATTAGACCTGGCCACCTCCATCCCCAAAAAGTATCTCAAATAGCCCATATCCTTAACTTCGAATTCTCGAGCCAAAGCACCTTTTAGCTCCTTCATGTCTTCCCAATCATCATCTGTAATCACAATATCATAAACAAAAACTATAAGAATAGTTATTTTACCACTAGTCAGCCGTCGAACAAACAAGGTGTGATCAGTTTGACATTGGTAGTAGCCAAGTTTCTTCATTGCCTTTGTAAATATATCAAACCAGGCCCGAGGTGATTGTTTCAGGTCATAGAGTGATTTTCTGAGCTTGCATACCCTATGAGGATGTGTAGCTTCTTCTAGTCCTGAAGCTATTTTCATGTATACCTCTTCTTCAAGATCACCACTGAGGAAGGCATTTTATACATCTAATTGATATAATGACCAATTAAGATTTGCAGCTAGTGATAATAGAATCTTAACAATATTGAGTTTGGCTACAGGTGCAAAAGTCTCCTAGTAGTCAATCTCATGCGTCTGTGTGAAACCTCTAACTACAAGTCTTGCTTTGTACCGGTTAATACTTCCATTAGGATTATATTTGATGGTGAACACCCATTTATAGCCAACCACTGTTTTTTCCTGTGGTAAATTTGTTATTACCCAGGTCTGGTTCTTCTTGAGTGCATTTAGCTCATCATCTATAGCTTCTCTCCACTTAGGATCCTTCTGCTTCTTGGAAATTTTCAAGTAATTTTTCAGTCGATAACTGAGTCACAAAAGCCTTAAAATATGGTGATAACCTATTATAAGAAACAAAATTGCTAATTGGGTGCTTTGTACAAGATCTTACTCCCTTCCTAAAGTTATTGGCCATCCAAACTCCTTAGAATTTGCAGTAGGTTCTGATTCATGGCCTTGCTCGAGAAGTGTGATGGATTTTTCTAGTTCTGCTTCACATCGTGCCTACTGTTTGCCTTTCCTCCTTAAGTAAAACTGTGGTTGCAACTCAAGATTTTTTTCTTCTTGTCTGTCCACCCTAATTTCAGTATCCTTCTCTTTATCACATTCATTGTTTTTTGTGCAATTCTGGTCAGAATTGTGACTGGAACCGGCCATATTAGTAGCTTCAATGGGAATGGTGGTGTCAGGGTCTGGTATCTCAGGTCTGATGTTATCAAAATTGTGTGTTTCAGAGATGGTTACGTAAGAATCAGGTATGGTTTGATCAAGACTAGCAGAGGAGTTTTTAGGAGAATCGGAGTCCTTTATAGGTCTGGTTGAGTCATGGCTAGGTGCAAAAGGTAGAATTTCTTGGTGTAGTGTGTCCGGTGAGCCATCACTTCCCAAAAAGAACCATTCACTCACTTCTCTCCCCCTGAATGGGTATTTTTGGATAATCGGCTTGCGTTTCAAAGATCACATCCAAAGTAACAAAATAACGCTTTAGAGTAGGAGAGAAACACTTGTACCCTTTTTGAGTAGAAGAATAACCCAAGAAAATACACTTATGGGCCCTAAGTTCAAGTTTGCCACAATGGTAATTACGCACAAAGGCAACACAACCAAAAATCTTTTGAGGTAGAGTATTAACAAAAGGAACCGAGGGATAAATCTCAAGCAATTTTTGTAAAGGTGTATGAAACCCCAAAACTTTTGATGGCATTCTATTTATTAAATAAGCAGAAGTGAGAATAGCATCACCCCAAAAATGATTTGGAACATTTGTTGTGAGCATAATAGATCTAGCAACCTCAAGCAAATGTCTATTTTTTCTTTCTGAAACACCATTCTGTTGTAGTGTATTAGTGCACAAGGTATGATGTATAATACCATTGCTGGTTAAAAATTGACCAAAGTATTGACTTAGATATTCTTTACCATTATCACTTCGTAAAATCTGGATTTTTGTGTGAAATTGGTTTAGTATAAAGGAATAAAATTCCTTAGATACCTGAAAAGTTTCTGCGTTTTCTTTCAAAAGATATACCCAAGTCAATCTCGTATGATCATCAATAAAGGTTACAAACCATTTAACATTGTTTTTGGTTTTGACCCTTGATGGCCCCAGACATCACTATGAATGATGGAAAAAAGGCTTAGAGGGTTTATAGGCTCAGGGTGTATAAGAATTTCTGGTGTGTTTAGAGAGTTGACGGAATTCACACTGAAAAGAAATTTCCTTTTTATTGAAAAAAGTAGGATATAAATGCTTCATGTAAGATAAACTTGCGTGGCCTAACCTATAGTGCCAAAGTGCAATTTCTTCATTAGAAGATAGAATAGCATGAGCTTTATTCCTTCTTGAGCTGCAAATATAATATAATCCATCGAACTCCCTAGCATTGCCAATCCTCTTCCCCGACTCCAAATCTTGGAAAACACAACCATCAGCACCAAAATTGCTTCTGATTTGAAGGTTTCACATGAATTTTCCAACATGTGTCCTTGGTATGTCCACCTTTTTGACAATGGTCACACCAAGGCTTACCTTGTTTTCTCTTAGATTCTGGCCCATTTGTTCCTTTGACAATCATGTCAGAAGATTCAGAGGGATTTTTATTGCTTGGAGTGCCTTGCATCAACTGCTTTCTACTCTCTTCACATTTCACCAAATTAACTGCCTCCATAATGGTTGGTAGTGGTCGGGTTGCCATGATTCTTCCATGAACCTCCTCGTAAATAGAGTTTAGTCCCAAAAGAAATTCATACGCCCGTTCTCTTTCCACAATTTTCTTGTAGCACGCCATATCTTCCCTGCAAGCCCATTGGTGTGGGTCATAGAGGTCCAGTTGTTGCCACAATTTTGCTAAAGTGGTGTAATAACCAGTGACTGATTTCTCACCTTGCTTAGTTTCCCTCAGAATTCCTTTGATCTGAAATAGAGCAGCAGTATTTTCTATAATGGCATATGTCATTTTGATATTCTCCCATATCTCCTTTGTAGAGACTGCAAGGACAAACTGCTCACCAACTTCGAGAGTCATGGAATTAACCAACCAGCTCATTACCTGGTTATTTTCGATCATCCACACCTCATATTTTGAGTCAGACACAGCTGGTGGCTCGACTGTGAGATATTTCTCCTTCCCTCTCCCTCTTACGAACATAAGCATGTTGTGGGACCATTGTAAATAGTTGTTCCCATTCAGTCGATGGTTGGCTACCACCAATAGCTGCATGTCAATGTTGTTCTAAGAAGAGGACGAGTTTCCTGTGCCGATAATGGTGTTCAGCGTTTCTGGGATTGATCCTGGTGGAGCGTTGCCTGACGGGCCAGTGGCAGAATTTTCCCCTAACTCGACATGCCACGCTCCTATCGTCCCGAATGAAACCATCCTCCTCCGCGTTCAAAGCTCTGATACCATGAACAAATTTGAGGATAATTTCTATGTATTACTTCTCATAAATGACAAAAATACATATAGGGAAGATAAGCAATTGTTCTGCTATTCAATCCCTTGATTATTGCCTATAAAGAAGTAAATAAGATCCCGTGAAAATAGGAACCAAAAATGGAAAAGATAAAATGATATTTTAGGAAATAAACTATTAAGCAAATAAGGAAACAAATAAAGCATAAAACTGAAAATATTCTTCCAACAGTTTCCATTAATGTAATCTAGAGTGCATTACAGATATGAGTGAGTGAGAGAGAGAGAAAGAGAGAGAGAGAAGAAAACTTGATAGAAGTTCAAAGAGTATAATTTAAAATAAGTAACTAGACTACCACAAAGATTACAACAATCTTATCCACAAGCTATGTTTAAGCATAAGCAGAAAAGGATTTCTTATTTTTCCATTACTAGATAAATACCATAAGTGTTATGGTTTAGTAGATTATAGATCTAAAACGTGACAAGTTTGCTATAATCATGTTTTGGCTGGTTCGAAGAAGATCATTTGAGGGCACTCCAGGAGTTTGTCATAACATCAAGGATCATTAGGGGGCACTCCTAATAAATAAGTAATTCAACTTTCTTTCACCCAACAACTTTGAGAGGATAACTAATCATTCACAACAATAATTGTGTCACCTCTACAAAGTAAGATATAGGTTTAATAAACTTGAAGTTAGAACTCTACAGAACAAAAGAGCTATTGCAAGATGCAGGTTTCATAAACTTAAGTTAGAATTCTAGAGAACAAAGGAGCTATGGTGAATTGCTGGTTTCATAAACTTAAAAATCTAGAGAACAAAATAGAAAAAGTAGATGATTATGAATGCAAAAGGCCATTCTATGGGTGAAAGAAAGGATTTCATATAACAAAATTTTGACCCTAAAACCATTACATCGTTGTAAATGAATCAATTTTACATAATGTTTATTACCAAAAAGTTCTGAGAAGTAATACCCCAAGGGTGCGTTCAAATAAGTGATTAAAATGGTAAAATATGCTTGCAGGCTATCATTTTGTACAGATATAGGGTTCAACATTATTGGTGCATCAATTATATGTTAATACAATTAACAATTACTATGAGAACATATTGGTCAAGAATTTATGAAGATAACAAGATGAAAGCAATGAAGGAACCAAGAGGATAAAGAAACTATCCTTTTATTATAGTCAAAAACTATCATCAGAAGGAATGTGGACCTCGGAGATGTACTTGGAGTAACTATCCTCCTCGGGATATCTCTCACTAGCGTAAAATAGCATATGCTCTGGAATCAATTGCAGGTAAACAAATCAATTAATAAATAAATAAAATGAAAACGAACTGTATCGCATATACATGAGGATTAGAAGGGCAGAGGGAGGAACCAAGAAAATGAGCGAGGCCTTCGAGTCCAACAGGATCGCAGAAGGCGCCAACACGGACATTCATTGAAGCAGCACACTGAATCAATCCTCAGCGTTAACAAAAAAAATTGTCATTCAATAACTGAGGGCAGAGGAAAATAATATTTAGAACCTTATCGGTATCAGGATCGGCGATGAGAAGGACTTCGAGAGAGTTGGGGAGAACGATCCTCCTGTACTCCCTTCTGTCATTTCGACCCTTTACTATCTCCAGCTCTTCTTTCCCCACCTCCATTTTTCTTTGACGAGAGCTACAATGAGTACTTCCTTGAGCCAGACTTTTGTAACACCTCCCTCAATACATAATAGGCACTTAGATTTAAAAAGTTTTATAAGCCAATTTTGGCCCTATATTATTAAACTTGTAAAATTCGCTTCATCCCCAATAGTAGCAATGTTTCTTAAACTAATGCGTGAAAAAAATCCTCATGACAAAATATTAAACCTGTATTATTTTTAAATTATTTTATTTATTTATTTATTTCATATTGTTATTATTTTTAAATTATTTTATTTATTTCTTTATTTCATATTTTTATTTTTGATTGATCATTTATCATATTTTTTATTTTTTATTTTTTATTTATTTATCTTTTTTGTGGGTTGTCAAAAATAACCTCTCTATTAGTTAAGGATAAAATTATGTTCTTATGAACATTTTCAGAACTTGCATTCCTGTTAAGACATTATTGTTGCTCCTTTTTTATTTGTATAAAATGAATTGTATTTAGTCCTTAAGGCTAGCAAAGTATACAATAGTACATCAAAATTGCTATAACGAGCTAAGCATACGCCTGGATTAGAGTTGTCAAGATCGATAGAAAGCTAAATTACACACTGAAAATTAGCTCCTTTCAATGGTGAGTCAAATTACAACTTGCATGTGTTATTAATGTAATTCATTTGTCTTTGAAAAGGCTAATATGTAGTCTAATTTTCAGATTGAGTTACATTATGGAAAGTCTCCTTGATCTTCTCCATGTCATAGAAAATTCTCTTGTTCTTCATTTCATCCCAAATAGCTACTACAATGAATGACAATAAAACACAAAAACATTGATAGTTGTTATTTGTATTATGTTTTAGGATTTAATTTATTATGTATTAAGTTTTAAGTTGAGTGTTTAGTGTGTGTTTAGGTTTTAATTGTGTTAGTTTATGTGTTTAAGTGTTTTTAACATGTTAGTATGAGTCTTTGAGCTTAAATGTTATATTTTTTAGGTACCTTGATGCGTTTGTTAGTGTTTCAAGGTCAACAACAAAGAACGGAGAAGTTTCAGAGAGTTTTGGTCCAAAACTATGGCCCACAATCGTGGCCACGATCGTGACAAAAAGATGTGAGCCATCAGGATCCAACCCACAATCGTGACAGAGAGGTCAAAACTAGGCCACGACAGAAAGGGATAAACACTGGCCATAATCATGACAAGTAGGGCTACGATCGTGGTCTGCGTCGAGCAGACACAAAAACAAGTGAAAACGTCAAGTTTTTAGGGACTTTTCGGACCGTTTCGACCCCCAATGAACCCTAATGATCATAAAATGAGGATGTATAATGCTGAAACATGAATGAGAAATGTGGGTAGGTTCAAGTCTTGCTTTTACATATATAATGATCAATATGCCAAAAGTTATTGTTGAGATGATTTGAGTTAGAATGATCATTGAAATGATGCAGAAATTGCGCAGAAATTTTATAGATGAATGGATGATTTTTATGTTCTGTTTTTAGTGTTAATGATCAATCATAGAATATGATTTGTTTGTGATTGATATGAGCTGAAATGAAAGTAGGAATGAAGAGGAAATAATGAAGACATGAGCTAGAAATGATAGACTAAGTAAAAGAGATGAACTAGAATGAAAATGAAGTTAAATGTGTGTTGGAATATGTTAGATAGAGTATTTTCACTAAATAGGCATATGTATTTTGGCCATATCTTGATCTATAGATATCTAAATAGGATGATTTTTAATTAAGATTAAACTAGAGACATATGGCTACAATTTTCATGAAAGAATTGAATTTGAATTCTGTCCCTAAGGGTTTTGAAATTTGTCTTGAAGTTGGTAACTGGGTATTGTTGTAGTTTGAGAACAGTCTTTAATATTTTGGGTATAACTCGTAGAATACTGAACCAAACTGCATAAATTATATGTTGCTAGAAACTTAAGAGATATAAGAACATTTATTTAGAAGAAGATATTGTCTAAATACCTCATTTTTTAGGTAATAATGGTCATACAAAACTGACCTGAAAATAAAGTTGGAAATTTTGGAAAATGGGAATGACTTTTACATGAAATATGTTACTTTTATGTGATGTTTGAGACAACAATTGATAAGATATTTTCTTATGATGCATTTAGGCTTGAATGAAGCTTGAAATGAACTTGGTATGATGCTTGAATAAGTGATTAAATATGTGATTGCTTAGGGTGATAATTGAGGTTATAATTAAGGAAATAGATTGAGATTAATAGGATTAAGTAAATGGATAGATTTTGGGACAAGAGACATAACTTTCACTATGGATGTTGGATTAAGGTCATTTAAGTATTCTTTTGAAGATGACTCCAAGTTCTACAACTTCCGTGAAAACTCCGAGGAGAGATTTTGCTGTCTAAAAGGTCAAAATTTCACATTTCTGTAAGTATCCAGTGAATGTCTGCCCAGCCGACATGATGTCGCTCTAAAAAGACATAAGCGAAGCCGGAAAGCTAGAAAACCTGAGAATGTCTGCCCAGTAGACATGAAGTCCACCTAATAGACATTCACTGGCTATTTGGACTAAAATTACTCCGAAAGATAGTACACTACAAGAAAAATGTGCTTTTGCGACGGTCTTTACTGATGAAAAACGTGGACTTTCCGTCGGTATATTAGATTAATGATGAACATTACTGATGGACAAAAGTGTCGTATAAACGACTGTAGCTAATAAATACTGACGGAAATAATTTACCATTGGTAAATTTATTGACAGAATATTTTTAGCCTTTGGTATCTTTACGAATAGAAAATTGTTTTCCATCGGTATATTTACCAGTGGTTGGAATAATTCTGTCGGTCAATTGTTACAAAATTACCAACAGTTATTTCGTCTGTAATTACCAATGATAAGCCATTGGTTATTCCATTTGTGATTACCAATGGTATGCGCTCCGTCTGTGATTACCGACGGTATGTGGTTGGATACTCCGTCTGTGATTACATACGGTTTCTGTCTTTCTGTCGGTAATTTTATACAAACCATGCGGGAAATTGTTCCAAATGGATTGACAGAAGTTGTTGTCCCATTTGTGATTACTGACAGTAATGTTTATTCCGTCCGTAAATGTTTAATTTTAGCGACAGATTTTCATATGTCCATCGGTAAATGAATTAGAAATTTTTTTTTAAAAATGTATTGTCAATTCCGTCAATAAATTTTATTTTGCATAATATAAACAACTATTAATGTAATAGTATAAATTTAATTTTTTAAACATAAATTTGATTGATGATATAAAGTTGAAAATATCTTAATTAATAATAAAAACATTAAAGTGTACATAATAAGTTTTCGTATCTCTAATAAAATGATCAAAAGTACACTATTAATTTGGAGATGGTGGATGCTCTAATTGATGTGATGAGGTGCTACCCCTACCCTTCAACTCATCCATCTCATTATGGAGCTGAGGTATGTACTCCATCGACTGTTGCAAATGAGTTGCCAGCATCTGTACTGTGCTCTCAAGCTGAACGACTCTCTCATTGGATGCTGACCGCCTACCAGATGCAGCTGTACTGGACGTGGAGGATTGCGAATAACATGTATTTGCAAATGAACCTAAGTCGAATATCCTTCCCCGACGGTCCCTACCACCCACTGGATGAAGATAGGTTTGAGTCTCATCAACATCTTCAGATTGCTGAGACTGTCGATGAATGCTTTCTTGAATTTGGTCATATCAGAAGGCAATATTTATATTAGTAAGTGATAATTATTAAGCATTAATATTAAGCCATAAATTTCACATACATTAAGTTCTCTACAAAAGTTGTTGACAAATGTCACACTATCATGCTTCTTAAAGTGAGTGTATAAAAAGAGCTAACGGGGTGTAGGCCTCATGCCCATAGTCTTTTTCTGATTAAGAATAAAATATTATAAGTGAATTAGAATTTATAAAAATTTAGGTAGAATTTTCTCTATTTTTATGAAATCTACCCCTGTTGAACAAAGAACAAAACTAAAAAACACAATCATATATGGCACCAGACATTTATAACATTATCATTTTCAACAAAAAACACAAATTTTCATGCCAAAATTTACACATAAAATTCAATAGAAATAGAACAAAGTAAAGAAATGACAATATAAATTTAAAATATAGATACTTACAAGTCTCTTTGCATGCTCTTGGTTGGTAATAGATCCTCCCGTACGTATGGGAAGACTCTCTCCCCCGGTCCTCTACGTCTGTTGGCCGAATTACGATCTAAAAGGGACATTGCCTTAGGTGATGTCTAATATTGCTGCCAACAACTTCATATTTCTTCAGAAATGTAAGGCGTCGTACACCTGCCCTGTGTATCGCAGCAACAAAGTCGCGATAACGTGTACTTGCTTGTCTTTCCCATATTCTATAGACGATCGCATCTAATTGAGAATCCCAAAAAAATTCTTTCTGAAACAAAAGGAAAAACATTCAATTAATATTTATGATGTAATGATATTTATCTAATAAATTTACAAAACTATTAATTAAAAAAGAATAATAATTTTTATTGTACCTTAAACTCGTGATAGTAAAATTTCCTTGTCGCCTGAGAGATATTCTTCTAAGCAAAGTCCTCAATATCAATCTTCTCCTTGAATTTTGATGTCATGTTTCTTGAATACGGTCTAGATGGAATGAACCTAATATAAGATTGAAAAATTTTATACCTTTTTGAAAATTGAAACTTATAACTTAATTATAAACATATAGTGTTTTCACTTACATATTATTGAAAATTGTAATGTAAGTTCTTCCATCAGGTCCCTTTGCTCCAGGCCGATAGCCATTTTCTTCTCATCATTGTTTACCCCTGATGCCTCTGTCAGTATAGGGGTAGTAAATGATGGAGGGGTCGTGGATGGTGCAGCCGCATCTACGGAAGGTACCTCATCTGCAAGTGTAGTAGCTGGAGGAGAGGAGGAGATTCAGTTCCAACTACTACAATATGAGATGCTTCACCTATCCAATAAGAACCTCCGAATCGTGGTCTGAATCTTGATCGTGAAATATGTTGTATTCTCTTTGGCGTCATATTTCAACCTGAAATTAATAGTAAGCTTTAGCTCTTCGAAGTTATGACAAGTAATCTCAATGCATCACATATAGATAATTTACTCCAATCATTATACAAAGTTGTGACCTTCTTATATATGTCACATATTTACATGGACATCTGATCTTTGGCCCATCTATATATGCAGGTTGAGAACATGCATAAGGAATAAAAGCTTCAACTCCCTCAACAAACTAAGGATTAATAAAACCATCACGTGATAATCGTCTATACATCCAAGATCTATCAACATGACTCATTTCTGCAAAACTGTTTATTTAAAA
>JANQAP020000147.1:978188-991032 GCA_026874005.2 Erythroxylum coriaceum
CCTATTTGAACTTAAACTCTTGCTTAAACTCTAACTTCAACCTTTATCAAGTCCTAACTGCTAGAGAAATGAAATTATACAAAATTAAGGAAATTGACTCAAATAATGAAGGAATTAATTATTAAAAACATGTAATGATGACATTAACACTTTCTCAACTTAAAAATAAAATTTATTGATTTCAAGTTGAATGATGATATTAAACAAAAATATAGGAAATTTCAATCAAATGAATAAGAATAATATAAAGAACGTACGAAAAAGAAATTACAAACTAATTCATAATAGTTCAATAATCAAACCTTGTCCATGTCCACTTCCCAAATCTCTTTTAAGAATCCATTGAAATCTTCTTTCAACCAAGTAAAGAGGAACATCCTTACAATAATCTTTTTTTTAAATAAAAAGTAACTCTTATATAATCTTTCTTGAAGATTACAAGTACCCTAAATCCTTCTTAGATCGATTAACTATAAGAGATACAATGCCAAATTTTCTTTACAATTTGAATAAAATGTGCTTGTTCACTTTAATGCTCAATGATTCATAATGATCACTTCACAATGAATGAATGATTACTTGTGAATACTTAAGAAGTATTATAAAAGTGTTATTGTAACTTTAGAATATCATAAAGATGTTCAAAACCTAAATGCTCAGGTATTTATAATCATAAAAAATTCAAATTATCATTAGACACAAAATCTACTCATAAAGTGAATTAATTGATCATAGCCAATATTACCCAACATGCATCCAAAAGGGAAGGATGACTATTCATAAAAGTTGAATGAGCATTATCAATATCTGAACGCAATTGTATCTTCAAATTAACATAAAACAAGTTTATGTATTATCTGAACATGTAAGTCTCTATCTAAGGGACATTTAATCGAATAACTCATAGGCAATATGTATTATCTCTAACTAATCACAAAACAAATGCATTTTTCTATTATTTACCAACAACAATACATGTAAACAACAAATAAACCAACAATGACACAAAAAAATGCATACACAATCAATCATCACACAAAAACCAACCACCCAACACCCACGGTATACATATATATAACCATATAAGAGCTTCATTTTTTGGAGACAAAATAAACCCAATAAAGAGCTTACCTGAAAATGATGCATGATGGGCCCAAAAAAAGTAGAAACCGACGGTGGATGCAATGAAAATTGCCCAAAACTGACGCAGCTGAGAGAGGAGAGAAGAAAAACAGTAGAGGGGGAGGGGGTCGGGTTAAGAAGATAACTAAAACGACGTCATTTGGATTAAAACCAAACGACGTCCTTTTATTTATAAATAACTCGTCATTTACTGAGGGAACATATTTTTCGTCGGTATTCAAATTCACTAAATATCGCGCCATGTCTTGCCACCTTATTTTGTGACAGATTCAGTATTCTGTCGATAATTTGTAATTTCTTGTAGTGTTTTAACAACGGAGAGTGTTCGTCGTCAGAAAATTAATGACGAATTATATATCGTCGGTAAACAATCGATGCTGACTATTAAACAAAGCATATTTCACTAACAGAACTATTTCTGTCAGCAAATTTCTGATGCTATTTAATTATGAGAATCATTCCCGCAGTTTTTATCAATGGGAATGGTTTGGGTGTTACTATATTTCATTAGAAAATTTGTGGAATGTTTCCCTCCACCTTTACCGACGACAATTGTGTCCGTCGCAAAATGAAAATTTTCACGAAACTTTTATCGACGGATAATATTTTTCTGTCAGTAATTAGCTTCGATTTTGTTTCCGTTGGTAAATTTCTACCGCTAATTTATGATTTTGTTGTAGTGGTATATATAGGTATATGTCTGCCCTACGGACATAAGGTCTGCCTAACGGACATAGATCCAATGAAATTGTGAGAATGACAATGTGAAATGAATGAAAGTGATCTTATGAATGCTAATGAGATTCAAAGGAGATGAATGATGAGTATTAAGTAAAGATGAATGAGAAATTGGATATTATGTGATCTTATAATGCTAGAATAACTTTAGTGAATGATTGAGTGATGAACTTAAAATAATCTTATATAATTGAGGTGTAAACTTAAGTTCAAATTAGGCAAATATGAGTTATGAAGTATGAATGATTATGAGATGTGAAGTAAGAAAATATACCCAAAATAGTCAATATGAGCATGCATTATACATTACACATATATATATGTGTATAACTGAATGTTTATGTGATGTTCAATTAGTAATGTGTGTATAATGTGTATTGCATGAAGTTGATACACAGGGTTGAAAGTTAGCATCCAGATGTTTCCAGATCATGGAAGCTAATGCTAATCTGGAGCGTACTGTGAGTCGACCTAGACGGTCTCTTCTTAATTAATTGTTTGTTTTAATTTTTGTATTGAATTATTGTGTGATGTGAATGTGTTGATTACAGAAATTGAATGTTCGAGGCGTTTGATGCATGAAAATCATTAGAAGTGCTCATTGTATGTGAACTTGATTGAATAAGTAATTCTCAACTTAAATGTTGAATGCCGGACCAAGGTCCGATGATAAATGCAAATGAGAATGTGAACGTGAATATGAATGTGTAAGATTGAGCACAATTGATTGACTAAATACATGTGATGCATTCCATTACATGAATGCATAATAACATAAAGGCAGTTGTGACCGGAGTAGCCACCGAAAAAGAGTTTAAAGCTTAGAAAGTGAAAAAGAGCTTAAAGCTTCGAATATGGTAAGACCCTCTGGCTCACTATATATAATGAACCCGATATCCCCAACAGATAAGGGACATTTATTAATGATCTAGATATCCATAATAGATACGGGACAGTTACAAGCACTCGGTCACAACAATAACAATTAAAAGTGAGTCTCATGCACATTACATGTATAATTGATATGTATGTTTTAAATGATCGAAATGAACTGTTTGACTACTTTGAATGTGAACTGTGAAATAAATGATCAAAATGTTATATGATGCTATATGATTATTAGTGAAATGATGTGCATTATATGCTGACATGAAGTGTATGCGAATTTGAAGCATGAATTGTACGTGTTAGGTGATATGAGTGAGCCATCGAGGATGGTCCGCTCACTGAGTTCACAAAACTCACCCCAAAATTTGCAACATATTTTTCAGGCTCAGAGGAGATACCCAATTAGACAAACTAGAATATAGCCGCTGAAATCGAATAAGAGATAGAGGTCGGGATCAGTTGATACCTACATATGTTTACAGTCTCTTTTGTATTTTAAAATGTATTCCGCAAATATTGTATAATGTTAATGTGAATTGTAAAGTGTAATGACATTATGAATGAAAGTGTTTTGATGAATGAAATGATCAAACTGAGAATCGTTTTGGACTCCATGTGTGTATAAATGATATGGGTCGTGATTGATTTTTGATTTGTTTAAACATATTTGATGTATGTGATGTGAGAGAAAAATTTATATTGAGTTTGACTGACCGTCCTAGCATACCACCCTTGTAGAGTGTATTCTCGAATACTATCGGTATGTTCGGGGATATGCACTATAAGAGTGGGGTGCTACACGTGCACTTGCGGTATTATCGAGGTTATAAATATTAAAACTTAGGAAACATAAATCATCGATAAAGTTTTTGGCGCTGTTACCGGGGAGGCAATTAGTTTAGTTCTTTAGTTTAAGGCTTTTTCACTATTTTTTGTTTTTAAATTTAAAAAAAAAAATTGGACGTAAAGTAAAGACACATCAAGACTTCTTAGAATGAGAATGAGACATCTGAAGAGTTGAATGTTAAGAAGAGATAAAAAGAACGATCATGGAGGATGTATATTATAAGGAGCAAAGGACATTTGTGGAGTTTAATGAGCCCCAATTTGGTTGGAAAATCATCATCTTTATATGAACTCATACACTTCAGGGTGTCAGAACCACTCAGATTTATATTGGTCCAATAATGCAAGTACTCATATGGGACGTCAAGACCTATTTAAATTTCAATATGATGAATCTGGTTAATGGGATTCCAAGAGAACTAGAAGAGATTGGAAGAGAAGTTTAAGCAAGTAGCAGAAGATCATGCCTCTTCTATTCACAATCTAGGAGTTCGAATAGGTTAGCTTTCTAAGGAATTTTGTAAGCAAAGTGTGGAAAACTATCTATGCAATATGAATGTAAATTCAATAGAGCCATGTCGGGCTATCACACTTAGGAATGTGGTAGAGCTAGAAGAATCAGCAAGAAATCAAGTTAAACCTGACCTTAGAGAAGACCAAGAAATCAAAAAAGAGGATAAAGAAAATAATGTCAACCCTCCCTTTTATTCACTAGTTCTTGATATACCAAATTTGAACATCGAAAAATCTTGGGGAGATGTTCAGGAAAAGAACTCTATCTTTTGGATTGATGATGATCAAATGACATTTAACATGAATAATGTAATTAAGAATCTGAAGGTTAGTAGCTCATTCAGGATAATTGATGTGTTCAAATCTTCTGAAGAATAAAAGGATGAAGAACAGATGACAACATATATCGAGTTTGAAGAAAGTATGGAAGTCTCTATTCAAGAAGCAGAAGAAGCGGAGGAAACAAAGGTAATTAAGGAAGAAGGAGAGTAATTAAACTTCGTACATGACAAACTGTTGGATTCAATTGAAGATTCAGTGAGTTTCGTTATTCCCTATTTTATTGACAGTTTGTTAATGAGAAGGACATTAATGAAATTAATTGGTTTTCTCAACTTTATCAATATTTTCTTTTGTTCATTTTGCAATTTGTAGCTTACTTATAGGCTACAAAACTAATATTGAATGAAAAGGGTGGAAGCAAGCCACTCATAATTGATCTCGACTGAGTTTCCAAGGAAAGAGCGTCGAGCTACTAACGTTAAAAGAAGCGCTGCATGGGAGGCAACCCATGAAAAATTAGTTTCTTGTTATTTTTGTTAGCATGTTTAAATTCTGTAGTTAGGATTATTTTTATTTTTGAATAAAATCAAAATGGAATCAGATTTTGGAATAAATGATGAATTAAGTAAGCAAGTAAAAGAGAGGTGAAAGAGGCCATAAAAGAATTAAGAAGTGAAATTGAAAAGATTGGGAAAAGAACAAAAGACGAAAAATTAAGAGGTGGTGAAAAACTGTCGGCCACAATCGTGAACTGCGACTATGCAGAATAAGGGAAGCATGCATTTTTTAAGAAAATTTTACCATTTACCCTTTTGACCACCTATATATTTAGTTCTAACTTCACTTTTACATTCACTTTATCTCTCTAGACTGCAAGCTTACAAACACTCTTACATCTCTTTGAAAATTTTCAACCTCCAAATTCTTCCAAATTCTACTAAGAATTATGCCACGCATTAAACAATTAGCCCAACGGGAGCAAGCCAGACAAAATTAAGTTACGGGAAAGAGGAAATCGAGCAGCAGACTTTGGCTAGTCCTTCCTAACTTACATAGAGGAGGAAGGTATTTGTTTTCAAGTTTTAAATGTTAGACAGATAGTAGTTCCCAAATACTTTGATTTTGAAACATTCGATAAGCTAGAGTTGCGCGAAATAGTAGAAAATTTAGCGGAGAGAATCCAGTGGGCTCAATTTATACATTTCCAATTTCCTGTTTATCAGGAGCTCACATTGGAATTCTTCACTTCACTGACTTATGACCTTAAGAACTCTAAGGAATTGTGGTTTAGGTTGAGAGGAAGAGATTATGAATTGAACATAGAGATCATGTGCAATATGTGTGGATTCCATCCTTCTCAATATTGGAATGAGCTTACTGGAATCGGGCAATTTCATGCCAAAAATGCTCATAACAGCATTATAAGGTCCCACAAACACTTATTGTTGCACAAATTTATGTGTCAGTAGGTTTTGACAAAACAGAAACCAACAAATGTTCCACAAAGGAACTTTTTATGTTGTGGTGCATGGACCACAGTATTCCAATGTGCACATCCACACATGTGTTAAATGCTATTGTTGCGACTCCACGAAAGAGGAGCTCTAGGAATGGTGTATATAGCGTCTGCCATTGCGGAATATTATGGCGTGGACTAGAGTGGATTAACTGTTCATCTCCATGAATTCTTAAACCATCACCACTTATGGTGGGATGAAATCCTTAAATCCCACAATATGGAACTTAAGGATATCAGCAGAAGACACATATTAGAATTAGGGCTAGTCAAGCGAGCTCGAGCTTAGTGCCGCCTCAGCAAGTAGAAGAGTCCAATGAAGAATCTGAGGAAGAGGAAGAAGAGCAAGGCTAGAAGGAAGTTCTGAATGCAATCTCTAAAACTAATAAGACACTTGTGGAGAACACCAGAATGATGAAGGAGATGGCCCATACACAAAGACGCTAGAGCTGGGATATTCGTCGAATCCACAGATATTTCGAGGCTTAGGGCATTCAATTGTTGCCTCCAACTCCATCACCACCTCCATCTGCATAGGATTGTGTCTAACCCAGTTTTTCTTTTTCAAATTAGCCTTCAGTTCTAATTTTTATGTTTATTTTATTTTATTTTTTTGTCTACTTTAATTTCTGTCTTTTCTTTTATATGTTTGTGTGCTCCCATTTCACATTGAGGACAATGTGTTGTTCAAATGTGGGGAGGGGTTATGTGTTTTTTTTAATATGATTTTGCATATTGTATGATAACTACTAGGTTGCATTGTGTGAATGTGTCAATGACTTAGATGGAGTGAAATTTATTTTATTTTGAACATAGTCTATTAGGTTGTGAATAATCATTAGCTCACAAAATTAGTGAATTAGGAGTCTTTGGATAAATATATAGCTTAATTAGGATTTGGTGTAAATTTGGCACTGTCTAGATTGTCACATTCATTCATAATTTGAGGCATTTTAATTTAAGTAGGTTAACTAGTATTTCATATAGATGAGTAGCTAAAACAACAAGGTAGGAAATAAAATTAAAAAATGCTTTGTTAAATAAATCACTATTCTGCTGGCCTTTGGGTTATGAATAGAGCTAGTAGCCAGTTGAAAACATGATATAGCTCAGTAATTGGATTGACACGCATCACAAATATGTGCCTTCGCGTTAAAAAGCTATAATGATATTTCAACCAAGTAGTTTAATAAAAACATGACTTAGTCAAGTAACCAGATCGACATTCATTACCAATGTTTGCCTCCGCGTAAAAAGACTAAGTTTATGTTCACTAATTATTTAAAAAAATGTGTGTCTTCTTAATAAAAACCTATCGGACTTATAATAGGCTTAAGTTTTCATGCAAATATACTTAAGAATAGTTATAGAGTTTGCAGGACCAAAGAATTGTTAATATGTGAGTGCAATTGAAAAGAGTAAATAAATTAACACTTACATCTTGATTAATTTGTATATTTAGTTTAAAGCCCCTAGATACAGATTTTGCATGTTAATGATTAGATATAACTTATATGACTGTGTTTAAGATTAAATTTATTTCATAAAGTTGAAGCCATTGCCTCATTAGTGCATTGTGTGTTGTGTGTTTTTTGTTTTGTTTGCTTGAGGACAACCAAACGTTTAAGTGTGGAGATGTTGATAGTTGTAATTTGTATCATGTTTCAGGATTTATTGATTATGTATTTAGTGTTAAGTTGAGTGTTTAGTGTGTGTTTAGGTTTTAATTGTGTTAGTTTATGTGTTTAAGTGTTTTTTACGGGTTAGTATGAGTCTTTGAGCTTAAATGTTATGTTTTTAAGGAACCTTGATGTGTTTGTTAGTGTTTTGGGGTCAATAGCAAAGAACAGAGAAGTTTCAGAGAGTTTTGAGCCAAAACCACGGCCCACGATCGTGGCACAGTAGGCCACGATTGTGACGACAAGATGTGAGCCACCAGGATCTAGGCCATGATCATGACAAAGAGGCCAGAACCAAGCCACGATCATGACAAAAAGGGATAAACATTGGCCATGATCGTGATAGACAGGGCCACGATTGTGGCCTACATCGAGCAGACACAAAAAATAGGTGAAAACGTCAAGTTTCAAGAGATTTTTCGGACCATTTCGACCCGAATGAACCATAAGGCTTCCAAGGTATTTAAGGAACATCAAAGAACAAAGAAGGGAGCTTTTTGTAGCAGCCAAATTCTGAAAACCCTAAAGAGCTTATCTAGAGATTTGAGGAAGGAGACGAAGGAAGAGAGACATGGAGAAGAAGCTTGATGTGAAGTACTTCCCAGAATAGATGGTTTCCCGCCATCGCTGCCTCCATCATCATCCATTCCGAACTAATTCTGGTTTATTTCGTTCTTACAATTGTATAGAATTTGAGATAGCTATAGATGATAGATTGTTGAATGTTGAGGATATTATCTAAACTCACCTTCGGGAATCGTCTTTGATATTAATGAAATTTGATTTATTGTTTTTTTATTGAGTTATTCGTGATTCAATTTTTGTTCTTAATAACTCGGTAACAAATTGAGAGGGTGAACTGAGTAAATATCATCAATTGGACTAACGAGAGTTAGGTAGTTTGATAGATAAAGAATTGAATCAAACCGTTAAATTTGTGTAACGAGAGATCATGCATAGGTTTCGGTAGGTTATTAGATAATTTCAGAACTAACTTAGGTTTTGGGTAAATTGTGTATCGAGAGATTGCAATTCCATAATCTAATTAGGGATTATTAATTAGGGTTAAAGATTATAACTCGAGAGAGGGTAATCCACCCTAGGACTGTCTAGACCCAGTAATTCAATAATTTCATAATCAATTAGATTTTCATTAAAGTCCGATTAAGACCCCTTTTCTCTCAATTGGTAGTTTCTTGGTTGATTCTTGATTGGGTTATGTAATTTGCTATCCTGTTTATAATTTCTGAATTTGATTCTTGAGATTGATTGGTTGATTTATTAATTTTCTACGTTAATTTGTTATTTTGATTTATTGCGAATTGAGTCAAGCCTTAGATTTTAGGATTAGATTAACCCTCCTCGTGGGATCGATACCTTAGGTATTACATGAACAACCTGTGCGTTTGCGGTATTATCAAGGTTATAAATATTAAAACTTAGCATACATAAATCGTCGATCAAGGACCACCTCATAGTGTTGCTTTTATGCCTAACGGTACACACCACTAAATAATTCCATACCAACTGGTTGGAATATTGGAAATATGACATAAGTTAAGCATGGAATTCTAGCTATACTTGGTGAATTTACACCGAAAGAAGAGATACTGCATATTTTCTTCATCTTTCTTACACAAAGTGCACCAGTTGGGGATTTGCAACTATTTAAAGATTCTGTTAATTGTCAGAAGCTTAATTTTTATGGTTAACCATAAGATTGTGGATGCTCGAGGATTGAGGTGCTTGAACCATGCTACTTTGGTCCAAGGGTAAGATCTGAGCTACCTCTTAAGAATCTTTTACAAGAGTGACTTGTGAAGTTTCCTTAGTTGGAATGTTTTTAAATTATACTATCTTCATCTTCATTAAAGTGAGTATGAATAATTTCCCTTTTAATGTGTTCTGGAATGAGGGTAGTTTTCAAACAATTGTCTATTAGTGAGTGTTGTAGCAACTGAATTGTCATTATGTATCACTACTTTCAGCATATGTATGAAATAACTCTGCAGTGATCCAATAGATAGCTAGTTGTCTTTTTAGAAATTGGTGGTCTTTCTATTGCCAATAAGATCGATAATTTCTAACCTAACCTTCTCCCTAGTTTTCAGTACGGTCTTTATGATCCAAGAAACCCCAAATGAGGGATTGTAGTTCTAAATGCTATTACTTCTAATGTAGTATCCATGTATCGATTTAGACCACAAGGATTGTCTGTATATACATAACCTCCCCAGCCTCTTAGTCATCATGATTGAATTTAAAGTATTAAGAGGAATGATATTGAGACCCTTTTCATTTCTTGGGGTGCATATCTTAGCCCATTTGACTTTAGCTTTGCCTCTAGAGGTGTTAGAACTAGACCATAAGAAATTCTTAAAGATTATGTCAATATGCTTAGTCACAAAAGTTGGGAAGGCCATATGAGTAGCCTAGAAGGCATTTACAGAAGTGAGGACGGAGGAAAAAAATTGTACTCTATAACTAAAGATAATTTTTTACTCTTCCAATTGGAGATTATAGAGTTGATTTTCTCAATGAGAAATGCATACTCCTTGCAAGCCAATCTTATGTTAGAGATAGGGACCCTAAGATAGATCATAGGTAGGTGTAGCAAGCTGAAGCTAGTGATTGTTTTGATATTGTGCACCATGTGATTGGCACTCCTTGAGAGATCAATGGTACTTTTAGAATAATTAACTTCCAGCCCTGTAAGTCTGTTGAAGATTTTGAGAGTAGACATTAAGGCTTTGATGGAGATTGGATCAGCATTGGCTAATAGGATCAAGTAATTAGCAAAATAGAAATTGGACAACTCGAAATTTCTTACACTTCGAATGGAATTTGAATATTGATCCTTTCAATAACTCCTTTCAATGGTCTGTTGAAGACCTCCATGGCAAGAGCAAACATGTAAGGTGAGATTAGATCACCTTATTGAATTCCCTTCAAGCTTTTGATGGTCTTGGTAGGATGACCATTAACTAAGAAGTTGAAAGGAGTGGTAATGCACTGCCTTATCCATTGGATGAAAGGTTGAGGAAATTCCATGGCAGTAAGAATGTTGGTGATGAAGTCCCAACTAATACCATAAAAAACTTTCCTTAAATCAATTTTGAAGATGCAATTCTTCCTACTTTTCTTCTTGGAATAATTTATGATCAACTATTGTATTAACAATATGTTGTCTCCTATAATTTACTTGGAATAAAAGCTCCTTGGGCCTAGTCAATATACTTGGGAAGCATTGCCTTCAGCCTATTAGTAAAGTCTTTGAAATTACCTTGTAAATTATGTTACAATACGTGATTGGTCTATAGTTTGAGAAGGTTTTTGGCTCACCACCTTTGGCAATGAGTGTAATGTATGTTTTGTTAAGCTAAAAAAGAAGTACTCCATTCTAAAAATGATTAAGAATTACATTAGTAACAATTGACTTTGTGACATTCCAAGTTTTAACAAAAAAGTTACCAACCATCAGGTCCCAGAGCCTTGTGGGGATCCAAGGACTTCAAAGAATTCTCAATTTCCAAAACAGTGATAAGCTTACAAAAGCTCTATCTTCTGTAAGTTTAAACACGCTTTTACAACTTCCTTTAGGAAAGGAACTAAAGAGAAAGAGTTTGTGGGGACATTGGAAAAGAAGTCAAATGCTCCATCAAGCATAACTATTAACTGTTCAATCTTTGATCACCATTTTCCAAACATATTATTTATTTTACATTTCCTGGTAAGTATAGCTTTATAGAAGTAAAAAGAGTTGCTATCCCCATCTTTGAGCCATCTAATGTGGGGTCTCCACCTTATCAATAAGTAATCCCCGTTTTTGAGCCATCCAAAGTAGGATCTCTGCCTTATCAATAAATAATCATAATTAATGGCCTTCGCTAGATTCCTCATGGCTAATTTCTCCATGTATTGAAGTGATGAAGAAGTTGGATTAGTGTCAAGCTCAGATTAAATCTCTTCAATCTTGCTTTTGGTTGTGCTCAGTAAGTGGTGAGTGTTCCCTACATTACAAAAGAATGAACTCTTCATTTCTTGCTTAATCAACCTAATCTTTCTTGCATATTTAAATTCTTTGTATCCTCTAATGTTAGGAATTATCCCATTCCATAATGCTTATTGAAGCTTGCTACATCAATTAGGAAGTTATTGAACTTCAAAGGCATTCTTGGGCATTCAGAAATTGTTTTTAGTGATAATAATGGAGTGATCAAACAACTTGATATTTTAAAACAATGTGAAGCTGGATGGATAGGATTGGAGCTAAATTTGGTTCCCCAAATTTTTGTTAAGCTTTTCTCAAATAAAGTACCCATCTATTTGGTTATTTTTCCAAGTGAAGAAGCACCCACCTAGGGAATATCCATGATTTGGATATCTTTTAGGCACTGTTTGAGGTTAGGACATGGAGTGCCTACTAATGTTTCTGCTTCACCTTCATTCATACTAATGATTGACTTGAAATCCCTAGCAATCAACTATAGAGTACTAGTGTCTTTGCAACCTTTTTGGGAGTGCTCCATATTGCTAATCTTTGATAAGAAGTGTTAAAAGAATAGATAAAAGATATATAAACCAATGAGTAAGTTACCCTATCCTCCACGTTTATGTGCATTATTTGATCAAAAGAAAGTTTTACATATGTTTGCACCATAAATCTATCAAAACACACTATAATTTTGCCATTGGGGTGTTGTGACTAATTGGTGATCCTTTTCCAATTATCAGGAAGTAGCTTGATGATATTACAATTCTCCTTTTTCGTCCTTGTTTACAAAATGCAATGACTGCTTTATTTCTAAGATTTGATCCTTTATCAAAAGCTTCTTATAAGGGGCATTGGCCCCTTAACATTCCAAGTCAGGATTATCATTTATAAGGATCCCCTACAAGGGTTTTTTTTTCTAATCGATATTCTCCTGCTCACAGGTTCAAAATCAGTTTTGTTGCCAGCCATTTTATCTGTGTTTTTTAGGGATTCATCATTATAGGTTACTATGTCAATGACTTCGCCTGTTTGGTTGAGCTTATGTCAGTAGAGCTTTTATCAATAGAGCTTTTGTCAGTAGAACTTTTTTGAGAAGAGCTTTTTTAGAAAGCCAGTTGACTGTTTGGCTGTCAATTAAAAAAATAGCTTTTTAAAAAAAGCTTCATATAGTAGACTGTTTGGCAACATAAAAATAAAAAGCACTTTTATTAATTTTAACTATATTTTATTTTATAATAAAATTAT
>JANQAP020000147.1:1162397-1175920 GCA_026874005.2 Erythroxylum coriaceum
TCCTTGAGATATTCAGGTCGAAATGGATAAATGGATAGTCGAAGAGCGGAGCTGAACTAAAAAGGAGAGTTTTGAATACAAGTGGGGGTGATGAATGTGTGTTATAAGTATGCGACAGTTAGGGTATCAGAGAGAAGAAGATAACCCGATAATGGTCAGGGTGTTCTCTATGGGAGATAAACTCGCGTAATACGATATTCTGCATGGCTACGTTATTCTGCATGGGAGTCGGGGTCCGGGGTCGGGTCCCAACAGTATGTCTCTTTAAAGTGAAAATAGAATTCATCCTTTGTTTTTCCCTTTCCATTCGTTTAGATCTATTTTATTTTGTTGAATTTATTTGGATCCTCCTTTTCTTCTAAAAAAAAAGGAAGAAATAGGATTTTCTTTGGTGGATGCCTTTTATTCCTGTTTAATCTCATCCTCCGAAAGTTGTTTCTATTTCTATTTCTACATCTATTTATTCCTCCCTTTCTTCCATTTTTTAGGCTTCTTTTAATTTTTACTAAAAGTGGGTGACGATATTCTTCCTAAAGAGTAGACACAGGTAATAAATATGAGAATACTAAAGATTCAAGCCATAGAATTCTCTCAACTCTAACATATGGTACATATTCGATTGAATAAGAACATTAGATCTAATAGAATTAATTATCTATATCTAAACTAATATCAATCCAAACCATTTCATGAATAAAATGCGATCAATTAACCAACCAATAAAACTACTTTTTACAAATAACATCTTTTTGTTGAATCAAAATATATAAATCTTGAATAATCTGACTAACATGGAAGTTGGTAAAATTAAATCGCTGAATAATTAAAAAATGAGATTATGAAACAAAAAATATGGTAGAGCTAGGATGGTTATTATATGGGGTCTACCCAATGCTATATGTAGAGGTGCATAATAGATTGATAGGAACATTATGAGCTATCCGATAATAAAGCCTGTTATTATTGATAACTTCTTCTGTACCATAAGTATAGAGAAGGAAGAGATAAGAGGGCTCTGTGAAGAATGTGGTTAAAAATACATAGTAGAGTTCCAAAATGATCAAAGCTTCCTTTTATTTTCTATTTGAATCAATAAATTATGCAATTTTTTGATTACTATATGATGATCTTGAAACTTTTTATATGTGTGCGTATGTTTAGAAATAGAATATAAAAGTATAAAGTGATAGAATGGAAATGCTTAGGTCAATGACACCAAAGGGGATATTAAATGAATGAAATTGGACTATATATGGAATATAATGAAATAGAGCCACTTTGAGATCCCGTATAAAATGAGGCATGGAACGAAGACACTAAGAAGAAGTTTTGATAGTTATGAAGGAAAAATTGACCTTATATTAGTCATAAGTTGGAAATAGTTATAAACTATATGATATCTAATCTCCTATTGTTCCTTAGTAGCTTAGTGTTAAAGCGGTTGACTTTTAACTAATTAGTCATAGGCTCAAATCAGACTTAGGGATATTTGATTTATTCTGAATTCTTAAATTCGAAATGAAAGGGTTTACTTTGACCTTTAAAAGTAACTAACATGTTCCCTGTGTCTTTCTTTCTATTGCACTTTATATCATCATATCATATTCTATTTTGCGATATTTAAGAATCACTGTCAATGCCTCGATAAAGGTAAGCCTAGTATAATCCTTTGTTCAATAGCTTGAGTGGGGCTACTTATAACTAGAGAATTAATAATTTTTAGATGTACTTGTGCTGGCAAGTGCATCAAAGATGCAATGATCGACTCTCCTAAGAGGGCACAATTATCAGGAGAAAATATATTAATGAAGAAGAACATATTTTGCTATACTAATAATACTTGTATTTACACTGTTGCTTTTCCCAATCCTGACTGAGGAAGAGTTATAAGGTGTAAAACAAAAAAATATGTTGATTAGGTCCATGCATACAATATATAAACTTTAAACTATTAACAAGAAATAATAAATAAAAGAAAAAGAAGAAAAAGAAAAAGGAAGGTCATTCTATTTCAACAAAAGATCCACACCCAAGCTCTATATCTTTGGGTTCACCATCCTGATCATGATTTTCCTACCTCCAAAGGGAAAGGTCCTTCCTCTTTTGGCCGAATGTGGGTGAGGAGGGATTCGCTTGACACTATGGTTCATTTCCATATGCTTTAATCCTTTAAGCTACAGGCCTCACCTTATCTCTACTGGATCTGTTTCCGGGAATACCCTAGAAGTATAGTAAGAGATATAATGGTACTAAGTTTATAGCATGTCTGGGGTATATTAAGAAGTGAACATAATGAATTAAGTACATCTAAGTATAGTAAGATATATAATGGTACTTAATGTAAAAGACAAGGGTAAATGGTAATTTTTTCGTTTTGACATGAACATACATCTGTAATTTGGCCATATATTGGTATGTAGACCTCTAAATTAGATAATTTCAATTGGACGTTAAGCTAAAGACATAGATCTCAAACTTTTATGAAGGAACCTAAACTTTATTGTGCCTATAAGATTTTTGAATTTCGGCTTGAAGTTGAGTTATGGCCGTTGTCCTTGTTTTCGAACAACTTGTAGTGTTTTAGGTATAACTCCCAGAATAATTAACCAAATTGCACGATATTTATTTCATTAGAAAATTAAGACATAGGGAAATGAAATTAATTTATAAGATTGCAGGCCAATGTGGTAAGTAAAGGAATAAGAAGGACTAATATGCAAGTTTTCTAAAGTGTAACACCCTCTATACGGAACCTACAACCATCCACACATAAGGCAACCAATTTCTTGTACATACATTCACGGCATGCATTTCAGTTCATTGCTATACATATACACGTTAAAAAACTCCCCAATGCTTAACATTGTCATTTAATAGTAGTAAAAAGTTTTTACATTTACATGGTAATCTAAAAGAAAACATACAATTTCCTTTAAGCATTACATGTACAATCATCTTTAACTAAAAACACCTTCCAAAAGTACTTTTTTCTTCTATCTATTGTCCTTGTTGCCTGTAGATATTTCCTGTACCTCAGTCCTATGACTTGGACCTACACGAATTAACGCCCATGCTAAGTTTGAAAACTTAGTGGCGAAACATTGAGTTTGGATGACCACTCACAGCAGTCATCCGCCAAAAACACCTTCAGAAATATCAAAACTCATATACCATAATTCACATTCATAAACCAAACATTGATATTCAATGCTCATGGAAACAGTGATGGCATACTTAAACAAAGTACATAATGTAAATATGCTTCAATATGTTTCCTATATACCGAAAATGCACATTTATAAGTCCAATATTAATATTCAATGGTCATTGATACAAATTATCAATATAATTGCACATTATTACAATTCATCATTACAACCAATACAAATGCTCATCAATACCAATTATTTATGTTGTCGTGTTGTATTTCTTATTTATGACTGTTAGGTTTCCTTTCTGTGTTAAAACTGCACATTTCCTATGGGTGTGGATAATAAGTGATGTGGATATCCGAATATATCAAAATGTAGATACCCAAAGGTATCAAACTATGGATACCTGAAGGTATCAAATTGTGGACACCAGTGGTGTCAAATTATAGCAGTTGCACTGTAATCCTATAGGCATGAACCCAAAGGTATCAAACTATGGATACCTGAAGGTATCAAACTGTGGACACCAGTGGTGTCAAATTATAGCAATTGCACTGTAATCCTATAGGCATGCCTATCTATCCACAATCAAGACAATAGAGCAGGCACTATAATATTTCCTTTAACCATTTGCCAATTTCATAATTCATATATTGACAGGTCATATGATATACATTTCAAGTCATAAAATATGTGTCTGTTTTCATATATGAAATTCATAACTTATCACCATTACAAAGGTGTCAAAATCACACTTGTATAAATCATACTATACATATATGAGTAATGAATATGTATAAAAATCATTTATGTACAGGTAAATTTTCTTTGGAATGTATTATGCTCAATCTTATATTCCAATCTTCAGTCTCCAAATTCACATGTGGTAAGTCATATTTCATTTGTTTCTAGGTGTTCTAAAAGTTTCATACACATGCAAAAAGGTTTAGATAAGATTCGGTAGAAATAGGAATCAAAAACAATGCCATGGTCCTGATAGACACTCTCTCCATTCAATATCACTACTTTTTCCTCAATATGCATATAGAAAAAGTCATAATTGGGTTTCTAAGTCTTCTAGAAATTTTTTTCTATATGTATATAGTTTCTATAGCACTAACAATTAGATCATTTGGACTTTTAAATCATGAGATATAGGCAAAATATCACAAGCTGCTCCAAAACAAGGGTAGCATCAGGTCACCTTTTTCGATCTCAATTTGTAAGATAACAAAGCCAGAATTAAGTTAGAGTCCCTCCTAGAGATATTTGGATATATGTCTTAGGTTTCATATTCATTTAAAATCACACAATTTTGAGATCTGTAGGCTGAGTTATGACTCAAACAATGTGACTAACTCAAACAAATCCTAGACAGAATTCCACTACACGATACTCTTTTGTCATATACAACCAAGTTCATGTAAAGTAACACCAAAATAACACCAAAGCAACATCCCAACAACAATTCCACATCCAAATGAATCATTATATCCATTCAATCATAAACAAATATAGAAATCAACTAAGTGAAGTCCCAAACCTCAAAATTGACAAAGTAAGTCCTCTATTCCCTTTCCTTCCCTTCCTCTTTGGCTTTGCTTGACTCACCAACTAGAAACACCAAAAATATACCTCTTAATCCCACTTCTAACATTATAATTTCATTCCTTAATAAGCAAATTATGAAGAGATAAAGGAGAAGAGAAAATCCCTAACTTTTATTTTGATTTCCACCTAAGATTGGCTTGATTTCTTACATGAAAAATGATGGGATGAAGAAGGTGAAATGGAGAGGAGAAAAATCTGAACTTAGAACCCTAGAAATGTCATGCATATCCCCTCTCATATCCTTATTCTAGAACTTTCAAGACTCACACATATGCTTAATTCCTGTTGGACACACATGCTTTATTATTATTGGTCACACATGCCTCAATCCAATTGGTCCATATGTCAACTTTAGAAAAATTGCATATTGGTCCTTCTTCTTCCTTTACTTGCCAGGGACAACAGCCATAACTCAACTTCAAGCCAAAATTCAAATATCTTAGAGGCACGATAAAATTTTGTTTCCTTCATGAAAGTTTTATATCTATGTCTCTATCTTAATTTTCAATTGAAATTATCTAATTTGGAGGTCTACAAACCAAAATACGGCCAAATTATAGAGGTATGATCATGTCGAAATGAACAAATTACCATTTACCCTTGTCTTTTATATTAAGTACCATTATATCTCTTACTATACTTAGACATACTTAATTCATTACATTCACTTCTTAATAACCCCGGACATGTTATAATACTTCTAGAGTATATGTTGGGGCATTACAGTTTGTTTAGGGGTCTGGCTAAGTTTGTGTAATTCTTGATGAATCATTAGTAATAATTTGTAAGTCTAAGAAAAACCTTAGAGTTCCTCTAGTGACCTTAGTATTAGCCAATAGAATGATTGCTATTTTCTTATCATCAATAGCAACTCCTTTCCCTGATATTGAATGTACCAAATACTCTAATTGTCCATCCCCAAATATGCATTTGCTTCCTTTTAATAACAATTAGTGAGATTAAAGGTCTCCAAAGCTTCTCTATGTTACTGAAGTTCACTATTGTGGATAAGAACATCGTCAAAACAAATCAACATGAATCTTCACAAAAATGGTCAGACATGTCATTCATTAAGCTTTAAAAAATGGATGGCTCTTTCATTAACCCAAAAGACATCATGAGGAAATTGGCTATGTCCTCTTTATATCACTAGATCACAGGTCTAGTCTGGAGTATTAGGTATAGCCATGTAGTTTGTCTAACAATTCCTCATTCAATGGAATGGGGAACTTGTCTTTTATCTTATGTTCATTTAGCTATTGGTAGTTTATGCACATTTTTTCGGAAGTTATCCTTTTTCCTAACTAGCATGACTAATAATATGTAATGGTTAAGGCTATCCTTTATGAATGCTTTTTGTAACACTCCATTATAGCCTTCTTGCTAACATCTTGTTTACTCTTTTGAGTGCCAATACAACCGAATGTTGACTGAATCCACTCTTTCCTTTAACCTAATCATGTATGTGATCTTGGGTTAATTTAGGGGGATAATGTCTGAGGTTCTTAGAATAATTCTATAAACTACACTATTAATACTTTGAACTCATCCATTAAAGAGGTTTGTTCCTCTAAGCTAATGTGTTATGACTGGTGCTTCACAGGTTGTGCCAACTACAACATGTACACCCCTACTTTGGACCCTTTGAACATCTTATTTAGCCCCTTACTTATTATCATCCTTGTTCCATGATTTGGATTTCCTAACAAGATCATCAACTGCCCCTCCTAAGTGAACATCATGGGTTTTTTTGAAGTTACATAATATGTCATTTAAGGTTTCTATTCATTGTACCCTTAGGACTAAAGTTATAACTCCCTATTAAGATGACTAAGGTTTTGGTTATGAAGGATACCGTTTGCATGCTCCATATAAGCCCTTTATATTTCTGATTATAATATAGCTTGAGACCCCCTTTTATAATGATTTAAATTCTTAGTATTTTTCTAAGTGACCTTGGTTTCTTCTAGTTATCACCTTGTCCAAGTAATTATGGGTACTTCTATTATTAATTAGCTCTTGTATGGGTCTCCCTTTGTAACACCCCACCTGTACTGAGCAAACTCCCGAATATCCAGAGGAAAGCGACATGTTAGAGCAATCACATTCACTTAATATGGCATCATATATGTAATACAAATATTCAGAAGATTAACTCCTTATTCCATTTATAAAACATAATTTACACTGTAGAATTTCATTACATAATCCATATATATAGTATCAAAACATATAAGAGTTTACTACTCTTATCAACATTATTCTACATGAAATGAGGCTAACAAAAATGCTCTATCTAAACTTCTCAATATCAGCTAACCGACCTTTAAGCCATTCTTGAGTTCAAAATCGACAGAACTAGACTTCTACTAGTTTGTTTTAAAAGCTTTGTCTCCTCTCTCGTACCTAAAAATTAACGTTGCAATTTTGATGAGTTTTGAGAACTCAGTGAGTGAACCATCCTCAATGTGCTCACTCATATCAAACACAATGACAATTTCACAATCTAATTTACAGAAAAATCACATCATCAAATATTGAATATCACTTAATATAACATCTTATTTCAATAAATATAATTTGTGTACACTAATTCCCATTTCTATTTCAGAACAATCCAAATAATTCGTTTCAATCATTCATATAATACATATCAATTTGTATATGCAATACACACATGACTCACTTTCATTGTTACTTTGTTGTGACCGAGTGCCTTTTTACTGTCCTATATCTGTTGTGGATACCGAGCTCATTAATAACTGTCTTGTACCTATTGTAGATATCGGCTCATTATAATATTGAGCATGTGGCTCTTTATGTGCATTTATGAGCTTTAAGCTCTTTTTCACTGGCCACTCCGGTCATAACTCCTTTATCTGGTCATGCATATCAATGTGATGCATCAAATCATAAAATATGCCATTAATAACATTCATTCATTATGCCCAGTCATTTTTTATATTTTCATCAGATCTCAGTCTAGCATTCAACATGTAGTTGAGTACACATATTTCTTTCAGATTCACATGCAATTATGAACACTTCCAATGCAATCTCAATTATCAAATTCCTCGGACCATCAATGTTTGGAATTATCTCATTCACATCAATAACAATTCAATAACTGAAATTTAAGCGGATACAATCAATCCTAGTGAGAAACATCTAGGTTGACTCACAGTATACTCCAGATAACTATTGCCTCGACGAATCGACAATGTCTGGATGCTGGTGATCGACAGTTTACGTATGCTAAGTTTCAATATTTATAACCTCGATAATATCGCAAGCGCATGGGTTGTTTACGTAGTACATAAGGTATCGATCCCACGAGGAGGGTTAATTTAATCCTAAAATCTAAGGCTTGACTCAAATTCGCAATAAATCAAATTAACAAACGAACATAGAAAATTAATCAATCAAGTAATCAATCTTAAGAATTAAATTCAGAAATTATAAACAAGATAGCAAATTGCATAACCCAATCAAGAATTAACCTAGGAACAATTGAGAGAAAGTGGGTTTTAATCCGACTTTAATGAAAATCTAATTGATTATGAAATTATCGAGTTATTGGGTCTAGACGGTCCTAGGGTGGATTACTCTCTTTTGAGTTATAATCTTTAACCCTCATTAACAATCCCTAATTTAGATTATCGAATTGAAATCTCTCCATTCCCATTGGACCCAAAACCTAAATTAGTTTTGAAATTGTCCAATAACCTACTGGAAATCTATGCTTGATCTCTTGTTACACAATTTCACCAGTTTGATTCAATTCTTATCTATCAAACTACCTAACTCTTATTAGCCCAATTTGATGATATTCACTCAGTTCACCCTCTCAGTTTGTTACTGAGTTATTAAGAATAAAAATTGAATCACGAAAAACTCAATAAAATTGCAATAAATCAAATTTCATTAATATCAAAGATAAAAATCCCGAAGTTGAGTTTAGACAATATCCTCAACATTCAACAATCAATCATCTATGGTTATCTCAAATTCAATACAATTGTAAGATTAAACTAAAAATAGTCAAAATGGATGATGATGGAGGCAACGACGGTGGGAAACTACCAGTTCCGAGAAGTACTTCACGTCAAGCTTCTTCTCCGGGTCTCTCTTCCTTCGTCTCCTTCCTTAAATCTCTCGATAAGCTCTCTAGGGTTTCGGAATTCAGCTAATGCAAAAGCTCTATTCTCTATTTTTTGATGTTCTATTTATACCTTGGAAGCCCTAGGGTTCATTCGGGGTTGAAACCGTTCGAAAAGTCCCTCGAAACTTGACATTTTCAGTTGTTTTTGTGTCTGCCACGATCGTGGCTAGCACCTAACCCTCTCTATCACGATCGTGACCAAAGTGTCACAATTGTCACGATCGTGGCCTAGTTTAGAGCTCTCTGCCATGATCATGACTAAAGTGTCACAATTATGGCTTGGCTCTTGGTGGTTCACATCTTTCCATCACGATTGTGGCATGTTGTGCCACGACGGTGGGTTGTGTTTTTAGCCTAAAACACTCAAAAACTTCTCCGTTATTTACCGTTGACCCTGAAACACTAACAAACACATCAAAGTACCTCAAAAATATAACATTTAAGTTCAAAGACTCATACTAACCCATAAAAACAATTAAACACAAAAACTAACACAATTAAAACCTAAATACATACTAAACACTCAAATTAACACTTAATAAATAACAAATTAAACTATAAAACATAATGCAAATCACAATTATCAGCTAGCATTCGACTTGTGCTTCTATAATCATACAATACACACATTTATACACATTACTAATTTGATCATTCACATGAGTATTCAATAATACATATATATGTATATATATGTGTGTTATGTACAATGTATGCTCAATGACTTTTCTGGGTATGTATCCTTAAATCAAAACTCTTATCCATTTATACATCATTACTTATATATGTCTGGTTTACACATAAGTTTACACCTTAAAGAAACTTGGTTATTATAATATCACCAATCATTCATTCACCAATCCTTTTTCTAGCATTATATAGCCACACTGTTGGCCCTGAGTCTTTGTTCCTATATCATAATGTCAAAGCCCCAAAAATCGGGGTATTTTTAAAATAAAAATAATTATATATCAAATTAATATCAAAATAAACGAATTTAATTCCTTGGTGGGAACAAAAATAAATACACAAATAATTAAAGTAAATAGCCTAGAATAATTTGACATGAAAATAAATTAAAAGAAGTCATGAAGGGACCCTTTTTAATATAAACAATTAATAATAAAATAAAATAATAAAATGAAAAGTCAAAATGGGGAGTAAAACAAGTAAATCATCTTATGAATTATTGAATAAAAAGAAGAATGTAGAAGAGGAAAAGTCACAGGCGTGAGTTTTCATTTCTCATGCCCGTGAGACAGCATGATCGCGACTTTTGATGAACAGGGGCGAAATTTCAAGGTTCGTCATGTTCATGTTTAAGCGCGATCGCGATTTTTAGTGAACAGTCGCAAATAATGAAGTTCGTCGCGATCGTGCTTTCCAGTCGCACATACCAACTTTAAAACATCACAACTTTCTACTCCGAAGTCCAAAAATTTCAAAATTTATGTCATTGGAAAGCTAAGAAGAGATTTACTACTTTCTTAAAGACAATTTTGTCAAATTCTGCCTAGATCAATACAATTTATTCCTTGAAGTTTCATATCACATTTTATCCCTTTTTCTCCCTTTTCTTTCTATCATCTGTCAACATATATATTCTTAAACAATATCACAAGACCCGAATCCAACTATCATAGATTTTACTTACATAACTCCCATTAAAACAATTTCTTCAGAAAAATCTATCCAAAGGTCTTCCAACATCCAACAATTCCATTCCCAACCAAAAATATAACAATTTAGCAGAAAAAGAATTTGAACATGAGCAGAAGAAATTCTTCAACTCTTTCTGTCATTCATTTCTCAAAATAAAATAGAGTAGGTACATTACTCCAATTACAAACAAAAGCCACATCAGTAGCATAATACAAAGATTACAATCTTAAATGCTCATGCATGATATGCTTCTAGGTACCAAAAGTCTCTAAACTAATTAGTTACAAAAGTCCGAAATATTTCTTAGAGATTTGCTAAAGTTTTTGCAAGGTTCACTGATTTGCTATTTCTTCACCTGAGGAATGGAAAACTTGTGGGGTGAGTTAGGAAGCTCAGTGCCTAATGTGCTTATAGCTATTGGTGACGAACCACAAACACACACAACAATCAAAAAATTATATATATATATATATATATATTCAGTTCACAGAACACATACTTAAAATTTCAGTCACATAAATTATATCAAATATCTTTGTTTTCAATTATTATCATGAAACATTTAATCATATATCATGCTCAACAAATTTCAAAGAATGCACAGACAATATGGCTTGAGAGAATCCCATGAAACAGAATGACGAAACCGAAGTTTACACTATGAACATAATGAGTCCATTTTCGGAGCTCGTATGCCACAAGCGGGTAGCTTGGGGAAGGCTTTTGGTCAACATGCATGTGATGAACGAAATGGTATCTCTCTTACCCATATAAGCAGATTTTCTGATGCATACATATTTCATAACATATTCATATATTTCATGCTTTTTGAATTTTTCTGTTTTTGCATCAATACTAAAATGCAGTTTCTTTCAAAGTAGACATGATAACAAATTCATAAGACATTTTTTCCATATTCACAATGAGTAAAAGCAAGCATTTAAATAAACATATAAACAAATAATTTCAGCTCATCATTAGAAAAGCTATAAACATATTACCCACTTCTTTACTTATAAATCCAAGCTCAAAACTTGTCTTTCCTCTTATTCTTGCCTTCAACGTTCTTGTTCACTTCAAGCAACCATATTTTTCATTCAATCAATATACAGAATAAAGCTTCCATAAGCTTAAATATTCATGAATGTGCTTAAACTTAATCTATTCTTGGTTTATCTAACTAGAAGAACTAAGATCTAGTCAAGGTTTATAAAAAAAATCTAAAAACATAAATCTCTTATTCATCTTCTTTCTCTTTTTATTTCAGCTCATAAAAACCTAATTTCTCTGCTTTCTTCTTCTATCAAAATAAGACTATTAAAACAAGAAAAGAAGATAGAGGTTACAAAAAAAAACGTAGCTGAATCTTCTTCTTTTACTTCTTATCTTCTTTTTCTTTATTTCCTTTTTCTCCTTTTCTGTTTCAGTTTCTGCTTCTCTTCTTCTATTTCATTCTACATTTTTCTTCTCTCTCTTTTTCTTTCTTCCTTACTATACACGAGTCTCCTCTCTTCTTTCTCTAGTTGTTACACGATTCTCTTCCTTTTCTCTAGTTTCTTCTAGGTTCTTCTACGACTTCTCTCTTTCTTTCTTTCTTACACGAACACGTCTCTTTCTTTCTTATTCTTATTATTATTTTTCTAGCACTTCCCTCATTCACCTTCATTTGTTCTTCTCTTATTAGTCTAAAAACTACTATAATCTTCCAAACTTATCCTTCCATATTTAATCTAATGCCTTCTAACTCCTTGACTTAATTCTAACACTTCCATTTAATCTATGCAACCATATGAAATAAAAAATATTCATAAATAAACTCCATAAATTTCTCATTCAAAAATTTTGAATTTTTTATTCATGACTAAATGCTAACAAATTCCCATTTAATAATTCTAACTTCCAAGAAAAGTTCGGGGTCCAATAATTCTCCCCCTTAAGGAATTTCGTTATCGAAATTCTTACCAACATACCTTGTCAAGGGGATACGATACTCTCAAAACACTTTTATCTTCTACTTACTATTCCATATCTCTTCAGCATTGATCCACTTAATTCTTTTGTTTTTCTTGAGTCGTGCAGATTCTACTACATATCAATTTTCACGTCATATTCAATCATTCACTTGCATTCATTATAAACAATCGCGTTCATATTTCAATTTATCATATCTAAATTCCTTTGACAATAACAACAACACCTTAAATTTATAAAGCTAATAATATAGGTAGGCTATTTTACATTAAACAAAATTCGTGCACTCTCTATAGCGTATTTAACTTCTTATACCTGGATCCTATTTCTAACTGACTGTAATAGTTACTTCTGATTTGTTTAATAGTCATTCATTCCCAGAAATAGAACATTTAATTCATGCGATATGATTCGATAAAACATCTACATCACAAAAAGGTTTTTCACCTCAATCATCTTCACTGTTTCCATAATCTTTATCAATCAACTATATTCATCATTGCCATTTCAGCCATTTTTAATAACTCAATATAATCAATTTCAACTGTTCATAATATTTCAATAAATTCAATTACTGTCACACTTTACTGTTGGATCGCCTATGGTCCGGGTATTCACAATACGCAGTGGAATGGACCATACTACATAACAAAAATATAACCGAAAACTACAGCACATACAAAAATACCTCTTTGATGCGGATTGATATTTGTTTTTCAAATTTGTAGATGCTGCAGTGCGCGAACGTCCTCTACCGGTACCCACACGAGGATGAATGATCCGGGCAGTAGCTAATGTATGCTAGCACGTTCCAAAACACTTTTTGAACGCCGCACAATTTTTCTCTCAAAAAATGAACAGCTGGTGGCTAGGGTTTTTCGTCTATTTTCTAATAAGACATAGGTTCTCTATTTATAGAGAAACCTTAATCCTTATTCCTATTAGGAATAAGAATATCATAATCC
>JANQAP020000147.1:1264666-1276230 GCA_026874005.2 Erythroxylum coriaceum
TTTCTTCCATCACTAGCTACTTCAAAGTTCTTGCTATCTTTTCTTCTTGATAAAAACCCACCTAACCCTACCACCTTTGATTTTGATCGAGTGGTTCAAGGAAAGTTAGGGCTTCTTGGAGATTTTTTAAGAGCTTGAAGTTAAACAAGTAAGTATTATGTTATTTCTCTTCTTGGTTTGTTAAATGAAACTTATTGACTATAGATTAAGGTTAAATAAGCATAAAATGGTAATGTATATATGTGAATCGTGAGTGAAGAAATGAGCATATGGATGAACTAATTTTGCATTTATGATGATTAATGATTCATAGATTGATGTAGAGATGATTTAAAGTTATAATGAGTCCTAAAATGGGGTTGAAAGAAGCAGAAAATTGATTTATGAATGAATGTTATATGTTTTGTTTTTGGTTAATGATCAAACATAGATCATGAATTGTTGTGTATGATATTGAGTTGAAGTGGAAGTAAGAATAAAGAGGAAATAATGAGGACATGAGTTAGAAATGATAGACTAAGTAAAGTAACTAGGATGAAAATGAAGTTAAATGTGTGATGAAATATGCTAGATGGAGTGTTTTTACTGAACATACATTTGTATTTTGGCCATATCTTTATTCGTAGAAATCCAAATGGGATTAGTTTTAATTTATATTAAACTAGGGACACATGGCTACAATTTTCATGAAGTAATCGAATTTGAATTCTATCCTTAAGGGTCTAGATATTTGGATTGAAGTTGAGAACTGTGCGTTGTCATGGTATGAGAACAGTCTGTGGTATGTTGTTTATAAGTTGCGTAATACTGAACCAAAATGCATGAATTTAGTGTCATTAAAAACTTAAGACATATAGGAATATTTTATTAGAAGAAGGTGTTGCCTAAATACCTCAATTTCTCAGTCATACTGGTCATACAAGACTGACCTAAAAATCTATCTCGAGAAAAACTTAAAAAAACCGCAGGAATACTGGGAAATTAGTTTCTATCATGATCGTGGAAAGGGATGCCACGATCTTAGGTAGTGATTTTTTTTTGGACTTAATTGGGACTTAAAAGGAATATAAGTGACGTTGGAAAAGTTGGTTAAATGTGTGATAAGTTTTAATCGATCTTAATGCTATACCTTTAAGGAAAGGGATGTTTAAAGGTAATGCATCTAAATTTGAATTGTTTAGAGTGTTAAATGAGGACATAACATAATGAATGAATTGTTTGATGCATTGTGAATAAGACATAGTATGGAAGGGGATTAGATTTCATGAATGATGAGATTAAGTTTGAAATGTTGAATCAAATAAGTAGAGGATTAGAGAGTTTAATACAATAAATGGGTAGTGTAATTAGCATGGAATGAAATTGCATTAATACATATGAATTTGGGAAAATTTGGAGTAGAATTGATTTTGACATAAGTGTTAAATTTGTGTGGATGAAGGAAGAAAAGTGTAGGGCACGATCGTGGCCTAATAAAATAAGGTTCTATCACAATCATGGTAGGGACACCACGATCATGGCTTGGCCAGAAGAAGTTTCTGTCACGATCGTGGCAGGGACACCACGATCATGGCTTGGCCAGAAGAAGTTTCTGTCACGATCGTGGCAGGGACACCATGATCATGGCCAGACCTAAAGAGAAAAAGAGTGGTCTTTTAAGTGAAGTTTGAACCAATCAATGCTAGGGTGCTTCCATATAAGGTAATTAGACTTGAATGATATCTTAAGTGAAACTAGCGAATGATGAATGAGATGAGTAAAGCAAGTAAAGTGCATTAGATATTAAAGAATGATTGAAAGATGTTAATTGATTATGAGATGTGAATAAGGGAAACATACCCGGGATTGTCAATATGAGCATGCATTATACCTTACACATACACATATGTGTATAATGAAATGTTTATGCAATTATGCAATTAATAATGTGTGTACAATATATGTATTGCAAAATTTTGTTATACAGGATAAAACGACAGCATCCAGTCATTTTCGGATCATGGAAGCTAATGCTAGTTTGGAGCGTACTGAGAGTAACCTAAGATGGTCTCACTTTGATTGTTTGTTTCAATTCTGAATTGATCTAATATATGATGCTGTGTATTGATTTTTAGACATAACATGTCCGAGGTGTTTGATACATGAATAATACATTAGAAGTGTTCCTTGAATGTGAATATGATTGACTACATGTATTCTCAACTTATATGTTGAATGTCGGACCAAGTTCGATAACCAATGTGAACGAGGAAGTGAATGCAAATGCAATGGATTGAATATGATGTTTGAAAATGTAATATGCATTTATCCATGAATGCATGAAATATAAAGGCAATTATAACCAGAGTCGCCAATGAAAAAGAGTTTAAAGCTTAGAAATTTGTGGTAAGAGCCCTGTATCCCCAATGGATAAGGGACAGTATGACAGTGAAAAAGGCATTTGGTCACAACAACATAATAAATGAATTTGAGTCTCATAAACATTACATACACATGTGATATGATTAAATTGAATGATTGCAATGTTTTGAGGATTTTTATTATGTGAAATGAACACTTATCGATGAACAAGTTTGGCATGATCGTGATGAAATGATGAATTATATGGTTTTTGAAATGTGACAATTGTGAACAAAGTGTTTCATGATATCACATGATAATTGAGATGATGTGAATTATTTGATAACATGAATTGTTGTGTTGCATGACAAGAGTGAACCATCGAGGATGGTTACTCAATTGAGTTCGCAAAGCTCATCCCAATTTTGCAACATATTTTTCAGGCTCAGAGGAGACACCCAGTTAAATCAACTAAAGTCTAACAACTACTTTTGAGTAAGAGATAGAGCTTGGGATTAGTTGGCGTCTGCATACGTTTTTCTGTTATTTTTGTCTTACAGAATGTATTCTGTAAATATGGTACCATTGTATGTGAATAATTCTGATGAGTAATGACTTTATGACTGAAAATGTTTCAAATTTGAAAAAGGCCTAAATGATTATTGAAATTCTGCAATGTGTATATTGTTTGTAACAATTGTGATTGCAATTGTTATAAATAAAATAGGCCATTAATGATTATTGGTTTTCTGATAAATACGTGTGATGTTTGAGAAAAATTTTTTTGCAATGAGTTCTGTTTGACTGCTCTAGCGCACTACTTTTACTAAGTGTGTGTCTGAATGTCCTCAGGATGTACGGATACATGCTCGGTGGAAGTGACGTGTTACAATCTCACTATTCACTCTCCTTCTTTCCCATAGATCTCTTCTCCTCCTTGTTTCTGCCGCCTACTATTCTCTTCACTGTAGCTGATGTGATAATTTAAGATTAGTGGCCACCCTAACTGTTCATGCAACTTAACCCTCGCAGATGCCTTGGTGCTGTGCGTTTTAAGCAAAACCCACCATACACGTAGACGTAGGAACTCTTGTCATTTTGGTCTTTCTCAGCTTCCCATCTATGCTGTCATTTTACTTGGCTAGTTGTCCACCTGTTGCATTATCATTTTGTCCTTCTTGTTATTTTTTCATTTTTCCATCAAGCACTTTTAATTCTTCTTTGTATTTTGATTTTTTTCTTCTTTTCTTTTAATTTTCTTCTTCTTACTCCATGAAGACAAGCGAAAATTAATCATCAGAAAATGACCCAAATAAAATGCTTTCGACTTACTTTAATTTCTTTGCTTCCAAATTGTACCTAAAATCATATATGAATTTAAACGAGTATCTTAAACATTTTTGTATCATTAATCGCTATGTGTAAATGATTAAATATATCAACAATTAAACACATATCACGTCCCCCCATGGAAGTGAAATTAGTTAAATAAAATTAATTTTAAATCAAAAATAATCACAATATAATCCTAAACACTCTATGCCGAATTGTTGAGTGACATCTTTTAAAAAATAACAAAATTAGAATGAAAAGTAAAATGATTCAACCAGAAGCAAAGACGAGAAGAAATCGAAGTGGAAAACTCTTGAAAATTAATTTCATTAATTTAACCTCCTATGTATGATTAAGGGGATATGATTGGACATTTGTTTTACTAAAATTAACAGTTTGGCCCTAAGATCAACTCGAATAATTAAATAATCTAACTTTCATATTCGAAAAGTTATCACCCAAGTTAATTATGGAAACCCAACTACTAATTACCATTTAGGTTAATATATTTCTAATTTTTAACCTAAGCTTCTTTAGTTTCTCGTTTCATATTAAACTTCTCCTCTTGGTCCTTCATTTAATACTAAAAATGATGCAAAGTTTGGTCATTCTATTACATCCATTTAGCTTAGAAACCACATTAATAAATAAGACAACAAATCTGTAACTCAATCATACATAGTCAACTAAAATAGCTACATTAATTCTCAAGAGAAAAAGATCAACCCAACATTACAAACACAATTCGTCATCTCCATACACTTCAGTCCCATGTTACTGTCAACAGAAATATTAAAGCAATAAAACAGTGAATACTAAATGAACTATGAAAAAATAACAAATTAATATTCAGTTAAGCAAACAATGTAATAATTTCAGTAAATAAACAAGACACAAAGTAACAAATGAACAAAATAAGCAAACAAGGATTGAGTGAATGTGAAGGCGATAGTCTCATATCCCTCTTAAGCTTCCCACATTAGCTCTCGCCTTTTGCTTCAGCTTCTTTTCACCCAGATGCTCGCACTACCTTCCCCTCTCTGCTATGTTTCTCTCTTTTTCCCCTCGGTCGACTAGTCTCTGCTTCCTTTCTCTCCTCTCTAACTTCTTTCTCTCCATTTATTTCTATGCCTCCCAAATGTGTCTGTATAACCCTTTCGGTTTATCCCCCTTCTACCTCTCATTCCTTTTCTATTTATAGCACGAATATAGGTTTAGGGTTGTAGGGTTGTGACCACCGTGACAAGTTCCCTTACGGGGATGACTTAACTTGTCACCCCCTTGATTACTCCTTTGTGCATTCACTTAACTCTGACACCTACAGGTATGTGAGTCACAGTGGTGACTTCTTCTTTTTTAATTTCTCTTTTCATGTAAAATTTTTGTCACTTTCCCTTTAACCTTCTTGCAAAATTCACAAAATAATCTAATTAACATTCATTCAATATTCACACTATTTCCACTCAATTTATCTCACGTTTAGACCAAAACATAAGGATTGTAACTAAAATCAAGATATGAAAGCAATTAAAAGCAATAGAAACTAGACATAACATCATCCTATCTTGGTTTAAAACGATAAAATGGTGATTTTTTGTTATTTTGTCTCTTCTTCATTTGATCCCTATAACTTTTTTTCAACCCTTTCATTCCCTTTAACCATATATAATTGGAACTATTTTTTCTTGCACTTATAGGTGGGAATACTACTAATCATGCCAAAAATAAAGTCTTTTAATCTGCTTTTTATAAAACTCCTAACTACTCACTACCTTGGTTAGGGTGTAGTTTTGATTATGATTATTTCTATTGACCACTTCCTAGGATACGAAGGTAAGTAAAATTCCCGTATCTGTTTAGAATTTGATCCCCATAGTCATTGGGGTTCCTCCTGACCCCTATATTATTGTTCATCCTTAGTTTAGGGCTGGTTCTAAGATTCCCTCTCATGGGTATCATAGTAGTGTGGATTGATAGTACTGCTTCTTACTTCCTTACTAGAAAATATGCTTATTAGAGACTTAGGGTCTCTAAAGGTTTGACGGTGACTTCTAGTTCTAACTTCAAGCCCTTCAAGATGAATCCTATCAGTTATTCTTCAAAAAGGGACAATTTATTAGAGTACTTGTCGAATTGGGCAAAATAATCTTACAGCAAGTTTTCTTATATAAGCTCTTTAAAATTACCAACAGGATCTTTAAAGATTTCTTCATCGAACCTTTACTTGACCGTATCAATAAGCTCCTTCCATTCTATAGTTTCATTTCTTATTTGGTTCTTCATAGCTAGTTGGTACTATTCCTGCATTGCACTTTCTAAGTGCATTGCTACAATTCCCACCCTTTTGTTATTTAGGGTGTTATCAAATACAAAGAAATGTTCATACTTATAAAAACATCCCTTCACTTAGCTTCCTTGAAATATTGAAAATTTTATCTTACTAAACCTTTTTATAACCTTGTATCCTTCATTCTCTATTAGTCCCTTTGCAGGAAGTTTCACTGCTCTTTTCTTGATGAGTTTTGTCTACTTTCCCTCCTATATGAGACGATGGAACATGGTTCCAAAATTTTCTAGGTCTTTTTCTTGTCACTCTATTCGGCTATGTCCACCAACAACTTCTCATTCAACACTTGATTCTCGAGCAAGGTCTATAGATTCTCCTCTATCCATTTGAGTTATCACCCAAATTCCTTATGCCATAATGTCACCTCTCTGAGAATCATCGGCTCTAATACCAAATTGTCACATGTAAATTAATAAGGTAATGAGTACTAATATTGGTGCCTGAGTATGAGAAGCAAGAGGGAGAGGAAGAAAGCAAAGAGAAAGTGAAAGGATAGACAATATGATTACGTGTTGATAACTATGTCAGTTTGTTATAATGATATAGACTTATGGACAATCAACATGTATCCACATTTACTATTATATGAAGATGTTTCGTAATAATGAAACACTTCACTTAAATAGACATCTACAACATTAAATGACTTATTAAACAACTTTAGTTTTTTTGTTCACTTAGTGGATGTTAACTCTCACCTTCTTTTTAACTTCATATCCCATAACATTTTCATTCAGAATTTGAAAAAATTTATATCTTCTCTTATTCATCATCTTTTTCTTTTGATTCTTTTCTGTGAAAACTATATCAATAGTTCAATTGACATGTTACCAAATAAATATGTCATAATGAAGTATTTAACTTGTAATAAATGACTGAACGTATACAGTCATGATTTGTTAACTAAGACTTGAATTTAGGGACATTTTCGATGTAATGTTGATATCTGTATTCTGATAGGTTTTTTAGTATGTTTTTAGGTGTTTATTAGATGATTATCAAGTGTATAGGCTTAGAATTGTGTTAATGTGAGTGTTTGTATGTATTCTAAGTGTTTGTTTGGTTTAAAGAAAGAATTGGATCTTAATTCTATATTTTATGAGGTGTTTGATGTGTTTGTGAATATATGGAAACATGAAATTGAAGAAAATAGAAGAATTAAGATGAAACGTGACAAAAAACAAAAACTCAAAACAAAAAAGAGATGCACGACCATACATCATCTGGTGCATATCTTTTAGTTCATGCAAATTCATGATTATTAGCAATTTTGGTGATCCATAACCATGCATCATACAACACATCTGCCAGACAACAATTTCAATGAATTTCAGTGTTTCCAACGTGTGAGTTTCTTCAGTCTTTTGACATTTTGGGGCTATTGTTTAAACCAAATTAAGTGGGAAAAACTTATAAACAACCCTTAGACCCTAAACTATTATTTAAGAACATGAAAGACATAAAAGAATGCAGATGCCATCTTACAAAAGTGGATTAAACAAGGAAGATCAAAAGGCATATCCAGAATTCCAACTTTCCAGATCAAGCTCCAAACAAAGTTCTTCTTTCTTTCTCTTTTGTTATTTTCATGATACTTGATGTGTAAACTAAAATTCCAGATGTTTATTACACTCATGAAGTTCTAATTTCCATATTAGGGTTTATTCTAAATTTATTTTGTGAACTTGATTATTATTGATTCAATACAAAATTTTGGTGTCGTGATAATTGTATATTTCATACTTTGACAATAAATCGAGAGAGTGAGTCAAAAGTAATCTAATTAAATTGCACAACTATTGTTGGTAGTTTAATAAATCACGCAATTATTAAATCAACTATCATTCGAAGAGAGATCTTATGTAAGAACTTGATTATCTAATAGATAATGTCATATCTAGTTGAAAATGTTAAGAAAGTTTTGTGAATCAAGAGGTTTAAAGGTTAATTGATTAGGTCTTGAGAGAGAGTAATCAATCTCATAGGAAATCGAGGATCGACACATAATTGGTTCAATAATAGTTAAGGGAGTAGAATAATGAAAGAATAAATCCTAAATATTCATCCTTAATAAACCTTACATTAATTTTAACAGCTCACTTATTATTTATTATTTGCTTGATTTTATTTAATTGCTTTAATTTCCATTATTTTTTTCACTCATATCATATATTATTACCTTAGATGAAGTTAGGTTCAATTTTTTTTAGCTAGTTCCCTTTGGGATCGATACATTTTGATACTACAAGTTACGATCCATATATTTGTGGGTATTGGGAGTTCTATTAGATATAAAACTTGCTCAATAAGTTTTCATTGTCATTGTTAGGGAATTTTAGCATTAGGATGATCTGAATTCCTTTGATTTAAGGAATTGTTACCCTTTCTTGTGTGATTAAGGTATTTAATCCCAAAAAATAAGAAAAACAAGAGAAGAGAAGGAAGTTGGACGCAAAGTAGAGGATACATCAATTTAGACATCACAAGGCAAGAATGAGGAATCTGAAGAGTTTAACGCTAAGAAGGTATAAAAAGAATGATGGTGGACGAAATACATCATAGAGAGCGAAGGACCTTTATGAACTTTATAAGGCCAGGGTTCAACACCTATCATCAAGGAATTACATGATTAGTAGTGCGACCGACACACAACTTATTTGAAGAGATGGTAAACAATAGTTATTTTTGGACATCGAAATGAAGTAGATAGTAGTCAACCTTCTAAGACCCCAAAGCGATGATTGCTGCAAATTCAGCGACAGCATTGTAGGCTAAGATTGACAACCTCACTAAGTAATTGAATAGCTGGATAGTTGCCTCTTTCTCTGCATTCAATGCAATTTAGCAAGGATACGATCTATATGGATGAGAGAGGCATATCACAGTTGATCACTTCCTAGTGATAACAACAATATGCAATAATTCAACTTTATGGGAGAACAAGTTAGTCATCCTTATTGGAACACGTACAATACTGAGTGGCAGAACCAATCGAATTTCTTTTGGTCTAATAATGTGGGAAATCAAATAAGAAGTCAAAACTTACTAATATTTTAGCAAGACAAGTCCATTTTATAGGATTCAAAATTAGACGAGTTAATGGACAAGCTTATAAGTATGGAAGAGGCCCAAAAAAACTAGAAGGGAAATTCGAGCAAGTAGTGAATAATCATGCCTCTTCCATTCACAATTTAGAGGTTCAATTGAGTCAACTTGTTAATGGATTCTGTACGAGAAGTGTGGAAAGCTTGTTGAGCAATATGGAAGTAAATCTAAGAGAGCAATTTAAGGTTATCATATTTAGGAGTGGGAAAGAGATAGAAGTACAAGCTAAACCCTACCTTGTAGAGGACTAAAAGAAGAAGAAAAAGGATTAAGTAAAAAACAAAGACCCTCCGTATATTCCTCCTCCGTCTTATACCAAAAATACCATTTCAACAAAGACTTCAGAATAAAGAATTGGATACACAATTTGTAAAATTTATTAAAAAGCTTAAGAAATTGCAAATTAGCTCACCCTTTTTAGAAGTTTTGAAAAGCATACCCACGTACGCAAAGTTTCTCAAGGGCGTATTATCAAGTAAGCGAATTTGGGATGACAATCAAATGGTAGCCATGACAGAAAGTTCCAGCTGCTTACTTACCAACCATATGTCCTCACAGTCAAAAGATCTAGGGAGTTTTACGATACCCTATATAGTTAGTAATTTAGAGATTTTGAAATATTTATATGATTTAGGTGTGTATATTAATCTTATACCTTTATCAATTTTAAGGAAATTAGGGCTAGGCAATGTGAAACCAACCTCTATGCTTATTTAGTTGGCAGATCAATCGATAAAGAAACTGTTTGGCATGGTTGAGGATATACCTGTAAAAGTGGACAAGTTTATCATTCATATTGATTTGATAATAATAAACTTTGAAGAGGAACAAAATTGTCTACTAGTTTTTGGCATACCATTTCTTAACACTGGAAGAGCTTTGGTAGATGTCCACAAAGACAAACTCATCCTTCAGATTAGTGATGACCAAGTGAAGTTCAATATAAATAAGATATTACAGAATTCGAAGGAGGACAACTCATTCATGAGAATCGATGTAGTCAAATCTTTAAAGGAGCGAGAGGAAGAAGAACAGATGACAGCGAAGATTAAATTTGAAGAATATAAGGAAGTCTCTATTCAAGAAGTAGAAGAAAAAGAGGGGATGAGGGTGATTAAAGAAGAATAGGAGTAATTCACCTTCTTAAAGGACAAACTATTAGATTCAACCGAAGATTTAAGGAGTTTCATCATTCCTTATTTTGTTAACAATTTGTTAACAAAAAGGACATTACTGAACTTATTAGGTTTTCTTAATTTGATTAATTATGTTCTTATTATTATCTTGTAATATGTATCTTCTTTACAAGATACTAAACTGAAATTGGGCGATATGGGTGGAAGTAAGTCACTCATAATAAACTCAGGTTGAACATAAAAGGAAAAGCACGTCAAGCTAATGAAGTTGGCCAAGCACTACTTAGGAGGCAACCCAAAAATTAGGATTTTTTATTTTATTATTTTCTTTTCTATTTTATTTTTAGTTTAATTTTTTAGTACTTTGTGACTTTTATTTTTTATGTTTATTTTGTAGGGATTGAAGTGCTATAATTTTAAGGTATAGAAGGTCACTAAATTTCATTGCTCACATTGCCACCACCTCGATCTCTTTAATGGGTTTCGCGCTCTTACCCTTTTCTTTTTGTTATATCTTTTCTTGTTATTTTCATTTATCTGTCATTTGTTTTTCTCACATTAAGGACAATATGTTGCCTAAGTGTGAGAAAGATTATGCATTGACATGTTATGTGTGTGACTTTTACATATCATACTGGTTGAATATACATATTTGATAGCGTGTGTCGAGTGCACTTACCTGACTCTGCACACTAAATTTGTAGTTATGGTGAGTGGAGATCGAATCTGATCGAGATGTTACGCTATGAAAAAGTTTTAATAATTATAACCTCGATATTTCCACAAACGCACGGGTCGTTCGAGTAGTACCTAAGGTATCGTTCCCATGAAGAGGGTTAATCTAGTCCTAAAATCTAAGGTCAGAGACTATTAAACAAATATTTAACAAATAATAAATTTTGACACGAAGACTAACTAAATCAAATAACCAAATCAACTAACAAAACAATAATTAACAATTAACACTTAATTAAAAAAATCACGATGACGATTAACAATTTTAAATAACAATTGATGGAAATTTATCAAATTGTTGAACAATGATTGCACACCCTCAAATTCCACCTAATGAGTTTACTAAAAGAGAGAAAGGAAAAATTATCTATCCTTAATGTCAACCTAACCTATTATAATTTGTCGAATTAACGATTCTAGATGATCCTAGGGTTAATTACTCTCTCTCAAGTTATAAATGAACCCTAGAGCATAAACCCTAATCAGATTATAGGAAGTTGTAATCTCTCAATTACCAACCTATCCAAAACCTAATTAGTTCTTAAGTTCTCTAATAAACAATTGGAAAC
>JANQAP020000147.1:1283450-1295426 GCA_026874005.2 Erythroxylum coriaceum
TCATGAGATTAATGAATCATGTACTGCGTGCCTACATTGGTAAGTTTGTAGTTGTTTATTTTGATGATATCCTTGTGTATAGCAAAAGCTTAGGTGAGCATGTTCAGCACCTAAAATCTATCCTAAGTATTTTACGTAAAGAGAGCTTATATACTAACCTTAAGAAATGTTCCTTTTGTACTGATCAAGTTGTTTTTTTTGGATATGTTGTAAGCTCTAGGGGCATTGAGGTAGCTGAAGAAAAAGTAAGGGCCATTCGAGAATTGACAACACCAAAATTTGTGACTAAGATGAGGAGTTTTCATGGGTTAGCAAGCTTCTATAGGAGGTTTATTAGGGATTTCAATACCATAGATGCACCTCTAACCGAAATTATCAAGAAAAGTGTAGGGTTCAAATAGGGAGATGAACAAGAAAAAGCTTTCAACTTGATAAAAAAAAGGCTTAGTTCAACAACATTATTAGCTTTACCTAACTTTGCTAACGCATCTGAAATTTAGTGTGATGCTTCAAGTATAGGAATTGGAGCAGTGTTGATTCAAAAAGGTCGACCTTTAACTTATTTCAGTAAGAAACTTAGTGGAGCAGCCCTAAACTACCTAACTTATGACAAAGAGATGTATGCTTTAGTGAGGGCTTTGGAGACATGGAAGCATTATTTATGGCCCAAGGAGTTCGTGATTCATACTGACCATGAGTCCTTAAAGCATTTAAAGGACCAAGGTAAGTTGAACCATCAGCATACAAAATGGATGGAGTTCCTAGAATCCTTTACTTATGTGATTAAGTACAAGCAAGGTAAGGAAAATGTGGTTGTTGATGCATTATCTTGGAGGTATGCTTTACTATCTACTTTAATTATTAAGTTATTAGGATTTGATTATATAAAGGAATTGTGCATTAATGATCCTGATTTTGCTAATTTGTTTAAAGCTTATGCTAATTCTAGATTTGGAAAGTTTTATAGGCATGAAGGATTTCTATTTAGAGAAAACAGGTTGTGCGTGCCTAATTGTTCATTACGAGAGCTACTGGTTCGAGAATCATATGAAGGAGGTCTTATAGGACATTTTGGTGTTAAGAAGACCTTGGATGTGTTAGCTAAGCATTTCTTTTGGCCTCATATGAAGCGAGATGTGGAGAGAGTTTGCAATCGTTGCATTACATGCAAACAAGCCAAATCAAAGTCACAACCTCATGGGTTGTACAATCCCTTACCAATACCCAGCGAGCCATGGGTGGACATTTCAGTGGACTTTATCTTGGGTTTGCCTAGGTCCAAATGAGGTATGGATTTTGTTTTTGTGGTTGTTGATCATTTTTCTAAAATGGTACATTTCATTGCTTGTAGGAAAACAGATGATGTTAGTCACATAGCAAATCTGTTTTTCAAGGAGATTGTGCGTCTACATGGAGTGCCAAAGACCATTGTTTCAGATCGGGATGCAAATTTCTTGAGCTACTTTTGGAAGGTATTGTGGGGTAAGGTAGGTACTATGTTGCTATTTTCTACAACTTGTCATCCACAAACCGATGGACAAACAGAGGTAGTAAATAAAACCTTGTCTACAATCTTGAGTGTTATTATTCAAAATAATCTAAAAATTTGGGAAGAATGTTTACCTCATATACTAATTGAAGATGTTCAGGCCAAGCAAGAAGCCATTGGGGCTGACTTAGATGTGGGGCATCCAACCAAGCTACTTTGCATGCTGGTAGGTGGGATAGATCAGAAAGATGCCTAATTTTGGACACCTTAGAGCTTTCATTTAAGTTCGTGGTCTTCATGAGAATTGAAGAGGACATCTTGAGCTTTCTAGAATTCCCAAGAACGTCTAAATCAGAGTTCTTTTGTCCCCTCAATAGGTAAGCTTTCTGTGGAGTCCAGAATATGCCCACACACTGCTCTCCCTTTACTTAGTGAGACCTTTTGGCTTTAGTTGCGTGTTTTGGACCTTGTTTTGGTATTTTATGTAATAATGGGCTATTTAAACTATTTAAGCCCAAGGGTTTCAGTTTTTTTGGATAAATTGCTCTATTGGGTTGTTTAAGTTAATTTAGTTAATTTCAACCCAGCTTGGTTTGTTTTGGGCTTATTTTACTTAGTTATTATAAGGTTTCTTTAACCTAGAAAACATTTAAGTAGCAATCAAAAACAATTGTAAGGGGTTATGACGAATTTTGAATTGAAAAGTGAGTTTTTCTTCACAACTCTTGGTTCTTCTTACAACTGAAAACTCATCTAGGTTAAATCCTTGTAAGAGACTTATCAAACACCTTCCCCTAGTGTTTGTGGCATTAACCCTTTCCAATACCTTTGGTTCTTGTTCCTCTAAGCAACGGGTTAAAGGTCTTTCTATTGGTACATATTCTAACTTGTCGTGGAAATTTATTTTCTGAATTTGATTTGTGGGTTCAAAAGCACATTCTTGTCGGGTCCACATCACTCAAGTTATAATTGAACCCTAAAGCATAAACCCTAATCAGATTATGGGAAGTTGTAATCTCCTAATTGCCATCCTATCCAAAACCTAATTATTTCTTAAGTTCTCTAACAAACAATTGGAAACCTAAATGTGATCTCTCTACACAAGATTTACCAACTTGATTTAATTATGAATCTATTAATTTACCTAACTCTTATTAGCCCAAATTAATCTTTTTCTCTCGATTCACCCTCTTAATTTATTATTAAGATATGAAGTGCAGAATAAATCACAATCAATTCAATAAACACATAAAACAATCAGATTTCATTAAATCAACAATAATAATCCAAAGGTGAGTATAGAACATCAGCCACAATGCAAGTATATAATCAACTTTATATCATAATTCTATAATTGAATAAAACTGACATACATAGAATCAAAACTCAATGGGACGATGGGGGTTGCGACTTCAGAAAACTTCTTAATCCGGGAAGCACGTCGTGTTTGCGTCACCTTCCTTTTCTCTCTTCCTTCGTCTCTTTCGCGATCTCTCAAGGTTCTCTTTTAGGGTTTCGTTTTTGGTGACTGATCAAGGCTCTTCCAAGGCTTCTTCATTTGTCTCTTAATGTTATATTTATACTTTGGAAGCCCTAGGGCTGATTCAAGGTCAAAATGGTCTGAAAAGTCTTATGAAACTTGAGTTTTAGTGTCAGCCCGATGCAGGCCACGATCGTAGCTAACCCTCTTTATCACGATCATGGCCCAAAGTGCACAATCATGGCCCAAAGTGCACGATCGTGGCCTGGTTCTTGTCAGCTTGCCTCTTTCTGTCATGATCATAGCCTGTTGTCCTATGATCATGGCCTATGGTTTTAGCCCAAAACTCTTCGAAACTTCTCCGTTCTTTACCGTTTACCCTGAAACACTAACAAACACATCAAGGTACCTCAAAAATATAACATTTAAGCTCAAAGACTCATACTAACCCATAAAAACACTTAAACACATAAACTAACACAATTAAAACCTAAATACACACTAAACACTCAAATTAACACTAAATACCTAACAAATTAAACCCTAAAATATAATGCAGATCGCAACTATCAGAATCCACAGGCAATGTTTGGTTAATTTCTGTAACAAAATTAACTGATGTAAGGAAAATATAAAAAAGAGGATTTTTGAATTTTTAGAAATTTAGAAAATAAAATAATAGTAAACTTATCGAAAACAAATTAAAATAAGCAATTGAAAATGATTAAAATGTTGAATATAAGAAAGGTCTAGTTTTAGGGTCAATCTCGGTCTAAACACGATCAAGCATATTCCATCACCCTAACATCTTTACAGCTCACTTTGGACTATTGATCTGAGACTAACAATACGCTACAATAATCTTGGTTTTCCCTTCGGTTGTTTTTAATTAAGATACGATCATTAATTAAAGCTAAATATCGAATAACCTAGGATACGATCTCTATATTCAATTTGGCAGTAACATTATGAAGTGGAAAACAATCAATATAGGCAATAACCTCACACGTTCGGGTTATCTAACCTAAGTTATGTTGTTCCTAACAATTCATGATCATTAAATGTTACTAACCAACATTAAATGTAACAATTATGGATTACATTCATCATTATAGCAATAGGTTCGAAATAGAACAATCAAAATAACGTATTAGGATTATATATCCAAAACCTAACTCAATCAACACAAACAACACAATAATCAGAAAAGAGATTACAAAGTTAAAAGAATGAAATAGCTTAATTGTGACTTGGCTTCGATATCCTGTTGAATCAGCATCGAGAAGTTAGCCTTCCATCTCTATCTTCATTAGAACCAAAAGTTCCCTAAGAACAACAGTGTCGGCCCTTGGAGAATGTCCCACTAAAGAACCCACACTCGCATACCTCCAAAGAGAACACCTCCTCATTTTTAAAACCTTATGTTCTTTTATTTAAAACCCCACACATCCTAAAACCCTTATGCTTAATGTCTGTGTTTTGGTGCCTTGGTTGTATGTTTGCGTTTTGCTCCTTCCCAGCTACTTCGTTGTTTTCTTCATGCTTCCAGCTACCATGTGGTTGCTTCACGTTACTACCATCATTGTGAGCGAGAATTGTTAGTTGTTAGTAGCCATCTACTCAAGTAAGATCCTGGCTTCAATAGGAATCTTCTTGCAAAGTGCCCCACCACTCGTTGCATTAACCAAACTCCTCTCTATTGGTAGCAATCCTTCATAAAAATATTAGATGAGAAGTTGCTTTGGTATGTTGTGGTGTGGACAACTAGCACATAACTTCTTGAACCACTCCCAGTACTCATAAAGAGACTCTTTATTATGCTGCTTGGTGCCACATATCTCCTTCCGAATACTTGTCGTCTTTGAGGTTGGAAAATATTTCTCTAAGAATAGTCCTTTCATCTCCTACCAAGTATTTATGCTCCTAGCTAGTAAATCAAACAACCAATCTTTAACTGCATTTTTGAGTGAGAACAAGAAATCTATCAATATAATTTGCTCATCGGTCACCCAGGTAGGCTGCATGCTCAGACAAACCACATCAAGCTCATTAAGAAGCTTATGTGCATCTTCACCTGCAAGACCATAAAAGTTAGGCAATAAATGAATTAATCTAGATTTTAACTCAAAGGTAAAATGTTTAGCAAAATTAGGAAATGTAATGCATAGGGGCCTTTGGGTTAAGTTTGGAGTAGCCAACTCCCTCAAAGTTCTCAGATTAGCCATCGTCTCTTCGAATTCAAATTCTGAATCTTCTACGAAAGTTTACCTTGCTTTCCTATGCAATCTCCACAATTTTCTCTCGATATTTGGATCAAGTTGCTTAATTTCTCTATGAGGAGATCTGGACACTACCATACACCAACACTAACAAACGATTAAGAATTAACAAGTAATAAAAAGAACAATTATAAACAAGTATATTCACAAAACACCAACTGAAATAAAAATAAAAATTAAACTACCACACTCCCCAAAAATAGCTCCAAAATTTGGCACAGCATGTCGAGGGCATTATAAAATTTACTTGACTCTACATATTAAAATTTGTTGTTATAGTGAGTCGAGATCAAATACACAGGGAATGTTTAGTTAATTTCTGTGACGAAATTAATTAATGCAAGGAAAATATAAAAAGGGGGATTTTTGGATTTTTAGCAATTTAGAAAATAAAATAAAAGTAAACTTATCGAAACAAATTAAAACAAGCAGTCAAAAATGATTAAAGTGTCGAATATAAGAAAAGTCCAGTTCTAGGGTCAATCTCGACCTAAACATGATCAATATAGGAAGTAACCTTACACGTTTGGGTTATCTAACCTAAGTTATGTAATTCCTAACGATTCACAATCATTAGATGCTACTAACAAACATCAAATGTAACAATTACAAATTACATTCAACATTATAGCAATAAGTTCGAAATAGAACAATCAAAATAACCTATTAGGATTATCTATCCAAAACCTAACTCAATCAACACAAACAACACAACAATCGGAAAAGAGATTACAAAATTAACATAAAGAAATAGCTTAATCATGACTTGGCTTCAAAATTCTCGTTAAACTAGCATCGAAAAGTTAGCCCTCCATCTTCATCTTCATTAGAACTAAAAGCTCCCCAAGAATAATGGTGTCAGCCACTGTAGAATGTCCCACTGAAGAACCCACATTCTTACACCTCCAAAAAGATCACCTCCTCACTTTTAAAACCTTCTACTCTTTTATTTAAAATGTCACACATCCTAAAACCCTTATGCTCAATGTCTGCATTTTGGTGTCTTAGTTGTACGTCTGTGTTTTGCTCCTTCCCAGCTGTTGTGTGTTGTCATTTTTTTCATGCTTCCAACTACCGCATGGTTACTTCATTTTACTCCCATTTGCTATAGTGTTTTAATCTAATTGCTCCCTTCTTTATACGTTGCATTTTGTTCATGCTTCCGCTCCTTCTTATGCGCTGCATTCAACATACATGTGAGCTATGTTTTATCTCCCATCAGCTAGCATTTTGGTCCTTGTCTATTACATTTTGGTCTCCATTTCTACTCCCTACACTCTGTAATTTACTCTCCATTCTTCCACCTGTTACATACGTTTTCTTCATGGACGTTGTCGTTTAGCTCCTTCCCAACTATCCACCTACTGCTATTTTGCTCATTACTATGATGCATTTTGCCACGTTGCTTTCATGTTTTATTCTCTTAGCTGTATATCTTAAATCGACATGTTGCACAGCTATGAGATATGTTGCTTCATCATCTTGATCTTTTTGTCTTTGTTGCTTCATCATCTTGATTTTTTTGTCTTTACTTGCTCCAATACTTCTCATTCTTGCTCCATGATGACAAAGGAATGTGGATCTTCACAAAACGGCCCAATTATAGTGCTTTTGACTCATTTTAACTTCTTTGCTTCCGAATTGTGCCTAAAACCAAATATGAGTCAAAGTGAGTATCTTAAACATTTTCATATCATTAATCGCTAAGTGTTATGGAATAATTATACAATCACTTAAGCACTTATCAATGTTAATTAGGATATGGCATTCATTTTGTTCACTTAGGAATTTTTTTATGTACATTTATAATTATAAGTCAATTGAATGAGTTAACATCATTAGTAACCTTTCATGAGGATAAATGACTAAAAAGAAATAAGGTAGGCTATTTGAATATTAAAAAAAGTTTGTGTTAAATACATAGCTATTTTGATGGCCTTTTTGAAAAAAAATATTCATTTATAAATAGAAATGGTAGTTAGTTAAGAATATGATATAGCTGAGTAACCAGGGGCATTCACTCTAGAATGACATTTCGACCAAGTTAATTAATAAAACATAGCCTAGTTGAGTAACCAAGGGGCATTCATGATAAGGTGTTTACCTTTATGTCAAAAGACTAGGTTAACTTTAAAGAAAATTAAAAAAATGGTGTTTCGATAAATAAATCCTCCTGATCTTTGAAAATAGCAAAAATTTTCATGAAGGGGTACTTAGTGATGTTGCAATTTTAATTGATAGCTAATTATAAATGTATGTATACAAGTGCTATAAGTGAATGAATATGATTTTAATGTTTTGATTAATATGTATATTCAATTCAAAGTGCTTAACTATGAAATGCATAGGTTAGTATGTTAGCACAAATTGAATAATTGATGTTTATGGTTAAATTGATTCCATAAAGTTTGATGTCATTGATTTATTATTGCATGTTGCATAAATGTATGCTTGTGTGTTTTATGTTTAGTTTGTTTGCTTATGTTTTTTTTTCCTTGAAGAAAAGCAAAAGTTTAAGTTTGGGGATATTGATAAGTGTAGTTTATACTATATTTTGATAGGTATTTTAGTGCATTTTTAGATGTTTATTAGATGATTATCGTATGTGTTAATGTGAGTGTTTGTACGTATTCTAAGTGTTTGTTTGATTTAGAGAAAGAATTGGATCTCAATTTTGTTTCATGAGCTGTTTGATGTGTTTGTTAGTGTATGGAAACAAGATATTAAAGAAAGGAGAAGAATTCAATTGAAAATGTGGCACAAAATGAAGATTCAAAGCACAAAAGAGATGCACGGTTATGCATCATCTCGTGCACATCTCTTAGGTTGTGAAAATTCATGATTATCAACAATTTTGGTGATGCACGATTTGATACATGGTTGTGCATCTACCATACAACAATTCAAGTGAATTTTAACTTTTCCAACATGCGAGTTTCTTCAGTTTCGACATTTTAGGGCTATTTATGGAATCAAATTAAGTGAGGAAACCCTAAAAATAACCCCAAGACCCTAAACTACTATTTAAGAACATAAAAGAAATAAAAGAACAAAGCTTCCATCTTACGGAAGTGGATTAAACAAGGGAGATTTAGAGAACGTTCAAAATTTTAGCTTTTCAAATCAAGCTCTAAACAGAGTTTTCTTTCTTTCTCTTTTGTTATTTTCATCATACTTGATGCGTAAAGTGAAATTCTAGATGTCTATTACACTCATAAAGTTCTAATTTTCATATTAAGGTTTATTCTAAATTTATTTTGTTAACTTGATTATTATTGATTCAATATGAAATTCTGGTGTTGTGATAATTGTACATTTCATACTTTGATAATAAATTGAGAAAGTGAGTCAAAAGTATTTTGATTAAATTGCACGACGAGAGTTGGTATTTTAATAAGTCAAGCGATTATCAAATCATAATAAGTCAAGCGGTTATCAAATCAACTATCATTAGAACAAAGATCTTGTGTGAGAACCTAATTATCCAATAGATAATGTCAGATCTAGTTGAAAACGTTAGAAAAGTTTTATGAATCGAGAGGTTGCAAAATTTCAAATTTTCGTATTTAATTAGGTTTATCAATTAGAGTTAATTTATGAAGTCTTGAGAGAGAGTAATCAATCCTATAGGAAATATAGGATCGATGCATAATTGGTTCAATAATAGTGCGAGCAGAATAATGAAAGAATAAATCCTAAGCATTTATCCTTGATTAACCTTACATTAATTTGGCAGCTCACTGATTATTTTTTATTTGCTTAATTTTATTTAATTGCTTTAATTTTTGTTATTATTTTTCACTCATGTCATATTTTATTACCTTAGACAAAGTTAGGCTCAATTCGTTTTAACTAATTCCTCATAGGACCGATACCTTCCGATACTACAAGTTACGATCCATATACTTGTAGGTATTGGGAGTTCTTAGATATAAAACTTGCTCAACAAATGCTGGTGTTTTTTCGTAAGTATTATCTTTATGAACATGAATGTTATCTACGTATATATTGTGCTTGTAGATGTTTAAAAAGATATATGCTTTTTTTATTCTTAGGTCTTATATGCCAGTAATAAAAACAAGAATGTAATCAAGACACTCATTGTTATAGAGTACAGTGGTATTCACATTAGATTGGTTAAAAATTTAGAGATGGGTATGTCAAACAAAACTCCCTAGTTTCTTAAAATGAGCCTAATTGGAAAGGTTTTCTCCATATTTAGGCATGTTCTTTTTCGAGATAATATATTCAAAAGCATTTTTTGATATTTTTTTTAATTTTGTGTCAAACTTTCTAAAGTTTTCAATTTAGTGATTAACCTTTTAAAATTAGTACAAATAAGGTCAAAATGTTGTTTTTATTAATATGATTAATAGATCGACATCCACGTGAGATTAAGTGGACATACCACATCAAAAAAAACATCCTTTTGACTTGATTTATACAACTTTTAAAAGATTAGTCACTGAATTGAAAACTTTAAAAAGATTAGCATTAAGTTGAAAATTTCTAAAAGATTATAAACTATTAATTTATTACTCCTCTTTTCTTTTTATATAATTGTCTCTCCGTTGAACATTTATCAAGTTTTGTTATTTATAGGTTTCTCTGAAAACACCAGAAAGTCCAATTTTTTTCTTTGTTGCTCTTAAAATAAAAAATTTTCCCTAGATTCCTTCATAATTTCATTTTCTTTTTTGGGAGTAGCACTTGTCATGGACTCATGGTCTTTGTGTTTGTATATGGTTGCAAGTTTTGTAATATCTAGTGGCATAAGCTGTGGATTGTATCCTTATCGAGAAATTGTTTTATGGCTCTTTATCTCTGGTCGGCGTGTCGTAATGCTAGTCAAAATAAAATAACTAGACTACTACGATAGCAGTGGTGAGTCTAGGTTGATCCTACAGGGAGTGTTCGACTAGCTAATGAAATGAAATTAATTAGTGTTTAGGAAAAACGGGGGGAGGGGGTGTGTGTTTGGATTTTTGGAATAAGAAAATAAAATGAAACTAACTAATAAAAACAAATTAAAGAAAACATTTGAAAAATGATAAAATTGGTGAATTCGGTAGGGATCCAATTCTTTGGTTCAATCTCGGCCTACACCCTAATTAAGCATAATTCATTGATTTGTTGTTCTTTTATCTCTCTTAGTAATTAACGGTCATAAATTAACAACAAGCTCTGTTAATCCCAATTTTTCCTTAAATCCTAGTTAATTACAAAGTGCTCATTAATCAACCCTAGCTATCAGGAAACCTAGAATAAGCTCTCTAAATTTATTCGGACAACCACATTATGAATCAAAAAAATAAATAATGATTCGGAACCGTTGGTTGCTACACATGAATCGGGCATACAACGATTACGTATTGCATTTGATTCTAGCAATGGGTTTTCATAAAAAACGATTCAATAGAGCGTTAAAATCATCATCATTCAAATACCTAATCAATCTATATAAGATAACATAATCAATTTCTAACGAGAGAAAGGAACAAAAAATAATAAAAAATACATAACCCGAGTCTTTGGTGTCAATGTCACCTCTGAACAGGTGTCGGGATCTTAGTCTTCCATGGGTCTCTCCCGAAAAAATGTTTCAACCCCCATTGATAACCCTACCGAATACCCCTCTATCTCTTCTCACTGTTGCAAGCTTCTTCTCCTCACTATTCATCAATTTGACAAGCAAACAAGCTTAGACCACCCTACTATTCTCTCTCTTCTCTTCTCTGTTTCACGCTATTCTTTGTTTATGCCGCCCTCTTCTATTTTCTCCCCCTCTATTGTAGCTGATGTCACGAATTAATGTCAATGGCCCAAGCTACTATTCACACAACTTGTTTTGATGACCTACACTGATGTGCGTTAAACGCACAACATCTGCATTGCATTTAACATATAACGCCTACTACTATATCATTTTTTATCTCTTCCATCCATCTGCCCACACGCTGCCATTTCTTCTTCTTACTGCCATTAATTTTTTCTTCATTTTTCAGCAGGCATTTTTAATTCTTCTTCTTTATGTTTCTTTTTTTTCTTTCTTGTCTTTTAGTTTTCTTCTTCTTGCTCCATAAAGACAAGCAAAAATTAATCTTCAGAAAATGGCCCAAATGTAGTGCTTTCGACTTACTTTAATTTCCTGGCTTCCAAATTGTACCTAAAATCATATATGAATTAAAGTGAGTATCTTAAGAATTTTCATATCATTAATCGCTAAGTGTAAATGATTAAATGTATTAACAATTAAACACATATCAGTTTCCCCCACACTTAGCTTTTGGTAGTCCTCAGGTAAAAATCTAAATTGAGCTCAAAGACCTGAAACATTTACTCAATTCTCATATTTTCCAAAACTATATAATCATAACCAAGATGAATGACTTTCAAAAATCATAGCAAGAATTCAACATTCAATGCTTCTACTCATGATTAATCAACAAGCATCATCTTCGGAAACTGAGCAATCTAATGGTAGACTCAAAAAATCTTTTAAGTAAAATATATCTATAGGTACACTTAACATCATTCATGATCATGACAATCGATAACTTTACATATCATTTCATTTCTTCACCACTAATGTTCACATGCAAAATCATAAATCAAAGGACTTTTCAAGGTTGTAATGTGGGCAAAGGTAAAGTGAGATGTATTTGGGTCAAGTAGTATAAAAGCCATTAAGCTAGTGAAACAAATAAACACTCATCAAAAACTAGGTA
>JANQAP020000147.1:1355984-1371624 GCA_026874005.2 Erythroxylum coriaceum
AAGAACACATTATTGTACACACACTTGAGGCAACTCAATATCGTCAGTTCACCTATTTGGCAAACCTACAATCACTGTAGTTCAGATACTATTTAAAGGACAGGTAAAAAGAATTTTAAGACACTAAGAATCAAGTCCAAACACATAATGCAGATTATCAACGGAACAAAGTTAACCATTTAAGGTCCAAATGGCGTTTATTCACCAGATAGGTTCAGGAAGTACAATATCACGATTGCTTACTCAACGATGTTTATTTTTTCAAAATATTCTTCTTTCACTATAGATTCAGGAAGTACAATATCATGATTGCTTATCCAATGATGTTTATTTTTTTAAAATATTCCTCTTTCACTGTCCCTCTTGTTTTTGATAATATCTAAAAAATGCTTAAAGGAGACGATGGAAATAATTACATAATTGAATCAACCAGAATGTAGCACTTACTCGCAAAGAAACGCATCTGCTTCATCAATAAATAGCAGCAAACCTCTTGGAGACTTCTTAGCCCAATCAAATAATTGGTGTATCTTCGTTACGGCTTGTGATCCCAGCGGAGCAACATCTCCTCCTGTCATCAAAGCATAATCTAATCCCTGCAAGTAAATCCAAAAGTTAGCCGAAGAACACAGCAGTTATATACACTTCATATCCTTGGTTAACATGGCATTACAGCATTTTTATCCACCAGTCTGCAAAGAATACCCTTACAGTTCTCACATTGATTCTCAACCAAAAATTCTGAGCTAAATCATACATTTTTGTTCATTTTCCAAGTGACTGACTTATAGTTGTTCCTAGTTACCCAACCATCCAAAGAACTGTATGCAACCAGTGAATCAAAAACGTGAAATATCATGAGATGACGATCAGGAAAGATATCATACAGATCTATGAGCAAGTTCTCTAGCAGCCATTGTTTTTCCTGTTCCTGGAGGGCCATAGAAGAGCATGTTCCTGAAGGGCGCGTGATGGGACTTCGTGTTTGCAGTGGCATTAGAAAGTTGTTCTATTCTTTTGTGTAGAGAAGGATGCAAAATGACATCACCAAACCCATTTCTACTAGTAGAGGCGTTCCCTTTATTATCAATACGTGATAAAGAACTCATGGTACGAGTGAAAACCCCAGACCAAGGATATTTTCCTCGTGAAGATTCCCTAATCAATGATGGTTGTCCCAGTATTCTATCAACATAGCTCCAGATCACTTTAGCACCTTCTCTGCATTGGGACATAAGAAGAAAATAAACTACATCTTTGCAAATATTCAAAAGCAAATAAAATGAGACTAGAGATATGCAAATCACGAAAAGATGTGAAATTGGAAGGACCTACTGAATAAACTATGTAATACAGTTATACAGATAACTATCTCTATCTCCATACAACCAGAACTATCCAGTGGCTATGAAAACAATGATTCTTCCATACCATCGATCGGGAGTGTTCAGCAAACCACTTCCACTTTCTAAAAGAGGAGAAAACAATGTACAACTAACTTAGTTTATCAGAAAATTAATACTCCTTTATTCAAGCACCAAAAAAGTGGGTCCCTATCCACATAAACTAAATCTATGTAAGGAAAAAGTCCCAAACTTATCATAATAGGATAACGATCCCAAGCATTGCATATCCTTGTGCTGGGAAAGCCCAAATTATGGTTATATAAGACAAATGGGATCGTTAAATTCAAATAAAACCATAAATAAATAGAAATATTTATAATTTTAATATTTACCTTGTTGTATAAATTCCTGCTGCAAGAGCTGTAACTCCACCCACAGCGACAACCAGCTTATTTTGATCTGTCAAAATGGCCCGCAAACCTCCTACAACATGCATTTTCATTCACATTATATATGGTCTTTCATTGATCATATGAAAAACTAGAGATAACTGATTTACACATCGAGACAAAAATATTTAATTTCAGAGATTACCAAGCCTAGATAAAAGCAATGAGCAAACCAAAGGACAATGGGAATTAATTAATTAAATAAAACAGAGTTGTCGGGACAACAGTGTAGGTTTTAGATAAAACTCTAATTGGTATTATCTTCATTTAACTTCTCAACATTGCACATATAAAATTCAGGTACACAAAACTCAGAAGGTTTGGTAGTCCAACTTTCCTTGCAAGCCAAATTTCACAAGATAAGCATCTTTACTCTCAAAACCCCTCTCATCGACACAATGTATGGCCCATGTGTGACTTGCATGTAGACTTGTGCATGACCTGGGCTAGATCGAAGTTAACTAAAGGCCAACCTAAAAAATTCTAGAACTTTTAGGTCCAGACCCAACCTAACCCATAAGGCCTAATTTCCAAACCCAAATCCAACCCATTATAAAAGTTTCAAATTTAAACCCAACCCATAAGTTCATATCTTATAAAATTTTAATAATTATATAAAATGTAATTGTGATAATAATTTATATCTTAGCAAGTGAAACTATATTAAATTTAAATAAAAATATTTAATCATTTTTCAAATAAAAATAACTATAAACTTGTTCTAAAATAAAAGTATAATTTATTTAATCCATAATAAAACTAAATTAAGTAAATAAATATAAAAATATATAATTATGATAAGATTTAAATAATTAAATCATCATTTAAACATTAATTAAGCTAGATTCCTTCAATATCATTACCTTTCATTGTAATAAATAATTAAAAATGAAATAAGTAATTAAAAAATATAAACACTTACCTAGATAACTTTGTGTTTTCTATTCTTTTTCTTAATATTTATGTGAATAAGAAATCATTAGATGACAATTGCAAGTTGACTTAGATTTAAGATATAAATATAGGTTTAAGCTAAATTTTCTGGGTTTTTTTATAACCCAAACCCGACCCATGAATTTTTTAGGTCTAGTTCTTAAATCCAAACCTAGTCCCTGTTTGATTCTTAAAACCCAAGTCCTTTAATTTTGGGGTTAACCCATCGGGCCATATGGAATAGGTTAATTTGTATAGGTCTACTTGCATGTATCAATGTTTCCATCAATGCCCTAAATCAAGCTTTCCTACATTATCCAGCAGCAAGAAAAATTGGAAGGATAGGCAGTCCACTTCTCATTAGACACAAGGGTTTCTCCCTCTATGATGTGGATGCTTTTGTTGGAAGAAGTTACTATCGTAGAAGCAACAAAACAAAAGTGGTGGTAGCTGAAAATTCTTATTTAGGAAGTCTTTTGTTCACTTGCTGCTTAGGAAATAACTGTTTTTATATATTATTCTATTTTGGGTTTGTTAGTATTACTACCTAATTAGGAGTCCTAATTTAGGTAGAAATTTGTTTTCGTTTTGAGATTTCAGACATTGTCTTTCTCTTTCCTATATAAAGGCAGGTATTACGCAATAAGAAGCAAATAATATTCATCTTAATTAATTTAGTTCATAATAGCAGTAGTTTTAGAATAGCTCTATTCCCTTTTCTCTACCAAGATAGGTTCTTCAAGAAAGGAAGAAACACTAACAGGGGAAAAGAGGTGGACTTCATTGTTAATCATCTCGTGACTAGGTTCTTTTCTCGGGCACATAATTTGGTATCAAAGCAGGTCGTCATGGACGAGGCAGCAATGGATCAACATTTGCGAGCGCTGGAAGAGGGACAACAAAGGATGGAGGCACAATTTGCAGAGTTCAATCATGCACTCAATATGATCACACAAGAAAGAGGCTGCGAGATGTGAGGAAGCAATCATAGGCCCCCATCTTCTCAAGAAGGGGATAGGCCAGAAGGTAATATAGGGTCTAGTATGATGCCTAAATACTCCAATTGGAGTTCCCAACCTTCAATGGTTCTGGAGATCTATTAGTTTGGATTCATAGGTGTGAACAATTCTTTCTAAGCCAACAAACAGCAAAGGAGGAGAAGGTAAGATTGATGGCGTTCCACTTGACTGACAAAGCGCAATTGTGGTATTACCAGCTGGAGCTGGAAAAGCCAAAGATGAGTTGGCAGACATTTAAGGGAAATTGTAAAAAGCAATTTTAACAAGCAGTTCGGCCCAAATTTAAGTAATAAACTAGTAGGCGAATTAGCAAACTTGAAACAGACAGGCACAGTAGAGGAGTATCAACGCCAATTTCAATTTTTGTTGGTTCGCATCAACGGGATTGCAAGAGACTTGCAAGTGAACTTATTTATAGCAGGATTTATTGAAGAATTGAGGATTGATGTGGAGATGCAATATCCAATTAATTTGAGAGCCGCTATAAATGCAACTAAGGCATTTGAAAGAAAGGAGTAGCTATCGCAAGGGGTCGGAGGTAGGAAACCTTCTTCAACTTGGAGTTCCTTCCAACCAAGATACAACCCAATTACTATAGCAAGAATTTTGGTCAATAAGGGGAGCAATAACAACGAAGCAGGAACATCTAGTGCTGAGATTGTGTCTACTCCTGTGATAAGAAGGCTAACCCAAGCTAAGATGGCAAAAATACATGAGAAAGGGTTATGCTACAATTGTGATGAACCGTATTCAAGAGGGCATAATTGTAAGAAACTTTGTTGGATTAAGGTGGTAGACACAGAAGAGGAAACCAAAGAGGAGGGGCTTAATGATGTAGAAATTTCTTTGCATGCTATCACTGGCTTAAAAAATTCTCAAAATATGCAAGTATAGGCCAAAATAGTAGGGCAGCTCGTATGGGTACTAACGGACTCGAGAAGCACACATAATTTCATTGGAGAAGCAGTTTTGATCGGCTAGGAATGAAAGTGGTAGCAGCAAATGGTGAAACGATTTCGAGTCATGGGCAAGGGTGAATTTTTGCTTTCGACTGATTTATATGTCATTCCTTTGGTTAGATTTGATGTGGTTTTGGGCTTTAAATGACTGCAAATGTTTGGTCCCATTATCCGGATGTGTTTCAAGAGCCTACTAGACTTCCCCCCATACGAGCATGTGACCATCGCATTACATTTTTCTTAAGAGTGGACCAATGGTAATGAGGCCATATTGATACCCGCACTTACCAAAGGATGAAATTAAAAAACAGTGTGAAGAGATGTTTAAAAAAAAGGCATCATTAGGCATAGTAAGTCCCATTTTCTTCCCCCATTTTGTTGGTTCAAAAGAAAGAGGGAACATGGAGATTTTGTGTACACCATCGCAAATTGAATAAAACGATGGTGAAGGATAAGTTCCCAATTCCAGTGGTAGAGGAGTTGTTGGATGAACTCCATGGAGCTAAGTTCTTCACAAAACTAGATTTGAGGGCAGGATATCACCATGTGCAGATGTATAGAAAGGATATGCAGAAAACAACTTTTCGAACCCATCATCACAACTTTTGAGTTTTTGGTTATGCCATTCGATCTCACGAATGCCTCGTCGACTTTTCAAGCACTCATGAATGAGGTATTTGGAAACAATCTTAGAAAATTTGTTTTAGTTTTCTTTGATAATATTTTGATTTATAGCAAGAATTGAGGGGAACACCTGCATCACGTGAGGAGAGTTTTTGATTTGCTACACTCTCATCATCTATTCTTGAAACGATCTAAGTGTGCCTTTGGGAAAACCCAAGTGGCCTATTTGAGGAATGTAATTCATGGTGAGGATCCGCAAATGCTAATAAGATTCAAGCAATAGTGGATTGGCGTCATCCCCAATTTACCCGTGTATTAAGAGATTTCTTAGGCCTTGCGGGGTATTACCGAAAATTTATTCGGGATTACAGGCAAGTGGCGACACCTCTAATGAGTTTGATGAAAAAGAATTCCTTCAAATGGACCGCGGAAGCAGAAACAGCCTTTCAGCAGTAGCCTTGTCAACAGCACCTGTGTTACATTTGTCGAATTTTGCAGAGGAATTTGTGGTGGAATGTGATCCCTCAGGTAGCAAAATAGGAGCAGTATTACAACCATCCGATTGCCTTTTTTAGTCAAAAATTGGTAGATCATCACATGAAACTTGAAACTTATGACAAAGTTTATTGTCCTTGCCAAGGCCATTGCACAATGGCGACCATATCTTTGGAGTCCTGCCTTTGCCATTCGCACAAATCATTGTAATCTCAAGTACCTCCTTGAGCAAAGGTTAACCACTTCCCCTTAACATTATTGGATAAGTAAATTATTAGGCTTCAATTTCAGGGTCGAATACAAGGCGAGGCTTCTAAATACAATTGTTGATGCATTGTCCCAACGAGATGAAGAGGTGGGCTAACTATGTGCGTTATCACAACCAGAGGTGGAGCTGTTTGATAATGTCCGCCAAGAGGTGACTGATTCGGCAAAGTTAAAGCAGCTACTGAATGGGATTCTAGCTGGAGAAACAACAACCGAATGGACAATGGAGAAAGGTCTGATTTTGTACAAGGGCAAGGTGCATATTTTACCTAGTTCTCCACTCATTCAACTCATCTTAGAAAGCTACCACAATATGGGTCGTGGGGGAGCACAAAAAACATTGCAAAGAGTGCAAGGGGATTTTCATTGGAGGTGTACAAAAGAGGACATTAGAGAGTTTGTGCAAAATTGTTTGGTTTGTCAATAATATAACTAAGAAAACTTGCACCTCGCAGGTCTCTTCCAACCATTGCCCATTCCAAACACCATTTGGGCAGATATTTCTATGGATTTCATAGAAGAATTGCCCACGGTGGGAGGTACATCATTTCTTTTCGTGGTGGCAGATCACTTTTCAAAATTTGCACACTTTATGCCATTGTCAAATCCATATTCTGCTATTAGAGTGGCGCATACTTTCTTTATTGAAGTTTTTCGTTTGCATAGGTTGCCTGAGTCTATTGTTTTAGATAGAGATACTATTTTTACTAGTTTGTTTTGAACGGAATTATTTTGGCTTTGTGGGACCAAGTTAGCTTTGTCTTCTGCTTACCATCCTCAGACAGATAATCAAATGGAAGTGGGTAATCGTACTATTGAAATGTATTTGAGATGTTTTGTGGGAGATAGACCTAAGCAGTGGCTTGAATGGCTTCATTGGGCAAAGTATTGTTACAATACACCCTTCAAAGTAGTATATGGCAAGGATCCCCCACACTTACTATCCTGTGAAGTTGGTTCCACAAGAGTGCATGTCGTGGATCAAGTTTTACAGACACGAGATGAGGCACTGGAGGAAGTTCGGGAGCGACTACTCCAAGAACAAGCCAAAATGAAGCAGTTTCATGATTGCAAGCATCGGGAGCTTGCGTTTGAACCAAGTGAAATGGTGTGGTTGCGCCTACAATCCTATCAGCAATGCTCAGTGGCCAAAAGGAAGTTTCACAAGCTGATGCCAAAGTTCTATGGTCCCTTCAAAGTAATAGCTAAAGTGGGCACGGTGGCATATTGCTTGGATTTACCCCTGATAGCCGTATCCATAATGTGTTCCATGTATCAGTTTTAAAGGAGTTCAAAGGTGCACCCCCTAACTCCATTCCTGCATTGCCACCACTAAAAGAGGGCAAGTCTTATCCCATACCGCAGCAGCTTTTGTCAACTAGGCTTAACCATGGTGTATGGGAGCTATTAGTTCAATGGAAGGGATTCTCCTGCTGATACTACTCGGGAGAATCAAGATGATTTCAAGGCAGCATATCCTGAGTTTGAGCTTGCCTATCGAGGAGGGGAGTAATGATGTGGATGCTTTTATTGGAAGAAGTTACTATTGTAGGAACAACAAAACAAAAGTGGCAGCAGCTAAAAATTCTTAATTAGGAAGCCTTTTATTAAATTGCTTGCTTAGGAAATAACTATTTTTATATATTATTATGTTTTGGGTTTGATAGTATTAATACCTAATTAGGAGTCCTAATTTAGGTAAGAATTTGTTTTCCTTTTGAGATTTAAGACATTGTCTTTCTTTTGTTTATATAAAGGCAGGTATTACGCAATAAGAAGCAAGCAATATTAATCTTAATTAATTTAGTTCATAATAGTTGTAGTTTTGGAATAGCTTTGTTCCCTTTTCTCTACCAAGATAGGTTCTTCAAAGAAGGAAGAAACACTAACAAGGGAAAAGAGGTGGACTTCACTATTAATCGTTTCATGATGAAGTCCTTTTCTCGAGCACATTACACTCTAGTAGAAGTCCTTGAATACCTTTGATTACAAGTATAAAATTCCTACATATCCTGATACATGAAAATCTTCTTAGTCTAACTTTATTGAAAACTACAGTAATCTTGTGACTGCCTCTTGGGATGGAGGAATGGTGGGAGCTCTTGTTCTATAACATACGATGTGTGAGAGTTTACAAATGTTTTTCAAGGCATTGTTTTATGCTAGCACAAAATGCAGGTTAATTTGCATACAGACAATTAAGTTAACAGACACAACTTAAGATCCCTTTGATTAAATTTTAACTAGATATTATGAAGTAGGATGGACAAATGATAGTTTCTATGCCAATTGAAAAATGAAAAAGTAACAATATCGATGCTAAAATTAAGAACCACGCATAATTTATAGGTATGAATGAAACTTTATTAATATCAATTAAAAGGAAAACTTAAAAATTGGTTGCATAAGAAATTACTACACATTAGTAACTCTTAGAAATGACATTTAGGATTTATTAAAAAACATGGCATCACACCTAGTATGTAGGAACCACTACTAGAATTTAAAAATCTCTTTTAGACGAGAAAGCATCAACTTTCACCTTGAAATTTAAAAGCCTAGTGATTCTCTCTTCCCCTTAATAATTGAAACCTTCAACCTAGACATAACTATTATTTTTTTTCTTTGATCCTAATCCTACTTAAATAAGTGCTAACTCAAAATACTCAAACGATTATCGAACATTACTCCAATATATACTCTTAGTTTGACTTCTTGATTTTGGTTAATGATTTTTTTAAATAAAGCAATATGCTAGTTATTAATATTAATGTAGTTACGAGTTCATTAATGATAATAATAAAATACTAAATAAAGGTTGGAAAATTTTATTTTATTTTAATCTCTTTTTTATATTTATTAAATATGATAACAATTTACATTATATTAAAAATAATAATTAAGCAAAAAACATTACAAATTTCTATCTATAAACTAATTTCAAAATCAATATCATTATTTATCTTTAATACATTTTTATTTAATAGATAACTACAGATGAGATTTTAATATTTATGTATTTTTAAGATATCATAAATTTAAAATATATTTATTGGATAATTCTTAAATATTAAGAAAATTTATTTTTAAAATAATTATTATTTAAATTTTAATTAATTATAAAACAAAATAAATATAATATTAAATTATTGATTAATAATATTAAATAATTAAATAATATTTATTTAGTTAACAATAAGATCAACTTATTACCCAAAAGAAGAGAAAACCAAAAACAAATTTTTATTGTTTTCACAAATTAATAAAAATAGGAAGAAACTACCATTTGTTTTCGTTTATGTTTTTTATTTTTTTATTTTAAAATTCAGTTAAAAAAGCTGTTTGATTGAATTTTTGTTTCTTCCAGTTTTCAGAACTTATGAAAACTATAAAAAGTTATTATTGTTTTTTGTTTATGTTTTTTTCATAATCTGATTTTCCATCAACTAAATATATATTATTTAATATTTTAATATTTTAATTATTAATAAAATTTATCAATAATTTAATTTAATATTATATTTAATTAATTAAAATAAATTTGATTTGATTTGATTTAATAATTATTAATAAATATAATTAAATTTAAAATATCTTCAAAATATATATATTTCAAATAAAATTTTAATTTAATATTTAAAATAAAGATTAATTTTAAAATTATTTATTTTAATAAAATAAATTATTTTTAATGATAATTTATTAATAAATATTATACAAAAGATTAAAATAAATTTAATTAATTAAAAATAATTTTTCTTTAATTTTTATCTAATATGTAATTATCTTCAGTAATAAAAATATAACTACATTGACATTAACAACCAAACAGGTTTTTATTTTTATTTAAAATAAAATCTAAAAATAAAAATAAAAAACTACAAATTACAACCGAAAATATAAGTGAAACTAAACAGCCCCTAAAACTGAAAATAGAAATCAAATAACTAAACAAATTTTTTTACTAAATTTGAAAACGTAAACAAAAAATCAAAAACAGAAATAGAATCAAATAAGCCTTAAAAGAACAACTAAACTAATTTTTATCCTGAACCACGTTATTTAAAGGGTCTAAGCTATTTGTAGACAACAGAGCATTGATCATTAAACTGTAGTTTTGCAGTGCTATTTGACTAAAAGTTTGTGGGAGCATATTTGTGACATATTCTACTTGGTAATTGTAAGCCATGATAAGCAATTAATGAGCCTACAAAGTATTCCAATGTGCATAAATTAAAGGGACAATCATGTATTGATCCATTCAAGGTATATAAATCATTAGCTAGAACCATTTCAAGAAGTAAAAACAATCTCTTCACAACCCCATACAGGTGGTTTGGCAGTGATCAACTATAATGATTGAGGGTTTAACTCTTTTGTAGCACTCAACTGTTTTGGATTTTCTATTGTGCAGATAATCTTTTTATTTCATCAAAATCAAATTAAACCATAAATGAAGATATTGATATACTGCTAATCTTGTCTCCTAGTTTATTTCTGGTTGGAAAAAGAAGGGGCCGAGTTATTGAACATTAAATCTGTAAGTGCTCAACTATGGCAACACATAAAATTGATATCAATCATTCATAGATATAACAAAGCACAAATATTATCCATCAGAGTGAACTGTAAAGGATTACGTGAAGTATAGGCTAAGAACACAAGAATTGAACTTATACCTCCAATATGATCAAAAGTGGTGTTTATAGCAGCAACCCATTTCTCTCTTTCAGCATTTGCACGATCAATTAGCATTCGCCGATTAACATCTTCAGCTAGCTTTGCTTCATGGGCTCTCCCCTCAGCTTCCGCCATTGCTCGCACTTTGATTGTTTCACGTTCAATCTCAGCTTTCTCCCTCTCTGTTTGTCGTCGTTGTGCTTGAATTTGTTCTTCAGTTGCTCTTCGAGCTTGTTCCTGCCTTATTGCTGATTCTTCTTGTAGTTTAACAAGCTCTTGATTCCTTGCTCTTTGGTATTCATTATCTGCCTGCAACAAGAATATATTAAAGCTCCTCCTATCTAACAACTTATGTGGTCACAAAATGATAAACATGCCTGCATCCTCTTCCTCGCTAACTCATCCTCATAACGAAGCATCTGAGATTTTGTTTGTGCCTGATGCTGAGCCAACTTTTTCTGTTCATCATATATTACTCTTTGCCTCTCCTACCAATCAAGAAAAGAACACATGATTACAAAACCAAAATGTGGCAACAAAGGACAAGAATCAAAATACTAGACATTAAGTACACTAAGGTAAACTCGTGTTGTTCCATGAACCAACACTAAAGATAAGGCTACCTGTCCTAGATGATTCTTGGTACATAGAAATTCATAAAACTACATGATATGTAGAATGACATTAATAAAACTATATAGAATGATAATTGCACAACACATTGGGAAAAAATACTACATGGAATAAGTACACACAATTTTTTATGTTGTAGGGAACATATTATTCTAAACTATCTGTTCTGGATGATTCTTGGTAAATCATAATTCATAAAGTAGGTTAATTTTCCAGCATTCATCACCATAAAACCTTAATCCTAGTGAATCCTAGTGGTAGTATTTCCCATTATAGGAAATCACTTTGAGTGAGAAAGCTGTTAAAAAATTTGTGTTACATCGCATGCTACTAACAGATGAATCTATTTTCTCACCAGTAACACCACAAGAAGCCTTAAGACAAATTTTCCATCACAAGAATTAGTTTTAAGAACTTCAATAAATAGTCTAAATAAATTATACCAAAAATATCTATGGAAATAGAGTCTTATTAGAGACCATTTTCACAATATGGTCTAATGGCGAAGCTACAAACACTGTCTACTTTATGCCAATACAACTGTAGCAACAGTTATGAGAATAGGACATTTAAGAGCAACAATGCCATTGGATAAATGTTCCACATGCACCATGACTGCAGTGGTTTGTGGTTTACATATATAGAAAAACATTTGATGAAATTTAGAAATATTGCCACTCTCATACATTCACTTAACATGTACAGTTTCTAACCGTTTCAGCTTGTGCTTGTATGGCTTTGAACTCTGCCGCCCTTGCAGCCAATTCTGCTTGTCTTGTTGCTTCTTGTGTTTTCAAAACTTCAAACAACTACAATTGAGAATTAGAAGAAAATATTGATGCGAGTCCATCAGGCAATGAATCAAAATAATAAAAATATATGAGAAAATAATTTAAACAGAAATAAAGGGATGAATCAGACGATGGGGATAAAACCAATTTAAAATATATATTTCCAAAAGGAGAACATATTAGGCCAGAAAAACAAGATAAACAGAAATCTGATAGATAGAAATTGGAGGGAAAACCCAGCATTTCCCACAAGAGTGCTAAAAAAATGAACTTCATGAATGAAATCTAAAAGCCAAACAAAAGCAGCCTCAAAACTCAATCAAAAGCACCAATTATACCTTATGTGGAAAAGGAAAAAAAAACCACTTCCAATAACAACCCAGCTTTCAGCTCACGCAATGAAGAAACAATCCCAAGAACAAAAAAAAAACAATAACAGAAAAAGCGGATTTTCAAAACAAAACCTCTAACACAAGGAAAACGCGGACCAAAAAAAGAAATCCGAAATGGGAAAATGAAAGAAATTGAGACAAGATATAACCTTTTTAGCATGAGAAGAGGAAGTTATCTCCTTCAAGGCCTCGGCGCCTCTTTCAAGGGCCGTCGGATCAAACCCAGCAGAAGTTGTTCTTGGGTTATCATTCCTAACAGCTTTGGGAGCAGGGGAATCAGTGTTAGTCTCAGCCAAATTGGAGGTTTGAGGCTGCCCAGATGACGGGGAAGTTGCGGAAGAAGAAGAGGAAAAGGGAGTGAAGTTAAAATGCGCATCGGAGTAAGCAATGAAATTCGATTGACACACAGAAGCGGAGGCCGCAATTGCTGAGATTAAACCTATTGCAGAGGTCTTCCCCATTCTGTTATTTTAAGCGATCAAAAAGTGTTTAAATAAATAAACTCCTAAATTTTGCTTCTGGGGTGAGGAAGGAAAGGTTATGGCGGATGTTAGAAATGTTTCATAGCTTGAGGAGCAGGAAATTTGCCCGTATATAAATATATGGGTTTTGGTAGGGTTTTGGCTGGGTTCTACGGGTTCTTTCAGGACGGTGAAACAAAGATGTACCGAAGAGTTCTTAGGGGTCTAGCAGACCGGACCTTTAGTGAACCCGGTTTTTTGATAAAAAAAATTAAAAGAAAACAATTATTATAAGCATAAATCATCTCAATGGGTTAACAAAACATCACGAAAGTATTCGATACAAGTGCACATGTTGGTCATTTAGTGAACCCAATTTTGTCTTTTCTTGGGTTTTTATTAGTATGTGTTATTTAACTGGAATTGAATAAATTAATTGAATAGGAGCTCATTAAATTTTAGATTGAATATTATTTTTTTTAATTCTAAAATTTAAATGTATTATATAATATAAAATAACATTATTTTGTCATCACTAATTAAAATGATTTTTTATATTATTTTATGCAGTGATAAATGGTTGTCGACCCAAAATTATTAAAAAAATAATTAAAATGTAGACTTAGTGCATTGAGTACAGAGGAAAGAAGTTGTAAAAAAAGCATGGTTAAGAGTAGTTAAGGATGAGCAATTAAACTATGCATGTGATGACATTATTCAAGAACTAAAGGCTATTTCAAGCAAAAATGTGAAGAAAATTACAATTTTTGGAGATCTAAGGTCTAGCCCACACTTGCGTGCCAATATATATCCTATATGGATTAAATGCAAGAAGAGACATGACCTAGCACATGGCTTGGGGAAAGATTATCTGATAGACATGACTTAAGTCGTAATCATGCCAGAGATCATATGCAATTTATATAAGAAACAGACAGATCCATAGTCTAGGAATATGATTATGTTGGAGACCTTATCTTACCCTAAGAGGAAATAGAAGGATCCATGGCATAAGTCACAGTGGTGGCCTAATTGTTCAAAGGTATTAAAATGTATATAAAGTATGGAACCACTAAATTTTCAAATATTTTAAGGCTTTTACACTTCCCACACATTTGTTTCTCTTTAAAGGTTAGGATTAGCCATCAAGAGATTTTGAAACTCTTAAAGGATAATTCCAAAGATATCTTCATCAAAGAATCAAGATCTAAATATCATCTCTATAGATCGAGTCATTATTGAAATTAAGATTCTCATTTAGATTTATTTCTCCCATGGTATCGTTTTTTATTCTATTCCTTTTTTTTTTACTATGATCGTGGCTAAGCACTTTTCTATGTTTAAATATGAAAATTTCTAGTTTTATTTTTATATGAATTGATTTATTTTAATTTATGAAATGTGGTATATTTTGTAATTACCTTTGATTAATCTTAATGCATAATTTAGTTATGCTAGCAGCTGAATCTAATTTAAATTCACTTGTAAATGCTTCTAGATACGAAGAAAGTCTAATTGTAAGTGGACTACAACATAGGTAATATGGGTTGAATGGAATGCTCAAGAGAGACCTATATGATCTTTTTTTATGCTAGGATGAAACTTTTCATAGGATTTAGTAGATCTTAATGCATTCAAAGGGTATTAGATTGGTAGATATATGAGTTAACTAACATGAGAGTTAATGGTTAAAAGAGACACTCTTTTAACAAATTTATCCATAACTCATTTTTAGGATATTGACTATTTTACGCATTTGTGTTTCTTTTTTCTTTTCCACTTCTAGACAAATGCTTTTTAAGCAACATGTATAAAATATTATAATACAATTGAATTAGAAAAAGAACAAAAGCACATTTGTATAGAAGTGGAAAAAAGTAGATAGGCATAACAAAATAACAATAACTTGACCATTTATATAAAAAAAAACTATATTAATGATAATATATATCTACCACAAAGAAAAAAACAACTAGCCAAATTTTATATCCTGTAATAAAAATAAAAATAAAGAGCAAACTTTTATAATAAAAGCTATTATATCATAATTCATTTTTAAAAAATAATTCTAAAATATCAAAAACTAACAATGATCCATTTTTCACCAAATATTATAGAGATTAACAACAATATCCACATTATATAAATATTCAAACCAAATTTTATCAATAATTTATAAAATTAAATTTATACATACAAAGTCACTTAAACTCGTAAATTAAAAAATGCTAATTATAATTTAATAAATGAAAGAGAGATAAATTGCTATTGAAAAAAAAAGATATAAAAACTATCAACTATGATATATGCGAAATGAAAGAGAGAAAATTTACATAAAAAATCCAATTAGAAATGAAATTATACCTAAATTTGCAATTGACAAATATCATATATAATCAAATTTGAATATTTCAATTTACTCTGATAAACTACAATTGAAATAAGAAAAAAAGAAAGATAAATTATACCCGAAATTTAATTTGATTTTTAATTTAAAAATAGAAATTTCAACCTAGATTGGAAATTTTATTATATTCATAATCAAATTGCAAATTTTTACGATCTTTAGATCAAAAGAGCTACTGAAAAAA
>JANQAP020000147.1:1391673-1404940 GCA_026874005.2 Erythroxylum coriaceum
AAAAGAAATGAATACAATACCAAGAATCTCAAGGAAAAATGAAGAGTTTAGAGAGTGGGAGGAGGATTTTCGTGGGTGAGAGAGAGGAGTGAAAATTTTGAGAGTGGGTGTAAGAAGAAAATGGGAGGGAAGTTTAAATTTCCCTCCTGAATGGTGTGGGAATTCCTTTCTGGAGAGAATTCCCAAGATCGTGGGAATCACCACGTTTCCCACGATCGAGGGTTGTCTCTCTAGAAACTTTCTGGAAAGATTTCCTATGATCGTGAGAATGAATCCAATTCCCACGATCTTGAGAATTGGTAATTCTCACGATTCCAAACCTTCTTCCAAGCTTGATATTGTTTCTCCATGATCCCACAACCTACAAACTCATCAAATTAATATCATCAACAAGAATTTTGAAAAGAAAGCAAGTTGAAATTATAACAAAAAACCAAATTGAACATCAATCAAACTCAATTCAAACAAAATTATAAATAAAGAACCACACCAATAACTAAACAAAACAATTAGAAGGGAGTGGAATTCCATAGGTTGCCCCCCATGCAACGCTTCTTTTATTGTCTGTAGCTCGACTCTCTTCCTTGGAAACTCAGCCAAGCTCAATTATAAGCGGCTTGTTTCCCCTTTTTTTGTTCAACATTAGTTTTGTAACCTGTAAGTAAGCTACAAATTGCAAAATAATCAAAAGGATAATATGGATAACATTATGAAAACCAATTAAGCTTAATAATGTCCATTTTTCAAATGAGCTGTTAACATAATAGGGAATAACAAAACTCCCTGAGTCTTCCATTGAATCCAACAGTTTGTCCTATACGAACGTGAGTTGCTCTCTTTCTTCCTTAATCACCTTCGTCTCCTCTACTTCTTCCATTTCCCGAACAGAGACTTTCATAACTTCTTTAAACTCAATGTCTATTATCATCTGTTCTTCGCCCTCTTGTTCTTCAGAAGATTCGACCACATCAATTATCCTGAATGAGCTACTATCTGTCGGATTCTTAAATACATCATTCATATTGAATGTCACTTGGTCATTATCAATCAGAAGGATAAGTTTCTTTTCATAAAGATCTACCCAAGATTTTCTGATGTTCACAACTGATATATCAAGAACTGGTGAATAAAAGGAAGGGTTGGCATTCTTTTCTTCATATTCTTTCTTCATCTCTTAGTCTTCAATAAGGTGGGGTTCAACTTGGTGTTCCACTGGTTCTTCTAGCTCTTTCATATTCTTAAGTGTGATAGCCTCATATTGCTCTCGTTGATGTAATTCTATATTTCTTAGAGAGTCTTCCACACTTCTCTTAAAAAATTCACGAGAAAGTTGTCTTAGTTGAATCTCCAGGTTGTGAATAGAAGCGGCATGATTTTCAAAAACTTGATCAAACTTCTCTTCTAGTCTCTTCTGACTTTCCTCCTAGATGAGAAACATCCTCTTCTGATTCTCTTCTATAACTGCCAGTTTGGAACCCAAAACATCCATCAACTTGTCCATTTTGTTCTCCAAAGATCCAAGTCGGTCTTATTGAAATTCAGATAGGTCTTGATGTCCCATATGAGTACTTGCATTATTGGACCAATAGAAATCTGGGTGGTTCTGTCACCTCGTAATGTACATGTTCTAATAAGGATTATTACTTCCCCAACCATACTGTGCCTCATTATAATTTGCAAAAATTCCTTGCTCCCTATAATAACTATCTTCCATCATCGTTCTTTCCATTTCTTATTGGCATCTGGCTCACTCTCACTCTTAGATGTCTTGATATGTCTCATAATATCAAGGAACTCTTCTTTACTGATTTCTGTTGATCTTCGCGTGCTCTTTATATTCATGCACCTGCAAATACACAAGGAAAAGTATCAAAATTCTGAAATCAAAGTAATCTAAATTAACCAAGATGCTAAACAATCAATCCCTGGCAACGGAGCCAAAAACTTGTTAAGCGTAATTATGCAATACAATCTACTTGTTTTAAGTTAAAAAACCGCAATTGAACGAGTATGACTTGTAGTTAAAAAGAGCGGATATCGATCCTACAAGGATTAATGCCTAGACACCACTTAATTTAGATAAGACTTTGTTTAAGAAATGAAATTGTTTAATGCAAATAATCTGAAAATTAAATTAAAATTAAAAGACTAAGATAAAGCAATAGGCAATACCCAAGTGCAAAAAATTGGAATTCAAGAATCTAAAGACTAGAGATTACTTTTTTCCCTATTTTGTCTCCCTCTTATTTTATTAATTGAATTGTGTCTCACCTTAGATTTCCGAATGTATTAATTACCCTTTCTCAAGGTATAACTAATTGTCCTTAATTGAATTAAAGGGAATCAATTGGACGATCTCTCAACCTACCCAATAACTCTACCGATTCAACTAGTTATTAAACTATCCTATGGGTGATCAACTGACTTCGTCGAGATCTCTCTTCTAACTAATCAATTGACATGATGATTGTAAGTCTATAGGTCACCAACTCTCATTGTACAATCCTACATAATTAATCTCATTCGCTCTCTCGATTTATTACAAGACAACAAATAAAATCACCAATCATCAAAGACAACTTTATTCAATTCAATAAAATAGGAGTTCTAACAAAATAGTTCAAAAGCAATCCCTAAAACTAAATCAGTAACTCATAGTCTCCATAACATCATCAACATTTAAATAAACCATTTTACAAAGAATAAAAGGAAGAAAAACACAGAAAATTGGATAAAAGGAACTTCTTCTCTTCTTTGTCAAAATCTGGAATTTTGGATGTTGATGTGCTATTTTCCTCAATCTTGATGATAATCTTTGACTTCAATCCTTCCTCAGGGCTCCAAACATGTGTTCTTCACTCAAGGATGGTGTTTCTACATAAGGGTTTCATCTCTTCCTAAGATGGAGGCTTAATTATGCTTTAATAGTCTGCGTATTGTCTCGGATTGTAATTCCCATGATCGTGGGAATTGGCCACAGAAAACTTCCTCTTTTTTTCCCTCTTTGATCTATAGCTCAATCTCCAAGTTGCTTAATCTTCCTACCTACATAAAAGTAGTCCATTCTTACCCATAATTAACATCAAACATAAAAGAACAACGATGAAAATCAAACTAAGTGAAAACGTGCAAAATGAATCCTAAACTACAACAATAATCAACAATTATGCAAGAAGCATATGCCAATTACATAGAAAAGTATAGACCAATACACACGTATCAATGGCGTGGTTACTCCCCCTTTGGACGTCCTTCAAAAAGGAGCTTTAACCTATTTATCAGCTTTGGTTAGATACTTCTTAGGGAAGAGACCATCCTTCCCTCAAGTATATATTTGGTCTTCGACTAGTTGCTGGAAAAAGGGGTTGGAGGAGACCCTTTTAACAGAGGAAGTTACCTTCATCTTCTAGTTCACAAAAGATGCCAACTTGATGGAAATCTTGGAGCAGCGACCATGGCATGTTAGGGGCGAACCTTTGTTCTTATAAAGGTGGAGACTAGGGATGCAACAGATCAAGGAAAAGATAGACGTCTAATCCCTGTGGATTGACTTTCACAATTTGCCTTTAAAGTATTAAACAGTGGATGATTTAGGTTATATTGCGAGCTCCTTAGAAAAATCATTATTCTTAGATTCCTGAACCATTAAAATGGACATATTATGCTATGGTAAAGTTTATGTTGAGGTGAAAAAAGGAGATGAGATACCTGAAGCAATCTTATTTCTCAAACATGATGAAAATGGAGAGCTCACAAAAGCTAAAATTTTTATATACTATAGTTGGAAACTTATACAATAAAATGGAGCTTAGAAGTCAAAGAGAAAGAGGGTTATTGCTTGTTGTTACTCTGGACTAATTGGGATTAAAGAGTCTAGTTTTGAGTCTAATTATGAGCAGTTAAAGTTCATTAATACTTAGGGAGGGAATGTTCCTAGTGTTTCTAAAATTATGACAGAAAAGACTAATTAATAAAGTAGATAATGGAATGTCTTTAGGTTATAATCTTCAAGTAGAACCTAAATTAATCCACTCAGGAGAAGATGAGAAAGTATTAAGTTAAGGAAATAGCTCACTAAACAAGAGGAAAACTAAGAGTAGATTGTTAATCATGAACTTGGAAAAAAAATTAAAAATTGGAGTATCTAGAATTAGGTACTTCCTCAAGGAAAAATTTAGTTAGAAAAAGGGGGCAAACTGCACAATATGTCTATACTGATTTAGAACATTAGGAGGATGAATAATCCTATAAAAAGGTGGGTTGTTAAGGATATTTTTTAAAATAAATCCAGTTATCATAAGACTCTTTGAAACTAAAATGAAAGCTAAAAAGCTCCAAAATAACCTTAATTTTTTGGTTGATAATTGGATTATACATTTAAATGATACACAAAACTATATTGGTAAGATTATGTTTTCTTATAATATTTCTTATATTATGGTTTCTAGCATAAGTTATTTAGACCAATTCATCCATTTCATTTGCAATTTGGAGGAAATTGCAAATTGTTTGGATATATCTGTTATATATTTAACTAACTTTGTGGATTAAAAAACTAAGCTTTGGGATCATAACTATTCAAAGATTTATAAACAGGGCCTGGATATTGGTGGGGGAAATGAATTGTGTTCTGAACCCAAATGAAGCTAAAGAAAATGAACAAAAGTCTAAAAGAGTTAATAGAGACTTAAAGCAAGTAGTCAATTAGCTAAGAGTTTTGGAATTGAAATTGGTAGGGAATTTCTACACATAGAGCAACAAACAACAAGGTTTGAATGGATTATAAGGAAAAAATTAGATAGAGCTCTAGTAAATCATCTCTGATTGAGTCAATACCTAGATTCTTATGAATGTTTTGGTCCTACTGACAGGCGCGTCGTAACGCTAATCAAAATAAAATAACTAGATTACTACTATAGCAGTGGTGAGTTTAGGTAAATCCCACAGGGAGTGTTCGGTTAGCATATGAAATGAAATTAATTGATGTTTAGGTAATAGGGGGAGGTGTTTGGATTTAATAAGAAAATAAAATAAAATAAACCTAACGAAAAAAATGAAAGAAAACATGCGAAACATGATAAAATTGGGGAATGTGGTAGGGATCCGATTCTTTGGTTCAATCTTGGCCTACACCCTAATTAAGCATAATTTATTGATTTGTTGTTCTTTTTTCTCTCTTAGTAATTATCGGTCATAGATTAATAACAAGCTTTGTTAATCCTGATTTTTCTTAGATCCTAGTTAATTACAAAGCACTCGTTAATTAACCCTAGCTATCGAGAAACCTATAATAAGCTCTCTAAGTCAGACAACCGCTTTACTAATCAGAAAAATAGACCAATCTAGGTAATAATCACATAAGCTCGGATTATTTAACCCATGTTATGTTATCTCTAATGATTCGGAACCATTAGTTGCTACACATGAATCAAGAATACAACGATTACATATTGCGTTCGATTCTAGCAATGGGTTTTTATGAAAAACGATTCAATAAAGCATAACACAAGATAACATAATCAATTCCTAATAAGAGAAGAAAATAACAAAATAATTAAAAAATGCTTAACCCAAGTCGTCAGTATCGATGTCACCTCCGAGCCGGTGTCAATACATTACCCTTCCATAGATCTCTGCCGGAAAAATATTTCAGGCCCCTTTGATAACCCTACCCAAACCCCTAAGTTATTTCTTCACTGTCTCAAGCTACTTTCTCTCCACTGTGCTTCCTTATTCACCGATGTGACAATTAAAGATGTTGGACCACCCTACTATTCACATTCCCTTTCTTTTCTATTTTCTCCCAATTCCCTCTAGCTACTGTAGCTTGATGTGACGAATTAACTTTAATGGACCACGCTACTGTTCATCCCTACTCTCTATTTCTATCACCCATCTGTTCTCACGCAACTCTCTTTATGATAGCTTCTCACTTTGGTTTTGTCGCTAGCCCCCCTCTAGTTACTGTAGCTTGATGTGACGAATTAAGTTTTTGGTCCATGCATATTTTTCATAAAACCTTCCAAACCTCACACCCTTCTCTACACTTTCGTTTTCTGCTAAGAAAAACTCCCTAACTAGTTGTGCATCATCGTGTTGGTGTGGGACATCTTTGAGTGTTACATTTCCTGCTTGCTTCTATCATGTTGCTGCGTTTCATTCATATTGTGCATGCATTTTGGTCCATTTATTTCCACCACATGCATACTCCACGTGCTGCACTTTAGCTCCATGGATATATTCTTTGCATTTTGTGCTTTTATTTTTCTTATCTTCTTCTTGTCTTTTCATTTTCTTCTTCTTGCTCCAAGAAAACATGTGAGAATTAATCTTTGGAAACCGGCCTAAATGTAGTACTTTTGACTCACTTTAATTTCTTTGCTTCTAAATTGTACCTAAAATCGTATATGAATTAAAGTGAGTATCTTAAGCATTTTCGTATCATTAATCGCTAAGTGTAAATGATTAATTGTATCAACAATTAAACACATATCACCTACGTTATGCACTGGCCACTCTATAATTGAGATATTGAGGCTTAAAGGACCACTCAAATTCTTTAATTTCCTCTATAGGATAGATTGTTTTGAAGATATGGTAAAGGTTGAATGGGATTCTAAGATTACAAGCTACGAGACATTCTAATTTATGAGGAAATTACAAAGGGTTAAAGAGGGACTAAAACCTTTCAATAGAAGAATATGATGAGACACTATGCTAAACTTAAAGATTGTTAGGGAGAAGCTCACAAGAATTTAAGAAGAAAGCTACATAGATCCTTGTAATCAAAGGTTAAGGTAATAGGAAGCAAAGATGTTTGAGGAATACAAATTAGCTTTATATAAGCATAATTCCCCGTTAAACCAAAAAGCTAGAGAGAAATGGATTAGGGAAGGATATACCGACTCTAAATTCTTCTATAATGCTATCTATATAAGAATGAATTATAATAAAAATCTCAATTCTACTTGATAGGAATGGAACCTATTATACTGAAAAAGGATGGAATTAAGAGAATTATAGATAACTACTGTATGAAGATCTAGTTCTGTTGGTATAGAACTAAGTAGCTACATTAGGGAAACATTAGGCCTGGGGATGAGGGATAGCTTAATAAGACTTATTACTACTTAAGAGATTAAAAAATCTTTACTCAGTTTGAAACGAGTCTTAAGGACCAAATGTGTTTAGTGCTTACTTCTTTCAAGCTACTTGGAACATCATAAAAAGGCTAATGGTGGATACAGTTTAGGAATTTTTCTCAAAAATAAGAACGATCATGGAGATGCATATAACACACTTATGTCTGGCTTCTAAAACTAGGAATCCAAGCTTTATGAGTGATTTTTGTCCTATCTCTTGCTGTAATACAATATACAAATTTATTTCTAAGACTATTGCTTGCAAGTTCAAAGGAACTCTTAATTCATTATTCAACCAATCTCAAGGGTCATTTATAATAGGAAGATTCATTTATGATAACAAACCTTTGATGCAGGAAATCCTAAAAGATTATGAGACCAAGAAAGTTATCAAAATTCATGTAGTGCAAATTGATTTGTTTCAAAGCTTTTGACATTCTTAAGTGGGATTTTATTTTGAGCATCTTGAGGGTATTTAGATTTCTATTTGTGTTTATTGATTGGATTAACACTTTCGTCTCCTCCACTTCATTCAATATTCTAATCAATGGGACTCCCTCAAATATCTTTAATGAAGCTAAAGTTATTAAGTAAAGGGACACTCTTTCCCCCTATCTGTTTACCTTGTCCACTAAAGTACTTTTAAGAATGATCCACCTTTTATACAAGCAACAATATGAGGTTTGTCTTTTATTATATATGTAAGGAGTTGCAAATTAATTATTTGGAATTTTCCAATGTTCTCATTCTCTTATATGGAGTGGATCCTTACTCTTTGGAGGTGTTGATAAGCAATATAAGAAATTTATTTATCTAGATTGAAGACTAACGTTAAAAAGACTTATCCTCAAATTTCAAGAATCCTCAAGCTCTAAATTCCATTTCAGGTTTGTCTATCCATTAGCCTCCTTTTAAATATTTAATAATGATGATCTCCATTAAAAAGCCAAAGTTTCTGGACTACATTCCCCTCTTTAAAGCTTTCAAGAATAAGAATAATGCTTGATAAAATATATTACCTTTTAATGCAGATAAACTTCAATTGATAGCCTCAGTATTAAGGAATATCCATGTGCATTATAATTCCCATCTATTACTACCAAAAATTTAATCAAGGAGATTGAAAGATGTTTTAACAATGTCTTATGGTCGGGTTAAATTGATTACTCAAAAGGTGAAAAAAATAAAATGGAGTGAGCTCTGACTCTCTAAATAAGACTGGGTATATGTATTGCTTCCATCCAGGTAATGCAATATGTTCCACATCCAAAAAGAATATGGAGACTGTTTAATGGTAATGAAGTTTTATAGACTAAATGGATAATGAGTACCACCTTAAGGATATGAGTTTCCAGTAATTGGGAAGCAATAGAAAGCACTCTTGGAGCTTTGTTTAAATGCTAAGAATAAGGTATGATATTTATCCTTTCTTTAGAAACCTTGCTAGTAATGGGATGAGCACTTAGTTTTTGTATTTATACTTAGACCAACTTAAGTCCCTTGATCAGAAGGGAGGAGATGCTTCATCTACTCCATAGAGTTTCTCATAATGTCAATTTGAGTACTATTATTCATCAAGGTAATCATAGTTGTAATTTTATAGGATCAAATTACATTATATATAATCTTCCCCTTTATAATCCGAGTCCTTTAGAGGAAGATAAGGTTTCTTGAAAGTGAACTTTATTAAGAAGTTCACTAATGGCTCTTGCTTCCATATTTTTATAGCTCACTCTAATAAGGTGCATTGGTTTGAGGTCATCTGAGCCAAGACTTTGATTCCTAAAGCATCCTTCATAAGTTAGTTAGCTATTAGACAGAGACTAAAGACCAAAGATAGAATTCATGACAATATGGATCCTCAAGGCCTCATTTGTAACTTTTCTCTTGAAACTATTGCTCATCTATTTCTTTAATAGAACTACTCTCTTTCTTTACGGTCAAGAATCCAACAATTGTTACATGTATTGTGGGGAATATAAGTGGGCGAAAATCCTAACTTGGGCTAGTGAAACAATTAGACAACATGAGATAGGATGTTTTTTTCTTCAGAACAACTTTTAATTGTTGCATCTACACCTAATTTGAAGATAAAGAAACAACAATCTTGACTCCTCAACAAACAAATATGTACTAATAGACAAAATTATATGTTGGATATGAGAAATTTTAATGGCTTATAAGGCCTATAAGGGTGCAAGTATGCAAATGAGGACCAATTAGAACCTATGAATTGTTTTTTTTATATTATTCCTATATATTTGGTACTAGAGATTATATTTGTAGTTAGTTATAGGAGTATCCTCTGTAGCCCCTCATTACAGTGTTGTTCAAGCTTATGCTTTTCCTAATAAAATTCTTTCATTTTCCAAAAAAAAGATTTTCATATAATCTAGATAATTAAATATTTATCCACCAATTATCTTTAAAATAACAAAAATAACAATTGAAAGAAAAAAGTTAATGGAAAGATTTCCTTAGATGATGATATTGATCTCTTAATGTGATTTGCTTTTGTAGATTGGCTTTGATCTTCCATGAATGCTGAAAAACTATGTCAAATATGTTTCTGTGATATTTTCTCCCTAGAAAGCTCTAAACCTAATTATAATACAAAAATATGTAAAATTAAAGTAAAGTAAACTATGTATGTTTTTACGATTTCCATGTCTCTTTATGTGTAAACTTCCATCGCGAACATAATTTGGGACTTAATAATATCCCAAGCTAAGTATCAAATAGCTTCTTTTATTCATGCCACACTATCTCCTACCTAAGTGTGTATGAGATCGTATATCAAACTATTTCTTCTTGAATCCTTTTAGAGAAAGACTTAGGTTATAACACACTAGTGTCTTAGGTATGTTTCCCTTGAATTCTTCTTTATAACTTGACATAATCTTACCTTGCATATGTGACACATTATGTTCTCAAGACCATTAATGAGGTTTTATACCCTTCTATTATAATATTAAACAAATGTAATATTAAACAAATGTAAGTGTACTTATCATTATATGCTTGTAAACTGGTAGTAAGGATTGATCTCACGAGGCTAAAAGTTTTGATTGTAATCTTCTTGCTATTATCTGATAAGTAGTAATTGGATTTTAGTTGATTGAATTAAAAATAAACTAAAATAAAAACAAATTGAAATTAAACTACTCATCAATGCTCATATTTATTGACCTAAACTTGTCAAATCATAAAATAGTCTACCTTCTAATGAGTTATTTTAGTCACCTTTCTTTTCATTGTTTGTTTTCTTGAAATGGTTACTTAATTAGATAATTGTAATTGGATCAATTTACTAAGGTGACTTATGGATCAAAATAACCCATGTATGATAATTAAATTATATATTATTGTCATTGGATAAATAATTACCATAAAACAAGATATGTAGGACATACAAATGGAATATAGAGGAAGTAAATTGTAAGATTAAGGAAACTACTCTGAACCATTTATTGCTTGCTATTTAATATTTATGTGAGAAACATCAAAAAATGTTTGGTACCTTACATAAAGACTAATAAAAAAACTACAAAATGCAAAAGGTACTACGTAAAGCCCAACATACACCCTAGAAGTATTATAGCATATCTAGGGTATATTAAGAAGTGAACATAATGAATTAAGTATATCTAGGTATGTAAGAGACATAATGGTAATGTAAAAGACATGGGTAAATGGATAATTTGTTCACTTTGGCATGGACATACATATTTTGACGTGAAATATGTATGGAAATTTTTGATATGTTTGTTTGTATTATGAGCGTGATGTGAGGGGAATTGATAAAAGAAGGATTCCATAAGCAAATAAGATGTTTTTAGTTAAATTAGATGTATTTTTATGTTACTCTTGCATGATAAGACCGAAGTTAATTAATTTGGGATGTGTATCTCGCTAAATGGATAGGTTCTACTGAACAGACTTCTATAATTTGGCCATATCTCGGCCTATAGACCTCCAAATTAAATAATTCTAATTGGAGATTAAAATAGAGTCATAGGTCTAATTCATGAAGGAATCAAAATTTGATTCTACCTTTAAGATTTTTGAATTATAGCTTGAAGTTGAGTTCTGGCTGCTGTCCTTGTTTTCGAACAACCTATAGTTTTTGGGGTATTTATAATATAATTGACCAAATTGCATGAAATTTATGCCATTAGAAACTTAAGACATAAGGGAATGAAATTAATTGGTAAGATCATAGGCAAATGTGGGAATTAAAGGAAGAAGAAGGACCAATATGCAAATTTTCTAAAGTTAACAAATGGACCAATTGGATTAAAGCATGTGTGACTAATAAAATGAAAGCTTATTGTGTGTCCAATAAAATTAAGGTTTGGGACTCCATTTAGTTAATTTCTGTATTTGTGTATATTTGAATGTGTAAAAAGATTCATTTGGATGTGGAATGGTTGCTAGTAGCTTTGGTGCTATTTTGGTGTTATCTTGTATAGAATTGGTTGACTATGACAAGAGATTATCGTGTAGTGGAATTCTGTTTAGGGTTTATGGAACCAGTCACATTGTTTGGATCATAAATCATCCTACAAATCTCTATATTTGGTGATTTCAGTTGAATATGAAAACTAAGACATAGAAATAGAAATCTCTAGAAGAGACTCTGACTTAATTCTAGCTTTATGACATGGGAAATTGAGATCGAAAATGGTAACTTGATGTTGCCCTTGTTTTGGAGCAGTTTATGATATTTGGTCTATATCTCATGATTAGGATGTTCAAATGGTTTGATTGTTAGTTCTATGGAAACTAGAGACATAGGGGAACAAATGTATAAAAGATCTCAAAATCTAATTCGAACATTTTATATATGCATATTAAGAAACAATTGGAGTATGTCAGGTGATTTGTTTCTGGACTGATTGTTTGCCTAATTTTAGACCATCGTGGGCTAAGCCCAAATTGCACTATTTTGAGTTGTTTTTCATTTCCAATTTTTATCGAATCATATACGAACCCTTTTTAATGTGTATGGAACTTTTCAAACACCTAAAAATAAATGAAATAAGACTTACCATATGTGAATTGGATAATTGAACATTGGAATTTAAGATTGAGCATAATGCATTCCAAAGATAACTTACATGTACATAAATGATTTGTATGCATATTTATTGCTCATATGTGTAAAGTATGATTATACAAGTGGGATTTTGACACCCTTCTAATGGTGATAAGTTATAACTGTCATGTATGAACACAGATACAAATTTTATGACTTGAAATATATATCATATGACTTGTCAATATATGAATTGTGAAATTGGCAATTGGTTAAAGGAAATGTTACAGTGCCTGCTCTATTGTCTTAGTAGTAGATAGATGGGCATGTTTGTAGAGATATAGCGCAGCTGCTACAGTTTGACACTAACGGTGTCTTCATTTGAGACTATAATGTCTCCAAAGTTTGATGCCTTCGGGTATCCACAGTTTGATACTTTCGAGTATCCACAGTTTGATACTTTCGGGTATCCACATAACACAAAAAGGAAACTTAACAGTCATAGATAAGAAATACAGCTTGACAACATGAATAAATGGTATTGATGAGTATTTGTATTGATTTTAATGATGAATTGTAATGATATGCAATTATATTGATAATTTGTATCAATAAGCATTGAATATCATTATTTGGCTTATAAATGTGCATTTTCGGCATATGGATAATATGTTGAAGCATATTTGCATTATGTATTCTACTTAAGTATGCCATTATTGTTTACTTAAGCATTGAATATCAATGTTTGGTTGATGAATGTGAATTTATGGTATATGAGCTGTGATAGTTCTAAATGTGTGTGCTTAGTGGATGACTGTTATTAGTGGTCATCTAAACAAAGTGTTTTCCCCACTAATCTTTCAAGCTTAACACGGGTGTTAATCTATATAGGTCTAATTCATAAAAGTGAGGTATAGGAAATATCTGCAGGGACCAAGACTAATAGATAGGAGAAAAAGTACTTTCGGAATATGTTTTTAGTTAAAGATGCTTGTATATGTACTAAAGAGAGGAAATTGTATGTTTTCTTTTGGATTACCATGTAAATGTAAAGATGTATTACTACTGTTAAATGATAATGTTAAGC
>JANQAP020000147.1:1428534-1444770 GCA_026874005.2 Erythroxylum coriaceum
ACAAACCTTTTGAAATGTGATTGAATATTTAAGAGAAACTTTTAACAAAGAAAATGTTTAACATAGTCAAAAAAATTGGTCCCATAAATCTAGTAAGAAAGAGGAAAAGTATTAGAGACTTACCTCTTTTGGTTGAATTAAAGTGAAGTATTCAACAGAGTGCTTGCATCTTTGTCATCAAATAGACTATCCAATAAATCTACTAAATCAAAACTAGCCTTTTGTGGAACTTGATGTTAGATGAATATTTGACTATACTTTTACACCCATATTTGATGTATTTTGCATGATATTTTATACTTTCATTGTATATTTATTACTTAATTCACTCCAAGTATGTTTATAGAGTATAATTGCCTTCATGGACTTAAAGGAAAATAATTCGGATGAAAACATAACATAAAATGAAGAATCAAAGCACACAAGGGATGTACAATAAGGCATCAGCCTATGCATTTCTCCCAGGCCATGCAGAATCACCATTTTAAGCAAAAGGGGGGAGGAGACTTTTGGAGATGATTTTAGAAGTGGAGAATGTCTAGAAGGGACGATAATGAACTAGGAACGTGGAAAACTCGAAGAAATCCTCGAAAGGTCGCATTGAATACAAGATCAAACCTATACCTTGCAAAAACATTCAATAGAAGAGAAAGGGAGATTTAGAATTATGAACTCTTTATTTTCTATTAGTTTTTCTTCCAATTTATGCTCGATTTTGTTTTTTATTATGTTTAGCTAAACTTCTTTAGTGTTTTGGTTAGATGAATTTATGCCACAATATTTTTTAATTCTTTTATTTAATATAATTATTTTGATTGATCTATTGTGATTTCATTACATATTTAATATATGTTCTAATAGACCCAGGAATATGAGATCATAATCTAATTTTATGTGTAGAGATTGAGAAATCCTAGGTTTGAATAAAACTGTTATAATTGAAAGGAGTTGATTGTAACCCTAGAGATAGGATGACATAAATCTTTCAGATTATGGTCAAACCTAATAGAGGGATTCACAAATTGGTAAAGCAATCCTATAAACTTTAACCTGAGTAATTCAATTGAAAACCTTAGGATTAGTTGTTAGTAGATTCAAGGTAAGCCATTAGCATATCATCGAAATCTCCACGGTTTAATAAATAAATAAAATAATTATATAATAAAAGATTAATCAATTAAGTGTTTTTAGGGGGAATTCAAAACCTAGACACTAATTTCTGATATCAAAAATTTTCTAAGTAATTCCTTATTTCTATGTTCAATGTTGCTGTCTATTCATTTTAATTGTTTAATTTTTTATTTTTTTTTAAAATCCAAAATTGATCCATAGACTAGATAATAGGATAAGTGTAATTACTAGTAATCACTGTCTTCGTGAGATCGACCCATACTTGCCAGTAGTAGCTACAACTACACCATGTACGTGCAGTTCTTATAATATGGACTAACTTAGAAAAAGGTCAATCACTTGTGATATTGAAATAGGTTAGAAATTGAGAAATCTTATTCAAAAAGAAAAATATTTCACCCATTAACAGAGATGAGAAATAAAAGGAATATTTTATTAGATTTATAAGCTATAGGGAAAATGTTTTGTGAAAACTTAGTTTATTACACATACTCCACATTCACGTATCCTCATAAATATATCTATTGAGCCAAACCACTAGTCTTAAAAGTGATAGTCGAAACTTAAAATAATTGCAGAAAGAGTATTTAATATTTAAAAGAAAGAAGAAGAAGAAAAATAAGAAATGATAAATCATTTACAAATTTATCAATGGAAATAGGTGAAATTGAAGAAAGTAAAATTTTATACAGTAATGTACTTGACTAGAGACTCTTATCAATGAGGTGTTGTGAAAATGACAACTAAAAGATGAGCCAGCAAAAAGAATGAAGCCATATATGGTTGTCAATAGAAGTATTAGTTTAAGGCTTTTGAAGCAATGTTTGTACTAAAAACATTACTTAATTACCTATTATAATATCAAATCATATAATTGAACATGAAACATTTACATTAGTAAAATATGTTAAAGTGGTAAGTGATGGTTGCTGATGGCGATTTGTTGCCTACCTAGTTAAGTCCTATAAAGAACCAATTTTACATAATCCCAACAAACACACTTCTCACAAGCATAGATTCAAATAGTTGATATAAGTGTCCTCTTCTAAAACTAAAACTCAACTTAGGATAAAAACCAAAATTAGCACTCATTATTAACTTGTTGGATGAACACCTATTCTTTGAAACATTATAGTTATATTAGAAACATACTTAAACATAAATTGATGGGAATGGAGCATGTCTGGTCTTGAATTTGTCCACTTATAAAGACCATGAAGAAGGAAACTACGAACAAAAATGTTAAAAGAGAGAGGATTCCAAGAATTACAATTTGACAGTTCTCCTCTAAGCAATGACTCCACCTCCCTTATAAGTAAGATAATGTAAGAGCTCTGCATGTCCAAATAAATACATACATAACAATGCATATTGTCATATGCTTTTGGTTGGATTTTTTTGAATCATCTGACTAATTAACAAGCCTCAAAAGGATGGTTGATCAACTATTCACATTGTGTTTACTTTCTTCTTGAGTTCTCTCTTTTCCTCAATGTAAGTCTTTTTCTTTTTTCTTTTTAGTTATACCCTTACGATGGAACATTTCTTACCAATTTTCTTCTTTGGTTACTTTGTTTTTTTAGTATAGCTTCTCGAAGCTCCCTACTAGCCCCTTGATAGCAGCTTTGCCTCTCTCCTCCATCCTTTCTACCTCAATTGCTTTCCCTTTTGCTCCATTAGGCCATGATCTTTTAAAAGCCTTAACCTTCTTAGATATCCAATGAATCGTGTTTTTCTCAACTTATTTCTCTTTTCTAATTTTTTAATTAATTTCCAGCCTTTAAATTCCCTTTTTCCTTATTAACTCAAAAAGGAAATTTCTAAAAGTTTCTTTCTCTTCTCTTTCCTTCCAAGGAAAAAAGAAAAAATTTTCCTTTTAATCTTTTTATTTATAAACTTTCTTTTCATTTATTATGTTTCTTCAAAAGGAAGGCATTATTGCTCATTATACAATGTCAACCACACCACACTAGAAAATTTTGGTAGATAGAAAAAATCATACCCTTTTAGACATTGTGAGAAGCGTGATCAATAATTCTAGTCTCATATTAAGTTTAAAGAGTGAAGCCTTACGAACTATTGTGTATATCTTAAATAGGGTCTCATTAAGATCCATTTCAAGATTCCTTTTGAAATATAAAATAAAATGAAACCAAATTTAAGACACTTACACATATAAGGTTAACTATCTCTAGTGTAAAAGGAAAAGTCATTGGCTATAAAGGTGTTTTGAAAACCAAAAGGGACACTTTTGCAATATAAAAATATATAAAGCTAGACTTATACCCATGAGTTATACTTAGAAGGAAAGTTGTGACTATTATAAAACCTTCTCATTTATAAGAAGGATTCATTACGAGTAATTATGGCCTTTGTGGCACATTTTAATTTACATTAACATTAGATAGATGTTAAAATTGTCTTTAGAAGTAAAGGGGAGAGAGTTAAGTGGATTGATATTGAACAAGATCGTCATGAATAGAAGAAGTGGCCTTGAAAGCAAGAGAGGAGAAAGAAGGAGCTCCGAAGGAACTTGCTTGAGTTTAGGGGTCCATTCCTAAAGAAGGAATGAACCTAACAAAGGTTCATGCAAGAAAAGATGCGCGTAAATTAATTGCTCAAATAAAATGATTTTGAAAAAAATCTGAAGAAAAGAGAAAGAGAGAGCTAAAGAGAGTTTACTATCTATTTTCAAAATATTAAAAAAAAATGATAGTTGTATAACATTACATATTTGTCATATTACTTATTAAGGTTTTCTATTGTTTATATTTCATAAGAAAATTTGATATACATAATCAAAATAAAATGATATAAGATTAATAGCACATTATACACTTATACTACTAATTAACTCAAAATCTTATATCCATTAAAATTAGAATATATCTGTAAAATAAAATCATTAATTTATCCTGCAAGAAGTGATAAGTCAGATTCAGAGCATCGTCGGATACCATTCATTGCCAACAAAGGAAAGGGCGGAAGCGGAATTACCAAAAAACATTCTCGTTGCGAAGCCCAATAAGGATTCCATTAAAGCTTTTAGTCTCGCAAACGAATGTTACATTCCTGCAGCATCTGAGAGAGGAAGAGCTCAGATGAATTTACATATTCAAATGATCTTTGTACTCAGCTATCTTCTTAAGAGCGTTGTTCCCTGTCTACCGATCAATGCCTTCAATTCTGTCCTCAACTTCAGAGTACAACTGCCTCAACTTCTCAATGTTCTCCGGCGAAGTTTCCCAGTATCCACGACCATTGGCTTCTAAGAATGTTTGCACCAACTTCCTAAATGAATTTGGGTTCTTATTCATCAGTCTATTCAGCATCTCCTCATCCTGAATGAAAGTTGAGTTAGCCTCTTCATAGACCCAATTGTCAACTTGTCCTGAAGTTGCGCTCCATCCAACTGTATTCGTTAGTCGCTTCTCAATTTCACGGACACCCTCATAGCCAGTAGAAAGCATTCCTTCATACCATTTAGGGTTCAAAAGCTTAGTTCGAGCATCTAGCCTCACAGTCTCAGCCAGTGTACGTACCTGGTGCATCACACATTTTACAGTTGTTCAGTGAAAAAGCAAAGCTGCTGAGAAAATATGCATTTTCAGCAACCAAAACAAAGTTTCTTGACTGTGAGTAATTAAGTAAGCATCAAAGGACTGAAATTGTCCAGTCACCAACCTGAGCATTGGCTGTTGTTGTGTCTGCAATGTATGCATTAGGCTTCTTGTTGTCCTTTCTCAAGTTCTGGACCAGGTTTGTTGGGTCGGAGTCGAAGTAATGGCTGACATCAGTAAGTGATATTTCCGAGGAATCAAGGTTTTGGAAAGTCGCATCTGCGGTGCTTAAAGCCATCTCAAAAACCTTCTTCTTCTCCATCATGCCTGCACCCGGGGCATCACAATCGAAAGCAAATGACTTCCTACTCAAATACATGTCCTGTAGTTGCTTCTCATCATTCCATGATGAATTCTCCACTGCAAGGTTGATGTTCGAGGAGTAAGATCCCGAAGCATTAGAGAACACCCGTGTCGCAGCTTCCCGAACACCAATGCCAAGGGCCTCAGCTTGTTCCAAAGCATGCTTCCTAACATAGTTTCGCTCTACCGGCTCATCTAGCTCAGCCACCATCTTGACTGCACGATCGAGGAGGTTCATCTAGGGAAAAGGTCCATCAAACATAGCAAATCAATAAAAGGAACAAATGAAGATTCATCTATGGAAATAGTAAACATTGGTGACAGAAAATCGGTGACAAGAACAGAAAAGCAATCGCATTACAGGATTAAGGGAACATAATAAGTGAAATGCAGCAGTCACGAATATATGACTATATCCTGATACATGATACCTGATTGATAAAGAGATCTCTGAAAACTCCTGAGCAATTAACAACAACATCAATCCTAGGCCTCCCAATCTCCTCAAGGCTAACTGGTTCCACCCGGTTAACCCTACCAAAGGTATCAGCAACTGGCATCACTCCTATCATCCACAAGACCTGAGCCAGGGACTCACCATATGTCTTGATATTATCGGTTCCCCATAGTACAAGTGCAATTGTCTCTGGATAATTTCCACCATTATCTGCCTTTTGTCTCTCAATCAATCTATCAACGACAATTTTTGCACTCTGCATTGCAGCTGCCGTAGGTATTGCTTGTGGGTCCAATGCATGAATGTTCTTGCCTGTTGGCAACACCTTAGGGTTTCTGATTGGGTCACCACCTGGCCCTGGCTCTACATATTTTCCCTCCAATGCTTGTTTCAGACTCCCCAACTCATTATCAGCAACCACCAGTTTCAAACACTCCCCTAGGAACCGAAACAATGTTCTAAGCTTATCCCTATCAGCCCTGTAAAACTTTGTATTTGACAAGTACTGAACCCATGGTTCATTGATACCAAAACCAAGAATCACACTAAGCTTATCAGTTACATCCACAACTTGACCCTTCTTATTCGTTGTTTGTTGGACAAATGCAGAGATGGCACCACGTGATGCTTCAGTTATTTGGCGAAGCAGCTCGACATCCTTCAAGATGCCCTTGTCACTGCCTCTATAAACTTCTTCTATATCTCTTCCAACAGTTTCAGCTAATATGCCTGGAAGAGATGAAATCCCATCCTCTGGACGATCCAAAGCTGCAATGTTAACTAAAGTTGCAATTGCTTCCATGGCAGACGGGGGCTCACCAATGACATGAAGTCCACAAGGCAAAAGTCGGGACTCAATCTCCATAATCTTGGAGTATACCTTACCCACCACAAGATCTTGATCTTTCGCAGGTATCTGCTCTCCCTCATCAGGAAGTTTGATATCCTTGTCAAGATTGCACCGCTTAGCTGTACTAATAATGGAGCTCACTATCTGTTGCCCACGTCCTGTGTCTTTAAGTGACTGGTACGAGGATATGAGCTCACTCAACTCCTTGAGACCTTTGTAAAGCCCAGCATTTTCGGCTGGTGGAGTCAGATAGCTTATGGTATTTGCATAACTCCTACGCTTGGCAATGGTTGCTTCAGAGGGGTTATTAGCAGCATAATAGTAAACATTGGGAATGTTTCCAATCAGACTGTCAGGATAACAAACATCACTCATTCCCACCTGCTTTCCTGGCATGAATTCAAGAGAACCATGAGTTCCAAAATGAAGAACTGCATCAGCTCCAAATATCTTCTCCACATATGAGTAATAAGCTGCAAACCCATGATGGGGACTAGCTGATTTGGAGAATAATAAACGCATTGGATCACCCTCATAGCCAAAAGTCGGCTGGACACCAATGAATACATTACCATACTGTTTCCCATACACCAATAGACTTTCACCATCAGAGTTCAAACTGCCTGGAGGTTTTCCCCAGTTTTCCTCCAATGCTGTGGCATAGGAAGTAAGTCTTTGGTACTCCCTGACACCCATTTTGTAAGCAATGTTCAGATTCGGACTGCTAAATTGGGCTTCCTTATCATGAATGATCTCTTCGATTAAGGCCTCTGAAGTCTCTGGAAGGCCCTCCACATTATATCCATCTTTTCTTAGCTCTTTTAGAACTGAGTAAATGGAGGAGAAGACATTGAGATATGCTGCTGTACCAACATTTCCTTTATCAGGAGGAAAACTGAAGACTGTGATTGCCAATTTCTTCTCTGCCTGTGTAAGAAGGGCTTGTCACGACATAGTCAAAAACTGTAAACTTCTCTTTAGGCACTCTTTCATTAGGATATAATGAAATGAGAGAGAAAAAAAATCAAAAGAAACTCTCCAAACAGAACTTGATCAGAAGAATATATGTCTATGTTTATCAGAACCATTGTCTAAAGTCAAATAAAAATTCCCTCGTCTTTGATTTCAACTAAATCAGCATTGCACTTTCCTATTGTGATTCAAGTATAACAGTATAAGGCGATGATAAATTAACAAGCTTTCAAAGCTGCCAGTAACACAATTAATGGATGTAAAGGTCATAGACAGAATCCTATAGAAAATCCATGAAAACATTTAATAAATGAAGACCAAAAAATATAAAAAATTTAAATAGCATAAAGCCAAATACCTTTGATTTCCTTTTCAGTTCAGCCCATCTGATTGCCCGAGTGCAAAGCTGCTCCACCCTCTTGTGAAGAGCATGTGATTTTCCTGCAATTAGATCAACTCTTTGAGAATGAAACAACATGAGGCACTAATGCAAAGTATTTACTAGACGTACATAAACAAATCCCCTACCAGAACAGAAGACAGAAATAAAAGCCATTTCTTTATCTACCATACAGTATTTTCTTTTCATCAGTTTTCAAAAGCAAAACAGCTCTAAATATCCTCCTCTAAATAATTCCAGAAAAATTGCAAACTAGGAGAAGGAAAACTCAATATCAATAACATGAGAAATCATACAAAAAATGGCAATAAAAAGAATAGATAACTCGAAGACACATTAAAGATGGAAATTGGTCTTGCCTGTTCTTGGATCCCGGCCAGCAAAAACGATAGGTTCCATGCCACCATCCAACTCCGGGAGAGCAACCTGCAAAGCCACCTGAATTGGGTGCAACCCCAAAGTACTATTAAGCCACTCTTCTGTTGTCTGAAACACTAAAGGCAATGCAACAATATAAGGCACATCAAGCTTTCTCAATGCCTCAACAGCTCTAGGATGGTCTTGTCTAGCTGGACCTCCAACGAGAGCAAATCCAGTCAATGATACAACTGAATTCACCATAGGCTTTTTGGTAATCGGATTAATCAATAACTTCTCAACTGGTCCTGAAAAGTCGAGACCGCCAGCAAAGATAGGGATCACCTTTGCACCCCTTGCTTCTAATTCCATAATCACAGCAACATAGTGACTTTCATCACCAGTCACTATATGACTCCTTTGCAAAATTAAGCCTATTACAGGAGCATTTGGTCCTCTGAGTTTCTCATTAGCATCCCTTCTTGTTTCATACCAATTCAAGTACTCCTTCACATCATCATACATGCAAGGAGCCAAAGGGTGCCAAATACCACTATCCAAGTACAAAACTGGATCAGAGTAGTCAATCTTTTGCCCTCTCAAGGCAGGCACATAAGACCCAGATATCATTTTCAAGAAATTCTGTAAGTTATCAGGCGATCCACCAAGCCAAAACTGCAAACTGAGGATATAAAGCCTAGCATCTTGAGCCTTATCACTAGGCAAATACTTTAGAACCTTTGGCAGTGTCCTCACTAGCTTTAACATACTTTCGGCAAAACCTGCACCTTGCTTTTTTCTCTTAAACAACTGAAAGAATGGACTCTTGGATTGACCAAGTTGAGACATGCTAAAAGAACCCAATTTATTCAGTCTCATTACCTCAGGCATTGAAGGGAAAACCAAAACTGCATCCAGCCTATCCCTTTCCTTCTCCACAGCAGCTTTAACCTTCAATGCAAGCTCCTCAACAAAAATCAGTGACCCAATAAAGATATTCGCATCTTCAAGGTCTTTACAGAAAGTTTTATAAGTGGATTCATCGCGCAGCTCCTCAACCAAGTAACCAACAACTTCAAATGAGGCGAAATTAGAGGTCATGTTCAGAGACTGCACTGCGGCTGTAAGAGAAGCCTGATACTGTGCTTCAAGAACAACATAGACAATTTTAACAGTGGGGAGATTATGTTTCTTTTCAGGAACTATTCTACGGACTTCTGGCGTTGTCTGTGTGAAGAGGCCATTGCCAATTGCAGCACATTTCACTTTCATGCCTGATTTCGAGTTGGCTTTCTTTGGTACAAATGAATGCAGAAAGTAGTGTTTCTGAGAAAGAGAAGAAAGTTGGCTTGACTTGGAAGATGACAAAGTAAAAGGTGAAGATACAAGAGAGGCCATTGTTGGAAAGAGCTTGCTTAAACAAAATAAATAATAACGATAATAAAACAGAGGACTCTGTTGATCCTCTGTTTTTCAGTAGAGGAGAGGAAATGGAAACAAAAATAATGTTTGGAAAGCCAAAGTTATAAAGAAGTTGTATACGATTTCTGCTTCTTGTTCAGCAGAATTATGGCCCTTCCTCTCTTTCGTGCGTTTATATTTTTTAAAGGAAGAAATGAAGTTACAGGCATGAATTATTATGGTTAGTGGTAGTAGAGGAGAACACGTGGCAAAATGGGTAGTCAAGAAATTGTGGTGGTTCTGAGGTTGAGTTTTGATTTGGGAGAGAGAGAAACGCTGGGGTCGAGTCGACTTATCTATCTGCTGGGGTTCTCCTGATGGACTTCCTTCAAATCTGATTGGCTGAGTTGGATTCCCAAAAGTTGCACAACGGGGGTAGTGAGGTGGAGTTTGGATATTTGATCAATTTTCAGATCCTTCGTTTTGTTTTCGTGCCTTTGGTGAAAAGGGGCAGATATTTTCGGTTAAATGGGACCCAAAACTAAAATCCAATTGCTTTTAGGAATGTCAATTTTAGTTCGAGTTGATTGGACCATGGTTAAAATTGTTCGGCCAGACTTAGCTCTACCTCAACTTAGCCCGTGGCCCTACTGTAAAGTAAAAAATAACGTCTTTTGTCAAAAACGACATTGTTTATAATTTTTTTTAAAAAAATATAAAGTAGATTGGGCTGACCTAGGCCATAGATCAACTAATCCTGACTCGTTATGACACGGATCCAACTCATTGACATCCCTACTTATCTTTTAGTTTTTACTCTGCAACTCTTAAAAAAAGGTGCTATATAAGAGCATTTTTAAGGATTGCCAATTCAATTCAAGCCTCATACATGAAATTCTATTAATTCCTTTTTTGGAATTCTATTAAGTCCTTTTTTGCATAAAATAGAAATTAAAAAACTAATACAAGCCAAGTATCACTGTGTATGTCTATTTGTGTTGTGTGTAAAAGACAGTAGGATGATAACAATATTTTGTAATGTAGTTCTCTCCTCCATAAATAAATTGTCCAAGACAATGCCTAATAACAAATTCACGAACCATGTGTTGTCTAGCATATACAAGTAACTGTTCATACATTTACGGGCTTAAGCAACCATAACTGCCTTAAACCTCTCCATTACCAGGCATGGATATTACCCTGTAAACATACTCTTGACAGAAAAATCTAAAACACGAAAGTGTTTATGTGACTATAATTTAAATTATGTAAACAATCATATTTGTTAATAGCAATTAATCAATTAAAAAGAGGTGAGACCTATGGTACATAATTTGAAATTTTATACACATAAAATTGATTTTATTAGGTAGATTTTTTATCTCACCAAATAAAAAAAATTAAAAAGACAATAAGCTGTACTGTTGACAAATACGCAAGAATTTGTAAAGTTTCCAATCCTATTTTGAGACTTTCCGTAATCATAAATGACTTTATGATTCGTGTCTTAACTTACACGACTGTGTATATCAACCATGTAATTTTCGGTAAAAGTGTGTAGATATACTACTATATGTTGAGATCGTGTACTAGTGTGTTATGAAAAGCTTTGAGCTTGAATGACTCATCATTAACGAATAGAGATCAAGGAGAGATCTTAGATGATGTGGCAAATAAGATCACAATAGATATACATTAGCTCTAAAAGATAAAGACGTATGTAAAAGGATCATCTTAAGATAGTAGAGTTTTATATGAATATATCATTCCTAATTAAATATAATCTCTTATCTTGTTAGTTGGGATGTAGATAAATCCTATAAGATAGAGCCCTATTTTGATAAAGATGTCATCTTATTAGATAATGTAATATAATCTGATTAGGATAAGATGTGATCTAGTTAGTTCAATTCAATTAAAATTCTAAATTGTAAAGTCATAGGTGCTTATAAATAACTTATTTAAGTCTTGCTCCAAAAAAAATGGAGATAAGTGTAGCCACAATGTCCAAAAGTGAGGAAAAATAAAGAGAGGGCAAAAAGTGTTATATTCTCATCATTTGATTGTTTTTGGGATTGGTTTGAAGGGTTGTTGATAGTGATATCAACTTTGGTTTCAATCATAAACTTTGTGAGACAACTAGTTGTTATTATAAGGGGGGAGATTAACTTTTTCTGTAAATCCTTATTGAATTCAATAAATTCATTTGTTGGTTTGTCCTGTGATTTTTTCCCTTTATAATGAAGGGTTTTCCACGTTAAATCTTGCTGTTTGTTTCATTGTTAGTTTCTTATTCTCATATTGGCTTTGTTGCTACAATTTAGACAGTTGTGTGTTTATCTCCCAACAAGTGGTATCAGAGTCATCATAATGAAAGGTGGAAATATTTTTATGGTCAAGTTAATGTCATCAAATTACTCGATATGGAGGCTTATGATGGAGGACCTTTTGTATTATAAGGATCTCTTTCATCCTATTAATGTGGATAGAGGTGTGAAGGATGAAGTTGCTTAAAACTTTAAAAGATGTCAGACAAAGAATGGGAAAAGATAAAGCAGAAAACTTTGGGCAATATCAAATAGTGGATTGATATTGACATATTTAACCACATATCTCAAAAAACAGATCCTTTTGGGCTATGGAAGAAGCTAGAAGGTCTGTATGAAAGGAATATTGTTCATAACAAAGCCTCTCTAATTAAGAAGCTTGTGCATTTGAATATGGAGGCTGGCAAATCAGTTTCGAAGCATCTAAGTGATTTACAAGATATATTCAACAAACTTACTATAATGAAGATCATTCTTGATATTGAGCTTCAAGCTCTGTTCCTGTTAAGTTCATTGCCGGATAGTTGGGAAACACTACTGGTAGCGATTAACAACTTAGCTCCTGAAAGATGTGCTCTCTTTGAATGTAATCAAAGAGAGTATGTTTAATGAAGAAACCAAAAGAAAGGAGATTGGAGTTGACAACGTGCAGGATTTCTGACAGAAAGCAGGGGGGAGGAACAAAAGTAGGGGTCCCAAAGGTCATGGCAAGTTTAAAACTGTTCAAAGTCTAAAGGTGACAGTGATGTGAAGATATGCCACTATTTGATAAGTCAAGATACACTAAGAGGTTCTGCTATAAGTGGAAGAGGGATAAGAAAAAGCAAGATCATCAAAATGATGGTGATGATAAGAGTACAACTACAATTGCTTTAAGCATAGGTGATAAGATGACCTTAGTTTATGCAACTTTTGAACGCTTCCATGTTAGCAATATTGGTTTTGAATGGTTGATCGATACAGGAGCATCTTATCATTGTTTTCCAAAGGAGTACTTCTCAAGCTACGAGAGCGAAGATTTTGGGAGTGTAAAGATGAGAAACCAAAGTTCCACTAAGATAGTCTGTATGGGTGATATCTAGGTTCAGACAAACGTTAGATGCTTACTGACCTTGAGAGATGCACGACACTACCTAATTTAAGGCTGAATATGTTATTGGTGAATGTGTTAGATCAAGAAGTCTTTTAGCATACTTTCTGGGATAAAAAGTGGAAATTGTTTAAAGGCGCAATGAAGGTTGCCTAAGGAGAGTTATATTGCTCATTATACAAGACACATTTAAAGTTGTGTAGTGGTGGAGAAGTATACACAATTGAAGAGCAAACTTCACCAGATCTGTGGCATGATGATTGGGACACGTGGGTGAGAAGAGATTAAAGTTGCTGGCTAGAAAATCCCTTATCCTAGTTAAGAACTCACAACCGCTTAATCCTTGCTATCATTGTTTCTAGAAAGCAATATATAGTCTCTTTCAAAAAAAGATCTATAAGGAATTCAAAGTTAATAGAGTTGGTGCATTCAGATGTATGTGATCCTATTTAAGAGACATCACTAGAAGATAACAGATATTTTGTTACATTCATTGATGATGCTTCGAGGAAGAATTAGGTGTATGTGTTGAACTCTAAGATCAAGTGTTTGAAATTTTCAAGAAGTTTCATATTATGATAGAAAGGGAAGCTAAGAGGAAGCTAAAGTGCCTACGAACAGACAATGAAGGGGAGTATACTTCTAAGGTGTTTGAAGAATATTGTACATTGTATGGCATCAGATATGAGAAAACTGAACCAAAGACTCCATAATTTAAAGAGGTTGTTGAAAGGATTAGTAGAACTATTATAGAGAAGGTTCGTTGCATGCTCAGAATGTCTATATTGTCAAAGACATTTTGAGGGGAGGCAGTCCGAATTGTGGTTTACAAGATAAATCGAGCTCCCTCAGTTTTGTTGAATTTTGAGATTCCTGAGAGAGTGTGGATTGACATGGATCCTACATATCATCATTTGAAAGTTTTTAGAATTAAAGTATTCATACACATACCTAAAGATTATAAAAAGAAGTTTGACTCAAAGTCGATACCTTGCATCTTTGTCAGATATGGTAGCGATCAATTTAACTTTATACTTTATAACCTAGGGAAGCAAAAGGTGATCAGGAGCTAGGATGTGGTGTTCTAGGAGCATTAAAGAGATGTTGATCTTCTGAGTGGAGATAAATCATCATACTACAGCTCATCAGATGGCATAGTTAACTCTTCACCAATTCCTTCGACTATTAAGCAATCTATAGGTAAAGAAGATGAAGCGTATGACCAAACACACATTGGTGGTGGTTATATACAATTTGATATTGATGAGCTACATAAATTACATCCAGATAATATTGAAGATGAATACATTAATGATTATGAGTGGGTGAAGTAATTGGATCAAACACCTAATAAAACACAACTTTAAAATTCAATAAGGAAGAAGAGGCCTTTAGAAGGTATCCAAGTTCTGAGTACCTGTTACTTACTACTGAAGGGGAGCCTGAGGATGTGTAAGAGGTTGCATTTTGTTAAAATGTCAAATATCATTGATTGAGATCCGTGATAAAAGAGCAACAATTAATGTTGAAGGATGGTTTATACAGATTTGAATGGTGCTAATATGTTGACTAAAATGGTTCTTAGAAATAAGCATAAGCTTTGTTGTAAGCTTGCTGGGATGAATCATAAGTGGATGATGGAGAATAACGTGTCTTCCCCATATTTAGGTTGAAGGGGAAGATTGTTAAGTGTTTAGCCCTATTTTGAGACCATTGGTGATTGTAAATGGCTTTATGGTTTGTCTTTTGACTTACACGACTGTGTAGGTCAATCGTGTAAGTCTCTGTAAAGGTGTGAAGATACACGACTGTGTGTGGAGATCGTGTATCGGTGTGCTATGAAAGACTTTGGGCTTGGATGACTCATCATCAATGGATAGAGATCAAGGAGAGATCTTTGATGATGTGGCAAATAAGATCACAGTAGATATACATCATTTTTAGAAGATAAAGACTATGTGGGAATATCATCTGAAGATAGTAGAGCTCTTCATAGATATAGATGTATCATTCTTAGTTAAGTATAATCTCTTATCTTATTAGTTGGGATTAGATAAACATATTAGATAGAGTCCTATTTAGATGAGGAATTCATCCTATTGAATAATGTGATGTAATTTTATTAGGATAAGATGTGATCTAGTTATTTCAGTTCAATTATAATTCTGAATTGTAAAGCTAGAGGTGCCTATAAATAAATTATTTGAGCCTTGCTTCAGAAAAAAGAGATAGGGAATGCAGCCACAACGTCTGAAAGTGAGGAACAATAGAGAGAGGGAAAAAAGCGTTGTATTCTCATCCTTGTTTGATTGTTTTTAGGATTAGTTTGGGAGTTCGTTGATTGTGATTCCAATCCTGAAACTTTGTGAGACAACTTGTTATTATGGGGGTGAGTGATAAACTTTTTCTATAAATCCTTATTAAGTTTAGTGGATTTATTTGTCGGTTTGTCCCATCATTTTTCCCTCTACAGTGAAGGATTGTCCATGTTAAATCTTGGTGTTTATTTCAGCGTTAGTTTCTTATTCTCATATTGCTTTTACTAATACAACATGAAGAGTTATTTCTTCATTAATTCTTTAATTAAACTTTTAGAGAGTTGTGTGTTTGTCTCCCAACAGAATTGGTCCACCTATTTGTAAAAGGACTCAAATCCTTCAGATGAATCTAATTCATATGTAAATACTAACTTGTCTTATTATTATCAAAGATAATGGTTTTAAAATTCTTCTTAAATCTATGAATACTCTAATTCTATGCTTTATGAATCTTTTAATTTGTGCACAGTTGAATCCATTTTGAAATTAATAAATGCATTCTTGTGAAGTATGTGTTTGTGTCTGTCCTATAGATCTATTTAATTTATCATAAAACTATTACTTTATCATAATAAGAATAATATTTGAATTTCTTTTAGGTTGTTAACTTCTATATTTTGAAGTTAATTTTTGAACCACTATAGTTATAAGAGTTTCCATGATGGATTCTTCCTTTGCAGTGTAGTTTGTGAATATGTAATTCTTATGAAGTATACAAGTCAAGGAAAATGGTATGATATTAAGAGTGAACTGCTTTTTTCTTGAGTTAAATAGTTCCTTCTCCAATTGCATGCTCTCACCTTTAAAAGAACATAAAGGAGAAAAGTGCCCATTGCATAAAAAAAGGAGAAGTTTAAATTAATAATAACTTAAATGTACTAACCAAGCCTAGCTGTTAGTGTAACATCCCCTCACTTATAGGAAGGGCATTTTGGTCTTTTTGGATGGGTTAGAAATATTGAAAGTGTTTTTGACATATTCATGCATTCATATATGCACATGAATAATAA
>JANQAP020000147.1:1460834-1482422 GCA_026874005.2 Erythroxylum coriaceum
AGTTACCACCTTATGCACGGTGGTGACTAAAATTTGTATTTAGTCACCATCGTGCAAACTTATGCACAGGGTGACCAAACTTATGCACGAGGGTGACCAACCCTCACAGAGGTGACAAACATAATCACCCCTCTACACTCCTTTAATATGTTGTTTTATTACGTGGAAATTATAGGTTGAAGGGGCACAAAAACCTAAACTTAGACGAGGCTACAGATATAAAGGATAGGAGGGTGGTGGCAGACATCATTCATTCCATTATTCACTCTTCACTTATAATGGAGATACATTTAGCTGAAAAAAATAAAGAACAAAGGGAGATGTGTGGCAGAGAGATGGAGACAAAAATAAGAGACCAGAGGTAGGGAAAAAGAAGAAGAACATAACAGGGAGCAGTAGAGTGAGGAGTAGAGCAGAGGCAGAAGGCGAGAGCCAACACCATAGTTCTAAGTTAGGCAGGAGATCCACTATTGGCTTTCTCATTCGAGGGTTTATTTTGTTTATCATTTCTTATTTCATTTGTGTTACTATTATTAAACTCTTTTATCGTTGCCTTTTGAACTTGTTTCCTTACTAAAGATTGATAGTCCATTTCTGTATTCACTGTTTTTTTTTTACTTTGATACTTTTTTGTTATTCTTGAATATGGGATTTAAGTATCTAAGAATGATGGATCGTGTTTATGCTATGATGGGCTGAATCTTTTTCCTAAGGATTAATGTAGCTATTTTAATCAACTATGCATGAATGAGTTACAATTTTGTTGTCATATTAATTGCTATGGTTTCTCAGCTGAATGGACGTAATGGCATGACTAAACCTTGCATCATTTTACTATTAAACAAAGGATCGAGAGAAGAAGTTTAATATAGATTGAAAAACTATGGACATCTAGGTTAAGAACTAGAAATATATTAACTTAAGTGGTCATTAGTAGTCATGCTTCCATAATAAATTCGGATGATAACTGGTTGAATACTAAAGTTAGATTAGTTCATTATTTGAGTTGATTTAGAACCCAATTGTTAATTTTAACAAGACAACTATCTAGTCATTTCTTTTAATCATGTATAGGAGGTTAAATTAGTGAAATTAATTCTCAAGAGTCTTCCATTTTAATTAATCTATTCGTCTTTGCTTCCAGTTTAATCAATTATTTTTCAGACTAACTTCTGATTTTCTTTTAAATCCTTCACTCAATAATTGGGATATAATATTTAGGAATGCATTTATTTTTGTTTTTGTTCAAAATTAATTTAAATGAATCAATTTCACCTCCATGAGAGACACCCCTGGGTAATTACTACAACTACCTCGTATACTTGTAAGTAGGACGATCTAGGTAATTTTTAGAACTTTTTGGGCATAATAAATTTTTGGCGCTGTTGTTGGGGAGGTGTTTAGCATTTAAACTTGAATTAATTTTGATTGTTTTTATTTGCTTAAGTGATTTTGATTGTTTGTGTTTGTTCATTCATGCATGTTTTATTGTGTTATTTTGTTAACGTATTTTGTAATTTTCATTATTAATTTAGTGCTTTCTGTAGTTAGTTTATGTTAGGTAAGAGAACTTTAGGTAGTGAATTCACTTGATTTTTGATAGAAGGAGATCTTTGGATAGTGAACTCGTCCGTTTTATTGATAAAATACATCGAATACGAAGACCTCAAGGGGACTCTGAAGACAATCGCGAGTAACCTAAGCGTGAAGATCAAGTGAATAACCATAAGTTAGGTGAAAGGTACTAGTGATGAGGGATTACGTTAGACTAGTGATTAGTATTGCCATATCATTTGTATGTTTGGGAGAGGGAGCTAGAAATTACGAATTGAAGAGCATCTATTACAACATACTGCCATCTTTTTATAGGTTTCCCAATGAAGACCTTTTAAATTTCATGCAAGAATTCTATACCACTCTTTAAACATTCCCTTTGGATGCCCCAAATGAGGATCAACTCAAGATGAGGTGCTTCCCATACATATTGAAGGATTGGGCCAAGGCATGGTTAATTAGCCTTCCACCCAATTCATTAACTACATGGGAATAGGTATACAACAAATTCATAAGAAACTTCTATTCCCATCAAAAGACATCTGAGTTGCGCACCATGATAGCTACCTTTACTCAGATGGAGGGAGAGCCATTCCACGAGACATGAGAATGATTTAAGCTCTTGCTAATACAATGTCCACACCATCATTTTTTGCTTCAGATGTTAAACCAATTCTTTTATAATGGGTTGACGTAGTAGTGCCAGTCCATAGTGGACAATGCAGTAGGAGGAGCTGTAAAAGAAAGGACAGCCGAAGAAATGTATGAAATTTTTGAAATGTTGGTAGCTAATTCTCAATAAAAGAGCATGAGGGGAAGAAGAACTGGAGTTCATTAAGTGAGATCAAATCAAGAATTGGCTATGGAGTTAGCTGAGTTAACGAGGCATGCAAAGATGCTAACTATAAGGCTACCCCAAAACGTTTCAAATCAAAAGGTGTTTGGTATTTGTGGAACTTATGATTATGGAGCGAATGTTTGTACGTATTCTTACGAGCCTTCACTATAAGAAAAATGTCATTTTGTAAAAAAAAATACCAATGGAAAATGTTAATATTCTAACAGTAAGTCAATTTAGCGACGGACTTTACCGACAAACTTATGGTAGATGCTTTGCATGAAATGAATGATGAGTGAATATACCCTACCTTTGAATGCTTGAGAGGATGGGTGTGGAGTGCGTATCTATTACACTTGTTGATGGTTCTTTGAATCGAAGTGCTTATTAATTTTGACTAAATATGTGAAGAATTGCTTGTTCATGGAGTATTATGAGTTTCAAGTTCTTAGGTTGTGTTTATTGAAATGATCATTGATGTCTTTGACTATTATTTAGGAAAATTGTTGTTTCCATTGTTTGTTCATGTATAGTCTAGTGTTCTTTATTTTGCTTGAGGACAAGCATAGTTTAGTTATGGGGAAATTGTTGTGTCTAGTTTCTATTGCTTTTAATTGCCTTCATATCTTAATTTTAGTTACAAATTCTTATGAGTTGATCCAAATGAGAGATAAATTGAATGAAAGTGTGAATATTGCATGAATGTTGATTAGATTAATTTATGAATTTTGCATGAAAAATTAAAGTTCATGTCACTTTGCATGAAAGGAAGAAAAAAAGAGAAGAATATAATAATAAGGATCACCACCGTGCATAAAGTGGTGACTAAAATGTCACCACCATGCATAAGGTGGTGACTAAAGTGTCACCACCATACATAAAGTGGTGAGAAATGTGTATATAGTCACCACCATGGAAGCTTATGCATGGGGTTGACTAGTCCTCATAGAGTTGACAAACATAGTCACCCCCGTGCACTCCTTTAATCTGTTGTTTTATTATGTGGTAGCTGTATATTGAAGGGGCACGAAAACCTAAACCTAGATGAGGCTACAAATAGAAAGGATAGTATAGTGGCCACAGACATCATTCGTTCCATTATTCACTCTTCACTTACAGTGGAGACATATTCAGTTGAAACAAAAAGAACAGAGGGAGAGGTGAGGCGAAGAGACGGAGACAAAAAGAAGAAGAACATAATAGGGATTAGTCGGATGAGGAGTAGAGCAGAGGCAGAAGGTGAGGGGCAACGCCAGAGTTCTAAGCTAGGCAGGAGATCCACTCTAGCTTTCTTATCCGAGGGCTTATTTTGTTTGTCATTTTCATCTTTGTTATTGTTATTAAATTCTTTTATCTTTGTCTTTTGAACTTGTCTTCCTTGCTAAAGATTGATAGTCCATTTCAGTATTCACTGTTTTATTTCTTTGATACTTCTTTGTTATTCTTGAATATGGGATTTAAGTATTTGAGAATGATGAACCGTGTTTATGCTATGATGGGCTGAATCTTTGTCTTGAGGATTAATGTAGCTATTTTAATCAACTATGCATGAATGAGTTATGGTTTTGTTGTCTTATTAATTGATGTGGTTTCTAAGTTGAATGGACGTAATGGCATGACCAAACCTTGCATCATTTTATTATTAAACGAAGGATCGAGAGAAGAAGTTTAATACAGATTGAGAAACTATGGATGCTTAAGTTAAGAACTAAAAATATATTAACTTAAGTGGTAATTAGTAGCCGGGCTTCCATAAAATAATTCGGATGATAACTGGTTGAATACAAAAGTTAGATTAGTTCGTTATTCGAGTTAATTTAGAACCCAACTGTTAATTTTAGTAAGACAACTATCCAATCGTTTCCTTTAATCATGCACAGGAGATTAAATTAGTGAAATTAATTCTTAAAAGTCTTCCATTTCGATTAATCTATTCGTCTTTGTTTCCAGTTAAATCATTTACTTTTTAGACTAATTTGTGATTTTCTTTTAAAGCCTTCACTTAACAATCGGGATTGTATTTATTTTTGTTTTTATTCAAAATTAATTTAAGTGAACCAATTTCAGCTATGTGGGAGACGACCCTGGATAATCACTACAACTACCTCGTATACTTGTGAGTAGGATGGCTTAGGTATTTTTTAGAACTTTTTGGTAACAATGATGTGTGTTCCTAATATGTAACATCACCATATAGGAGAGAGAGGATTGCTTATATGTTTTTGGAGGCTCAACTGACATTTATGTCATATTGCAACATTTGTGGGAGTAACCATTACAATCATGAATTTCAGGCACTAACTTATATGAAGGAGCAATGGAACATGTACATCAACCTCAAGGTGTATGATAACAATTACAATTCAGAATGGCACAAGTTTCACAGTTATGAATGGAATGATTACACTTTAGCTAAATATTTATAGTACTAAGCATCTCAAATTAAGGAGTCAACTTTGGAAGATATGAGGGCTGATTTTAATCTAGAAACAATAACGAGACATCAAGAAACAGAGGCTAGTATACAAAATATGGTGAATCAGATCGACCAATTCGTGTAGATAATGTCTAACGAGATGTAGGGGAGTTTCCCTATTCATGTTGAAACATATACTAAAGAACATGGAATAGCAATCGCCCTTGTAAGAGGAAATGAGCTTCCAAAAAAAAAGAAAAAGATGAAGATGATGATAAGGAAGTAGAGAAGTAGCAGGAGGTAATTAACGAAGGTAAGCCAAAAACCTTTATCCAGGAAGAAGAAGAAGAAGAATGGACAAAGGTAGTTGAGGAAGAATCGACAGAGGAACCAAATAAGGAAACTATCGATAAGTCATTGGTAATCACCTTGAGTATGGAGGGTTCACACTTCCTTAAAGATAAACTATTCAAGTTAGTCGATGATTCAGGGAGATTTGTTATCCCTTATTTTATTAACAATTTGTCACTAAAAAGGGCATTAATGCATGTGATTTGATTGATTAATTTTACAAATTATGTCCTTATAATTATCTTGCAACAAGTGACTTGCTTAGAGGCTATGAAAGTGCTTTATGGAGAAAAGGGTGGAAGTAAATCACTAATCATAAACCTATAATAAGGGTAAATATGCAAGGTGTGTAAGGTATGTCAAGCTAACGATGTTAAAGATGCGCTACATGGGAGGCAACCCATGAGTTAGTTTTAGTTTTATTTCAATTACGATATTATCTTGTTTTTGCTTTCATGTTACTATATTTTTTAATTAAGTAATTTTTATTTTGTGTGCTTTAGGATAGAAAGATTAAGCATTTGAAAAGAAAATGTGCATAATTAGTATGTTAGGGTATGCATGTTTATGAGTTATAATGCTAAAGTTCAAAATTTTTATGTTTGAGCGTCAAATTTTAAAATTGCACACGTTTACAGAGACACGTTGGTGTAGTTTTACCTTTTTTGATACACGCTTATGTCCCAAATTGTGTAAACCATGAAAAGATGTAACTTAGTGATATAATTTGATATATGTTCGTGTATCAGACCTTGTACTCTCATGACACACCTTCAAAAACCCTAACCCTCTCATATTTTTCACTTTCTCTTATTCCATTGATGTTGTCTCTCCTATTTCTCCCCTTCTAATTTTTCGCATTTTCAGTGAATCTAACAACCCTAAGTAAGTAATTCTTTCAGTTTCATTTGTTTATATCTATTTAGTTGCTTTATTTTGGTGAATTTTTCTCAAGAATGCTTGAATCGGGAAAATGGGGATTTATGCAAATTTTTGTGATTTATTGTCTAATTGTGGTTTGATAGTTGATTATTTTCAATAGCCAATTGATTTTATGACTTAATTTGACTAATTGTATGAAATTTGGTTGAAAACTCAACTTCAATTGCATAAAATTGCGATTTTCGCTCACTAAGTGTTTAATTGTGATGTTTTTGCATTTAATTAGTTTAATTAATGGTTTTTATGTTAATTAATATTGGGATTATGTTTAATTGTGCGAACTTAATTTTAATTTCATCAATTCTGTGTAATCATTAATTTAGGGTTTTTAATTTCAAAGTTAGGGTTAGAATGGTAATTTAATAATTATATTGGTTCAATTTGTTAAGTACATGATTTCTAATTGTTATTTATTTATGTTAATTTATTAATTATTTCTTCATGTTAATTTTTTGTTAGTAATTTGTTTTCGCAGTTTATCATTAATTGAGCATAATCAATTTTATGTGTGGGGAAAAGCATATTTTCGTAAATTATCTGTTAATGTTCTCACATTTGTTCAAATTTGTAGGCATAATGACAAGATCTCGGATCGAAAAGGAGACCCCCGAAAGAAGACATTGAGGAGAAGGATCTTCCACTACAACCCAAATCCTAGAGCAGCAGTGGATGTTACTGTTTAAAGTGAGCAAATTCGTAAACTAGGAGGTGTTGAAGCATATTGGCTTAGCCCAGCAAGTTTAGGATCTAGTTGCAATTAATGTGTGGTCCCGATTCTTCAACAACATGGAACTTTCGTATTGGGAGCTCACATTAGAGGTCCTCTCCATATTCTTCTTGGAGAGAGTTTGTTATGACAGGGATCATCTGAACATTGTCCAGCTCCAGATGATGGGAGAGATGTACCAGATGAGTTACATAGAATTCTCCATCATGATGGGTCTTTACGATTGGTAGTACATGGAGACACTGACGTATCTTACATTACAGACTTACTTTCTTTATGGATCATCTCCTCAGCATTTCTGGTGTACGATCATCATAGAAGACGACTATGACCTAAGCAAGTCTAAGGCTTTTCCATTACAACATCCCGCGCTCAGATACATCCGCGGTATTTTGATTCACAAGCTGAGTGGTCAGGGTGACAATTAGGGAGTCATCAGGAGTATGGATGTGTACTACTTTTGGAGCATGAGCGAGAGGATGCTAATTCACTTGAGACATGCACTTGTCCAATTCATCAAGCATCAGAGTGAAGATAAGAAGGTCAAACAATTTGTGTTAGACCTTATGTAACCCGATTGGTATGACGGATGGGTCTATTTGATTGATTACCATTTAATTTGGCAGTGATGCAATATATATGCATGTTATGTAGATGTCAGGGCCCTACAAAAGATATTTACTAACTGATTGGGGAGCCCGACAAGCCATCAATAGAGAATGGAGATCAAGTAGAGCCACATATGGTGGAGCAGCCACTGTAATCATAACCACTGCCACCTAAGATAGGATATGAAGAACCAAAGTCAGATATTCTAAGAGGTCCCAGAGCAAGGATTCAAAACCTAGCTTAGTTAAAGATAGGATTATTGGAGAGCTGGTTGGGCTAGCTTATGGGAACTCAAAAGACTATCTGACAACATCAAGTGGAGCTTATTGAGCGGGTAGGACAACTTGAGATTGTAGTTGAACGATTAGGAAGACTCAAGCCTACAATCAAATGGATGGGAGAGTTGATATTATTGATGGCGAGCCATCTATTGATTTCCAGCCTCCATCATCTAGCAAAGGGACTTCCTCTGTAGTCCTTCCACTAGTACATGATCATCCACCCGAGGATCCTTTTTCGTTGGACCTGTTAGGATCACATAATAAGGGAGATGTTTAATTTTTGCATAGTTTTCTTTTTCTTTATTAATTATGTATTCATGTTTTCTTTTATCTAACATTATAGTTAATGTTATTTTTGTTTCTTAATTTTAAGTGTGTTATTTTTATTTCTTTTTGATCTTTTTATCCCTTTTTCTTTATATTTTGCAAGGATGTAATATCATATTGGATGGATCAGAAATTAGAAAAATTAGCATATTCAAGAAAGTACCACTCATCCTCTCACTTATTATATGTATTTGTATTATGTACATTAAGGAAAATGTACAACTTTAAGTGTGGGGAAGAGATTAATGATTTTCATGATGTTCTTAATTTTATTATAATCCTTGTTATAAAATTTTATAAACTAATAATTTGACTTAATTGAAATCTATCCGTCAGTATCGTATTTCATTATTGAATATTGATTTGAATTAGTATTCAAAAGGATGAGAGTTAGAATAAAATTGGTTTTATAAGTCATATTGTTATTAATCATTGAGACAGTCAAGTTAAATGATATTGCATACCATTTACACATATATACCTATCTTTTTCGTGATTTTTTGAGGTTAAGAATGAAATTTTAAGAATTTTTAAGCTCTTTTATTTCTTTCACGTGTGTTATCATGCATAGTTGGATAATTTTATAACTTTCCTTTGTTATGCATATTGAGAACATATTTGTTAAATTGACAACATTGAAGTGATAAAGGCAATTAGATTTGTTTTAGCCTATTTCCTTGATAATTACCTTACCTATAATTTATCTTTAGGAATAACCAAGTTGAGCTTTAGCCTCTTTGGTTGATTTAAACCTATATATTAACCTTTATCCTATTTTTCTTTAAAACCTTTTTTTATTGTTTTGAACCCTGAAGATTATTTACATTACTTGCTTGTTTGAAACTTGAAAATCTTGAAAAGTCCACTATTTCTTTAATTATGGTACTGAATGCTTGAAAATTTCTTTAATTGATAAAAAAAGGAGCATAGAAAAGAAAAAAAGAAAGTTACATAGTATAATTGGTTTTATAATGAAAGGACCTACGTACATTGAAAACAAGTTTCTTATAATGACTTTTTAGTAAATTTCATTCAATTTTATTACATTTTTATTTTCCTAACCATACCTTACCTAAGCCCCATTATAGCCTGTATAAAGACCTTTTGATTTTTGTTTTGAGTTTAGAAAAGTGGTGGAGATGTGATAAAATTGCAAGCATATGGTATGAGTTTTGCTATGCATTGATTTGAGAGTTTTGATACTTTTTAGCCTAAAAACTTGAGTATATTGAGTGAAATCTTGGTAAGGGTGTAAAGGTTTATGCTCTTGATTTCAATGTGATTATTGATGTGATTACTATTAAAATTGACTTAGGAAACTAATTTTAGGATAACTAGACTATAATTGTATGTTAATTTGATTAATACAACATGATGATTTATAGTATGAATGGACAGGTTAAGATTAATGATTGATAGATGATGTAAAATTTATAATTTTGATTATGATTTGCTTGAGGGCAAGCAAAACCTTAACTATGGGATGTTTGATATATGCATATTTGACCATATTTATACTTCATATTTGATGCAATTTTGCTTGATATTTTATACTTTTATTATATATTTGGTACTTAATTTGCCTTCATGGAGCAAAAGGAGAAGAATTCGGATGAAAACGTGACATAAAACAAAGTTTTGAAGCAAATAAAGGGTACATGATCGTGTCTATAGCCGTGTAAGTATCTCTACCTATGTAGAATCTCAAATTCTAAGGATTTTGGGTTATACACGATCTATACACACCTTAGTATCTCCTAAAAACCCTAAAAATTATTATAAAAAGACGTGAGCAGAGGCAGATTAGAAGAACAAACTGATAAAGGCAATTCTAGGAATAGATATCATTCAAAAGGGGCGATCCAAAGATGTGGAAAATGTGAAACAATCATCAACATATCAAATATAAAACAAAATTAAACCTCTAACTTACAAGAACATTCGTTAAAAAAGAAGGGAGATTTAGAATTGTGAACTTTTTGATTTCTATTTGTTTTTCTTCTTGTTTATATTTGATTTCATTTTCTATTATGTGTAACTAAATTCCTTTTTAGCATCTTGGTATGATGAACACTAATTTATACTATAATATGTTTTAACTATTTTATTTTATGCAATTGTTTTGATTGATCTATTATGATTCAATTATGTGTTTGATATATTTTCTAATAGATCTGGAATATTAGTACATAATCTGATTTCATAACATAGAGATTGAGAAATCTTATGTGTAGCACCTTACTCTCATAGGGCATATTCTCGAACATACTGTCGATATTCGAGAATATACTCCACGAGGGTGGCATGCTAGAACAGTCAATCAAACATACTCATTACAAAATTGTTTTTAAACATCACACGCATATTTTGAAAAATCAATAATCATTTATGGCCCATTTTATTTATAATAATTTCAATCACAAATGTTACAAACAATTAACACATCATCATAAATTCTAGTAATCATCTAGGCCTATTACAATTACAAAGCGTGTTTAGACATAACTATTATTACAAACTAAATTCATTTATACAATAAATAGTGCTTGCAAAATATAATGTTTAATACTAAAATAACAGAAAACATATGTAGATGCCAACTGATCCCAACCTTAAACTCTTTTTTTGAATGCAGTAGTTATACTCCAATTAGTCTAACTGGGTATCCCCTGAACCTCAAAGATAATGTTGTAATTTTGATGAGTTTTGTAAACTCAGTGAGCGGACCATCCTCGATGGCTCACTCATATCAACACAGAACAATTCACATATTCACATTTCCAGATATCTTACACATTCATCTATTGTGCATCATTGCACAAGTCATTTTCAAAACAGTCCATATAACTCAATTCAATCATTCACTCAATACACATCAATTTACATATATGCAATGCACATGTGACTCACTTTCAATTGTTACTTTGTTGTGACCGAGTGCCTATAACTGTCCTGTATCCATTGTGGATATCGGGCTTATTGATAACTGTCCCGTCTCCTTTGGGGATACCGAGCTCATTATACATAGTGAGCCTTTGGCTCTTAATCACATTATGAGCTTTAAGCTCTTTTTCGGTGACTACTCGGTCACAACTGCCTTTATCTGATCATGCATTCATGTAATAGAATGCATCAAGTCTCATATATCAATCAGTCACATACATTCACTTTACTCATTCACTTTCACATATCATCGGATCTAAGTTTGACATTTAACAATTATATTGAGTATCACTTATTTCTTGCTCATTCACATTCAGTGAAGCACTTCTAATACATTCACATTCATTAAATTCCTCGGACTATTAATGTCCAGAATTATCACAATTACATTCACATCAATACAGAAATTTAAACAAAATAATCAATTAAAGTAAAACCATCTAGGTCGACTCATAGTACGCTCCAGATTAGCATTTGCTTCCATGATTCGGAAACGTTTGGGCATTGATGTTCAATCCTATGTATCAACTTCATGCAATACTCACATTGTACATATATTACTAATTTGCACAATTAGATAAACATTCAATTATACACATATGTATATGTGTAAAGTATAATGCATGCTCAATTTGACTATTTTGAGTATGTTTCTTTAATCACATCTCTTAATCGTTTAAGCAGCATCATCATTTTGTGTATATCAAGCTTGCACTTAGGATCATAGTTGTTGGTTATTCTAATATCTAATTCAATCATTCATCATTTCTTTTCTAGCATCATAAGATCATATAATATTCAAGTTCTCATTCATTCTTACTTAAGACACATTACTCATCGTTTTTGAATCTCATTAGCGTTCATATGAACACCTTCATTCCCACTATACTCATAATTTTCCAGATTTTGGTACTTTGATATTAATAATTCATTCACTAAGCTAAAACCTCATTTATCACTCTAAACATTTCACACATTTAATCACTTAATCCCTCATCAAACTAAGTTCATTTTAAGCTTCATTCAAGCCTAAATGCACTATAGGAAAGTACCCTAGCATTTGTTAATTCAATCATCATTTAAAAGAAGGAGAATTCACATTGATGGCCTTCCCACAATCGTGAGATGTGAAAATCCAAACACTCATGCCATTTTTCTCCATGATTTCTTGATTTTTAACTAGTACAAGTTGCATCTAACATATCTTATGCTTAGTATGTCATTTCTAGCTTAATTCTTCATCATTTCCTCTTCATTCTCACCTCCATTTTAGCTCAATATCATTCATCAAACAATCATGATCTATGATTGATCATAAATATAAAAACAAAACATCCATGTATAAATACATTTATTAATTTTCTGCACACATTCAACTCCATTATCACCTTCACTTTATTTCCAAACTTTCATCCTAGTTCTTCTCATTTCAAGATGCTACATTATTCATTTCTTTAGCTTCAAAGTTCAATTTATATCCTCACATAACTACTTATAACTTATGGCTTTCTTATACTTAAAACATATCATTCCTTCTTTAAATTTTTTGCACTCTTTCTATTCACAAAATTAGGTCATATACTCATCTCTTCTTTTGTCAATTATTAACTCTCATTCAAACACCAATTTTTCTATTAATCACCCATAAAACAATATATGATCTTTTATTTATCATTTATATGAAAATAGAACATCACTAATTATTCCTGTCTTCATCAACATATAATCACTCTTCAATCACCATTTTTATGAACATTAAATCTTAAAACATCTCTAACACAACTCATAATTTATTATTGATCATAACCAAAAAAATCATCATATATGCTTCATTTAATAAAGTTATGAAGAATAATAATAATACACTTACTTGTCTTAGTTCAAAGCCTTTCTTAATCATCAAGTAACTTTAGCTCTAAGCACACACGATCTTCACAAATTAAGGATAAATATGCTATCAACGTGAAGAGGACAACAAGTTGTTGTAAAGATAAGATGAATGATGGAGATAAAAACTCAAGATCATGGTTTGACTTAACTCTCTATGTATTACATGATCATCATCTCATCAAAGAGAAATAGGTTGGGTTCTTCTTCAAGAAGAAGACAACATGATCTTGGAGTAAAAAATGAAGGGTTATAGTAAAGCTCACGTTGAAAGGGTAAGAAGAGAGTGTCGTAGATGGTGGAGAAGAAGAATGAAAAAGATGAAGAACAATAGAGAGAAAAGAAGAAAGCATCAAATGAAAATGAAAGACAAAAGATGGTCTTTGAAATGAAAAATATCGTGGATGGGTGTATGGCATGGCAAGTGAAACTTGTCACTTGCCATATGTCACCACCTTGTGGTCTCCACTTAGTCTTTTAAATAGCTAGTCTATTTGTTTCCAATTTCTAATCCAATTGTTTCCTAATTTTCAATGACACTTGTTATTAAATCTTAATGTCACTTATCAATACTTTCTACTGCCATCTGACACTTATTTCTACTACCATTATCAATTGTCTTGCCACTTGTTTTTTTTCCTAGTCCAAATTACTCTTAAATATCAGAAATCTCCCAAATTTTTACCAAAATTCTAAATCAATAATATAGTTCATCAAATCAATTTCCAAGACAATTTATTCACTATTCACACCATAGTCACATTAAATTCATTTATACCTGGAAAATGTCAAATGAGTGCATAAACAGTCATTGTAATGTATTCCATTTTTATTAATCACATGTGCGTATGCTTGTACTAATGATATGCATGTAAATGCAATGCACCTCACATATTCTCTATGATATTTCTCGTGTATCTTAGTTTAGGATCCTATGTCCTAACCCTTAGTATGGAAATGGGATGTTGCAATTCTCCCCCTTAATAAATTTTGTCCTCAAAATTCTCATCTAAATAATCAATTTGATGGGGGGTTTTTGATTCATCATAAGCTCCTTCGTTTCCCACATAACTTCTCCACTTAACTGTTTTCTTCCAAAGGACCATAATCGATGGAATCATTAAGTTTTCCAGTTTCTTATTCAGATGTCCCACTATTTTAACTAGTTCCTCAATATAACCCAGATTACTCATAATTTCATTTCCTGTGTCAATAACACATATTTCAGATCATACCGATATCTCCTAAGCATAATCACATGTAACATAGTGTGAATCTGAGACATCTTTATTGGCATACTCTCATAAATCAATGGTCCTATTTTTTCAATAATCCCATGTGGACTAATGTATCTCGGGCTTAGTTTACGCTTTTTTAATAAACTTTAGCACACCTTGCCAAGGTGGTACTTTCAGAAACACTTTATCTTTCTCTTGATGTTTCAAATCTTTTTGGTGTTGATTCGCTAAACTCGTTTGTCTTTCTTGAGTCATTTAAATTCCACTACAGTTTAATTTCATTTCGTTAATAGTATCTTAATCAATCCTGGGCCTTTTAACAATCTTTAGGCCTGATTCATCCCAATATAAAGGCAGATGATTCCTTCTATCGTATAACGCCTTATATGGTGTTCTACCAATACTACTGTGATAATGATTGTTATAATCAAATTTAATCAGAGCTGTATATTGATCCTATGCTCCCAGGAACTCCAAAATATAAAATCTAAACATATCTCCAACAGTTAAGACTATTGGTAAATCAAACATTCAGTCATACATTTGGCCACTTGTTTCTTTATCCTTGGTTGCTAAATGTTGTTTCAGCATATTACTACTAGGATGTATAGCTTAGGTTGTTATGTGTACTTCCTCAAAAATTTCTTTTCTCAATTTATCTACATCGGGTACACAAACTCCTTACTTCAATCACAGAGTATCATTTTTCCAATTCAACTTAGAATTTAAATTTACTAATTCTGAATCCTCACTTTAGGCTTTTCTAATCTTTTCATGTAAAACTGATCTTGAATTCAATATAGCTAATAATACTTTATTTTTCCCCAAATTCCACTCAATCATTTTATGCTCTTTATTGTACTAGATTTGGTAATCTCAATATCTGAATTTGTGCTATACTACTATTGAAATTTCTATTTAATGCATCAGATATAACATTAGCTTTGTCGTATAATACTCAATTGTATAATCATAATCTTTAAGTATCTCTATCCATTGTCTCAATCTCGTATTTAATTCTTTTTGACTCAATAATTTCTATGATCTGTATAAATCCAAAATGTTCTACCTTACATATAATGTCTCCAAATTTTCAATGCAATTACTATTGCAGCAAGTTCTAAATCATGTACCAAATAGTTTAAACTCATGAGACCTTAACTGTCTCGATGCATATATATATAATCACTTTACTAAGCTGCATCAGATTACATCCTAATTTCTAGGCTGAAACATCATTATATACTATATAATCTCTAAATTCAGATGAAATAGCTAACCCCGTTTTTGCAATTATTCGGTGTTTTAATTCCTCAAAATTCTTTTTACATTCATTAGTCCATCTGAATGACACATTTTTCATCAGAAGTCTTGTCACAGGGCTAAGATTAGTAAAACCCTTCGACAACCTTTGGTAGTATCCAATATCCAGCTAATTCTAGAAAACTCTAGATCTCATATATATTCCTTGGAGTTTCTCACTTCATCATTACCTCTACTTTCTTTGGGTTTACCAATATGCCCTGTTCAGATACTATATGACCCAACATATTACTTGATCAAGCTAAGATTCACCCTTACTGAATTTGACATGTAATTGTTTCTCCCTCTTGATAAGTAAGACTAACCTCGAGTGTTCAAAATGTTCCTCTTACTTTTTAAACACATTCAATATATCATCTTGTGACTATAGTCACTAATTGATCCAAACAAGGTTGGAGCACTTTATTAATTAATGTCATAAATACTACCAGGGGAATTTGTTAACCCAAACAGCTATTGCCAAAAGCTCAATTTGCCCATAACTAGTTCTCAAAATTCTTAAGTAACTAATTCCTCATATGAGGTATCTCATGTTTTTCTCAGTCTCCCAATCGACTTCTTTTATCGAATGATTTTCTCCTTTCTTTCAATTTCCTTAGATTTCTTATTGACTTATTCTAATGTCAAACCATTTTTACTAGTTTCTCCACACATTTCAATTTATTTACAAGTCTCAATTTTTCCAAACACAAACATCAAATCTAACTTGTACCTTCTGAATATACGAATATCGAGTATATTATGGACCTAAATTCCTTTAGCAATAACAATAATATCATCCCAATTTCGTGAACCTAATAATGTAAATGGGTTACCTATCATCAACAAGATACATGTATTCTCTATAATAAATTTAACTTTTTATGCCTAAGTCCCACTTCCAGCTGACTCTAATATTCACTTATGATTTATTCAATAGTTATTCATTTCTAAAAATGGAACATTTACTCTACATGATATAATTCGATGTAAGTCTCTATTACAAGAATATTTCTCTCTTCAATCATCTGCATTGTTTACATAATCTTATCAGTAAACTATATTCATCATTGCTTCATAGCCATTCATAATACTTCAATAATATCAATTTCAATTATTTATGGTATATCAATAAGATCAATTACTATCATACCTTACATGATCAGAACATACTTTATATTAAAGTTCAGTGAAACAGGAGGCATATTCATTTACTCTTATACTTTGGTCTATACCATCAAGATCATTACATCTTTCTAGAGATGTATTTTCAATAAGTCACCAATTAATATCCTATACTAATGATACTTTAATCCCAATCGATTCTAGACAACATTTCTTCCTTTGTTCCTACCCACGATTGTGACAACCAAATAACCACGATCATGGCCTGATTCTTTATCCTTCCTTTATCCTCAATTCATCACACATAATAACATCATTTACACTTTCAATTTATCCTCAATTAATCACTATAAATATTTTCATGTGCTACTCTGAGTCATCTCAGAATTTTAACTATAGGAACTATGACTAAAGAATATTCAATAGGTCATAGATCACTTCCTATACCATCTCCAAGCATATAATACACAAGTGCTTAATAATATCACTTGTCAAGGTGATCACATTATCAGATTAACAAATCAACTTAACCTTGATAACTTCTACATATCTCGTTATCATTTATCTCATCTTCTAATTATCATTTATTTCATCTTACATATGTATGTTCTCAATCAATTCAAAATTATAGATGCACAACCATCATGAAATTCTGATCTCAATTCCACTGACATATTCTTATGTTAAATCATAACTCTTATCACATTAATCAAGTACCATTTCAATTTCAAGTTCCCCCTCTCAATAGCATACTAAAATTTTGTTTTCTTTCAATTTGACTTGTACACTTTAAATCTTATCATTTCTGCTTGTATCTATATTTTTCTCAATCAATCCATGACAATGTATTCACATCTATATCAATTCAAAGATATATATAACCATAGTATAATATTGCTGTCATCTTCAATGATACAACCATAAATACAAATGTATTGGATCTTTTCCCATTATATCAAACTATGTAATATTTCTTATTCCTAGGTATCCACAAACTTTCCTTTTCTTGCACTCTGATTGATCATCATCCTTTTCATTGCTTCTAACAACTCAAACTCTTAACGAATGTTCATGAGTGTGACTCATGTAAATGCGACTTAGACTGGGGATCACCATATGGTTGTATGCATAACTATATCTCTTAATCTTACTTAATTCTTTGAAAATCATGAAGAATCACAGTCTCAAACAGCTACATGGCCACCCATATGGCCATGTAGACTTACATAAGTGTATCCCTCATCACCATAAGTCCCTCTAAAATAGCTCTAATTCTTCTATTTTTGTCCAAATTTTGCCTAAATTCTTCTCTTTGTTATCCATGAAGGAAAATAAGACATAAAAGTACAATAGGAATAAGATAATTACTAAATATAATTAAAAAAACTCTTAAATAAACAAGCAAAATGCATTAAATATATTCTATTTAGCATTTATCATATGTTGTTATGTTATAGGAGCTCCTATTATACCCACCAAGAAGCAAGAACAAAAAATCATGAAGAGTTTAAGGAATGCAATTATCAAAACTATCGAATTCTTATATGGTTCTTTAACATATTTTGAGCCAACAATTAAAAGACACTTTGGTCATTTTAAAACTACAAAAGATGATTAAGACATGCTTGCCAAATGGTATTATAGCTAGAATTTAGTTCATTAGTTTCATCTATTAGGACAACTGCATCACTTAAAACAGGAAATTGGATACTCTGTATATGATTTTCTTTTATAGTTACAAGCTATTTGGTATTAACTTGCTACCTCAAAACTACAATGATATGATTAAAGAGATGCTGAGTTGTATGTCCAATAACACGATTACATGAATATAATGAAAATTTTGTTATTACTTCATTTTGAATTCAAGCTAGTTTATGAATCTTTTCCACATCACAATCCTTAAATAGAGACAATTATTATTAAGCTTATAGATAAGGAGACTTGGTTAGTTACACTAAAATATCATCTCTCTTTTTATAATGTCTTGGATACTATAAAATCTACCAGATCTCAAAATCTAATCCTTTAAGGAAAGGCAAGTGTAATTATTGCAAAAAAAATATAGCCTTAGATATTTAAACATTTAGTTAACCACCAAAAAAGGATCTAAAACAAAAATTTGATCATTAATGGTGTAAGCCCTCTTCTTTTATAACTATTCTTAAACAAATTGATATTGATACTGTAACAGTCCGGACCACCTGCTTATAGATATTGTTCGCTTTGGGACTCGGCCCAGCTAAGCCCTCACGGTTTTACTCTTCCCACCCTTAAGAAAATACGTCTTTGAGGGAGAGGTTTCCATAGCCTTATAAGGCTTACTTTGTTCCCCTCTCCAATTGATATGGGAATCTAATATTCCACCCTCTTGGAGGCCCAGCGTTTTTCCTAGCCCATAGGCCTGGATTCACCACCTTGGAGGCCTAGCATCCTTGTTGACATACCGATCCGAGTACTGGCTTTGATACCATTTGTAACAGCCCGGACTACTAGCTCATAGATATTGTCTGCTTTAGCCCTTGGCCCAGCCAAGCCCTCACGATTTTGCTCTTCTCACCCTTAGGAAAACGTGTATATGAGGCAGAGGTTTCCATAGCCTTATAAAGCCTACTTCGTTCCCCTCTCCAATCGATATGGGAATCTAACATTCCACCCCCTAGGAGGCCCAGCGTCCTTGCTGGCCCACAAGCCTAGATCCACCCCCTGGGAAGACCAACGTCCTCACAGAAACATAGGCCTAGATCGACCCCCTTGGAGGCCCAGCGTCCTTGTTGACATACCAATTCGAGTATTAGCTCTGATACCATTGGCAACAGCCTAGACTATATCGATTGGAGAGGGGAACGAAGTAGGCCTTATAAGGCTATGCAAACCTCTCCCTCAAAGACGCGTGTCCCAAGGGTAGGAAGAGCAAAACCGTAAGGGGTTTGGCTGGGCCAAGGCCCAAAGCGGACAATATCTGTGAGTGGGTGGTCCTGGCTGTTACAAATGGTACCAGAGCCAGTACTCGAGTCGATGTGCCAGCAAGGACGTTGGGCCTCCAAGGGGGTGGATCCAGGCCTATGTGCCAGCAAGGACATTGGGCCTTCAATGGGGTGGATCTAGGCCTATGGGCCAGCAAGGACGCTGGGCCTCTAAGGGGGTGGATCCAGGCCTATTGGCCAGCGAGAACGTTAGGCCTCCAAGGGGGTGGAATGGTAGATTACCATATCAATTGGAGATGGGAACGAAGTAAGCCTTATAAGGATATAGAAACCTCTCCCTTATAGATGCGTTTTTTGGAGCAAGTGTACTGGAAGAGCAAAACTATGAGGGCTTGGTTAGGCCAAGGCCCAAAATGGACAATATCTGTAAGCGGGTGATCCGGGTTGTTACAAAAAAGGGGCCCCAACATCCTCGCTGGCCCACAGGCCTGGATTTAGCCCCTTTGGAGGCTTAACGTCCTTACTAATGTACTGATCCGGGTACTGGCTCTGATACCATTTGTAACAACCCAGACCACCCACTCACAGATATTGTTCGCTTTGGGCCTTGGCCCAGCCAACACCTCACAGTTTTGTTCTTCCTACCCTTGAGAAAATATGTCTTTGAGGGAGAGGTTTCCATAGCCTTATAAGGCCTACTTCATTTCCCTCTCCAATCGATATGGGAGCTTAACATTCCACCCCTTTGGAGGCCCAGCGTGCTTGTTGGCCCACAGGCCTGGATCCACCCCCTTGGAGGCCTAGCGTCCTTGCTGGCCCACAGGCCTGGATCCACCCCCCTTAGAGGCCTAGTGTCCTTGTTGATATATCGAACCGGGTACTGGCTATGATACCATTTGTAATAGCCTGGACCATTTGCTCATAGATATTATCCGCTTTGGGCCTTGGCCTAGCCATGCTCACACGGTTTTGCTCTTCCCACCCTTGGGAAAACTCATCTCTAAGGGAGAGGTTTTCATAGCCTTATAAGGCCTACTTCATTCCCCTCTCCAATCAATATGGGAATCTAACATTTTACCCCCTTTAAGGCCCAGCGTCCTTACTGTCACAGGCCTGGATCCACCCCCTTTGGAGGCCCAGCGTCTTTGCTGGCATACCGACCTGGACCCACCCTCTTTGAAGCCCAGCGTCCTTGTTGACATACCGATCTGGGTATAGGCTCTGATACCATTTGTAACTGCCCGAACCACCCGCTTACAGATATTATCCACTTTGGGCCTTGGCCTGGCCAAGCCCTCACGGTTTTGCTCTTCCTACCCTTGGGAAAACGTGTCTTTAAGGGAGAGGTTTCCATAGCCTTATAAGGCCTACTTCGTTCCCCTCTCTAATCGATATGGGAATCTAACATTTTTGAGCAAAACTGTGAGGGTTTAGTTGGGCCAAGGCCCAAAGCGGATAATATTTATGAGCGGGGTGGTCCGGGTTGTTACAAATGGTATTAGAGCTAGTACTTAGTTCGGTATGTCAGCAAGGATGCTGGGCCTCAAAGGGAGGTGGATCCAGGCCTGTGTGCCAGCAAGGATGCTAGGTCTTCAAGGGGGTGGATCCAGGCCTGTGGGCTAACGAGAATGCTCGACCTCCAAGGGAGATGGAATATTAGATTCCCATATCAATTGGAGAGGGGAACGAAGTAGGCCTTATAAGGCTATGGAAACCTCTCCCTCAAATATGCGTTTTCCTAAGTTGGGAAGACCAAAACCGTAAGGGCTTGGCTCGACCAAGGCCCAAAGTGGGCAATATCTGTGAGTGGATGGTCTAGGCTGTTACAAATGGTATCAGAGCCAGTACCCGGATCGGTATGTTAGTAAGGACGCTGGACCTCCAAGGGGGGCAGATCCAGGTCTGTGGGCTAGCGAGGACACTGGGCCTTTAAGAGGGGTGGAATGTTAGATTCCCATATCGATTGGAGAGGGGAACGAAGTAGGCCTTATAAGGCTATGTAAAACTCTCCCTTAAAGACGCATTGTCCCAAGGGTGGAAAGAGCAAAATTGTGAGGGCTTGGCTAAGCCAAGGCGCAAAGCAGACAATATCTGTGAGTGGGTCCTTTGGGCTGTTACAAT
>JANQAP020000147.1:1482522-1492541 GCA_026874005.2 Erythroxylum coriaceum
TCAATATGAGATAATGAATCTTATATAGGCATAATTGGTATTTAATTAGAATTATTTGTAATTCTAATTAAAGTTTACTTAAAATTAGAATTTAATTTCAATTAAATTACTAAAACATCTAAAGCTTATTATAAATAGACTTAAGCTCTGTGGAGCTAGCACTTCATGCTTAACCCTCTCTGTAAAAGTTACAGAATTCTCTAAACCTATTTTGTAGATACTGTTAGAGGTCGGACACATGTGCGGCTACGGTGGTTGAGATGGATCGGTTTCGGAAACGGTTCGAGGGATGCATCAAGATAAAGATCAAGGTTCGAAATAAGGTACGAATTAAATTTCGCTTTATTATGATTCGTGTTAATCATTTTATAGAATTAAATAAATCTTGGTTTTCGGGAAATCAAAAGTCACGAAAAAGTTTCGTGATTATTCCGCTGCGGTCGGATCAAATCCTGACTCGGTTTTCCAACAATACTTTTTCTATCTTATGTTAAAGAAGCATATTAGATAAAGAAAAAAGTTTAATTAATATTACTCTTAAATACCTAATTCCAATATCTGAAATTCCTCATACATAACGTAAAATTCTCTTTACAAATCCCAGATAAAGTTTGCTTAGGCTATGCATGAATTAGAAATAAGACCAACTGAAAAAATAATGTTCGGCCTTGTATGTGTGAGATACATAAGACCACCGATAATGCTTCTGAACTTTCTCTCATCCGCTTTTTCATTCCATCATCTAACAAATATTTTTCATTTGCAGTCAAGGATACTTTGACAAGCTTACAATCTTTTAGGCCAACTCTTCTCAAATCATCAGCATACTTCTTTTGAGGGATAAAAATCCCATAAGAATCCTACACAACCTTAGCTCCTAAAAATTAATGTAGTAAGCCCAAATCAATCATCTTGAGAGTCTGTATTTAAATTTATTAAATGCCTGCATCATAAAAACTCAATTTCCTTTGAAAATTATGTCAACAACATATAAACACGCTATCAAAAACTTGCAGCCATTATTTTACGGTGCAATCATCATTTCATAAATTTAGGTTGAGCAAAATCTCATTTGCCAGTTAGTGATTGAAAGTCTAGTTTTATTCGTTGGAAGATCGTAAAGTGCAAGTTGCAACGCTGATAACTTGGATGTACATCCATGATTTCATAAAATATGTTAAAGAGGGGCGAACGAAACTAATGCAATATGTACAACATTACTTTTACTAACAAATTGTGTTTTTTTTTAATCGCATTACTAGTTCCTTTAAGTGGACTCGTAAAAACTGAAGGAATGTATTAATCTTAAAAGTCTAAATTAATAATTAATTTGCACTCGAAACCTATTTAAGACATCCGAATTAGACCGACCACTCGTTCCACCAAAGAACAGAGAAATAAAAGTGAAAAAGGAAAGGGAAAAAAAGAGGAAAAGAATGTCGAGAAACAGATAGAAGAATAAATGAAAATAAGCCAAAAGTAATAGAGACACCAAATAGGGAATAATAAAAAGGAAGAAGAGTGTAAGTGAGTGACCTTTCCACAACGAGTGCAGGCGTCGCTTTTCTACTACCTGACAATTAAAAATTCCATCTCCCAACCGAACAAGCATTCAATGTTTCTTTCTTTTACTCACTATCTCTTTCTATTATTGTCAATAAAATAAAAGCTTAAACCTGTTCATCACAATCAATTTGTATCTAAAAGTCGTCTGCTTTCGGTTGTTTTTTATACCTCAGATCTTGGCGTTTCTCTGTTCTTCAGATCTTGGACTCCAAGTCTTCGTCTTTTCACTCTCAAATGCATCCTCAGATCTAACAGTGTGAACCCTTTTGCGCTCTCTCTGTGTTTCTCTGGACAAAGGTGGAAAGATTACCACGAATAGAATGTATTATTGTGACGGACCCCAGTTCGCTGTTTAAAGGTTTTCCTTTTTTTCTTCAACTGAACCTTCTCTTTTATTTTTTTTCTCTGGGTTCATGTATCTACATGTATGTGTATAATGATAACTCGCATGTTTAGCTTCTATTATATGTTTTTATTTTTGTTTGTAATTTAACCGCAATTGGAAAATGGAACATTTTAGATTAATCACTTATGGTCTCGCTTTCTTTAATTGTGATCTGATTTCCATGGAGAAATGGAGTCTTGTCAATCTCTTAAATACGTGACGTTCATTATGCTTTTCAGTTTCTCATTTAATGGTCTAGTAATTGATATCGCCGGTCCTCTAAATCCTAGCATCTGCAAGCTATTATCTTTGCTGCAAATTGGAAAATTTTCGTTACTTAAATGGAATTCCTTCGAGGTTGGTCTTTTTTTAGGACATTTGTGATCTTGGGCTTTAAACTTAGGTTTTTGGTTCTTTTCTTGCAGATAATACAAGGATGAACATGCCCAAATGACAGATTAGTTGTTATAGGCTATTGCCTATTACCCACAAAGTACTAGGATACGAGATGTATACTGAGAGACTAACTGGTGAAGCATCTGTTGGCCGTGAATCTGAGATTTTGAGTGTTTCTCAGCGGCTTGTTAGAAGTGTTAGCCAGAAGTTGAAGAAGAAGAGCCCCAGAAGTGAGGGAGGGGAAGAGGACGATTTCAGAGGGCTTTCTTTGAAATGCCTAACTTTATATGGCAGGGGTGGGGGTTGCAAAGTAGGTGCTGACACAAGTGAGGAATTTGGGGACCCTAGCAGTAGGAGGAGATCATCCAGTGCCAGTGAGGAAGGAAAAGGATACAAACCAATATGTGGCATTGAGGAAACTGGAGTTGACTGCTTTTCATATGGGGTGAGGGAAAGATTTTGGAAGAGAAAAACCAGAAAGGATTTAGAGCTTGAACATTCTATGCAAAGTAGCAGGTTGGATGCCTTTATACCTGATGACATATTGGAAATGTGTTTGGTAAGACTTCCATTGACTAGTCTCATGAATGCTCGTCTTGTGTGCAAGAAATGGAGACGCTTGACAACTACTTCTAGATTCATGCAGATGAGACATGAAGGTTCATTTCAGAATCCATGGTTGTTCCTGTTTGGGACTGTTAAAGATGGCTACTGTTCTGGGAAGTTACACGCGCTAGATGTATGTCAAGATCAATGGCACAAGATTGACTCTGATATTATAAAAGGGAGATTCATGTTCTCAGTTATGGGTATGCAGGATGAGATTTACATCGTTGGTGGATGTTCTAGCTTAAGTCATCTTGGAAGGGTGGACAGGAGTTCCTTCAAGACTCATAAAAGTGTCTTGGTATTCAGCCCCTTAACTAAATCGTGGCACAAAGTTGCTTCTATGAGGTATGCAAGATCCATGCCTATTTTAGGCAGTTGTGAGGTTGGTCCTCACTTTTCAATTTGTCAGAGTCATCAATACCGGCAAGAAAGGCTGTTCCACAGACCCCGGATTGGTGGGGTGTCGGATGTTTATGAGGATCCTCACAGACTTTCCCTAAGACGGCAATGCAGAAATGCTGTTGATGAAAATGAGCTTTCATCAGTGCAGAACAGAAAGTGTCACAAGTCTGTGAGACAAAAGAGTGATCCATCTAAAACCAAGGGTTGTAAAAGATTCATAATGATTGCTGCAGGAGGCCATGGCTCTTGGGATGAATCTTTGGATTCGGTGGAAATATATGATCCCATGTTTAATAAATGGACAGAAATCCAAAAATTACCTGCAGAGTTTGGGGTTGTTTGTTCTGGTGCTGTCTGCCATGGGGTATTTTATGTTTACTCTGAGTCCGACAAGCTTATGGGATATGATATTGAAAAGGGTTTCTGGATGGCAATCCAGACCTCTCCATTTCCTGCTCGTGTTCACGAGTATTACCCCAAACTTGTGTCTTGTAATGGTCGATTGTTCATGCTTTCTGTTTCCTGGTGTGAAGGGGATGGTCAAATAGGGCACAGAAACAAAGCTGTTAGGAAGTTGTGGGAACTAGATCTTCTATATCTTTACTGGACTGCAGTCTCCGTGCATCCTGATGCTCCAATGGACTGGAATGCTGCATTTGTTGCTGACCGAAACTTGATTTTTGGGTTTGAAATGTTCAAAATACTTGGTCAAGTACTGGATTTCACGACTCTCTGTGATGTATCAAACATGGATATGAACTGGAGCCATATCACTCGGAATCACATGGCTCATGAATTGGATGCTACCTCATGTATAACCAAATCGCTGGCTATACTACATTTGTGAGGTTGTTGCTGAATGCTGTGAGTTCTATAGAAAATTCTAGCCATCTGTTTATCCATCATTTTGAGTGCAAGAGTGTTTTCTGCATTTCAAGTTGAATTCTTTGGGACGCAGTCAAGAGGAAACAGGCACTTAGCTATGTTTATTTCCTTCATTGTTGTTCATTAACTGGTCCTGTGTTCCTGATTGTCTTATATCTGCACAAATAATGAATTACTTTCAGTATTCCACTTTGGAGGCATTTTTGTTTTTGGTCAGACCTTTAAGGGCTCCGTGCTCTTCCTTACATAGTTTTTGAGCGAACTTAGACGTTGTCAAATCTCTGGTAAAGCCTCGATACTAATAGCATTATCGTCTTACGTTGATATGCTATTGTTAGGTTAAGCTCTTGAAGTGGGCATCGTTTTGGCATAAGCATTTCCTGTAGATTGGTTATAGAATCTCAAAATCTGTGGTGCCATGCAATTCTTAGGAAATTTCTTGCCCTTCTCTCTAATTGTTTTACTATTTTCTTAGTAATGAAACGACCTTCGGAGAATAAATTGAACTCTTCGAACTAACGTTGCAACTATAGTATCTCACACGTCCTAATTGACAGAGCTTTCTTCACTAAAGAGGGTTTTATTAAGTTCCTTTTACTCTTTTTACGAACACGTGATAATGTGAAGTAAATGTGTATCAGCCTATCAAATTACGTGCTTGCATTACAGCATCTATGTATCCCACCAAATAAAATGTTCATGTTTACAGTATAGGAATCCGTGTCTTAAGGTCCTTACAGCATATTTTACAATTTAAAGCGCTACCTCACAATGCTTTAACATAGGAAGACATAGTACGAAGTTATTTTCTTCTTTTAACGTATTGTACAATGTGAAGTGTTACTTCGTGATGCTTAAAATAAGAAGACATTGTCTTAAGGTCCTTTTAACGTATTATACAAAGTGTAAGTGTTAATGCTTAACATATGAAGACACAATACGTGGTCCTTGCCTTAACGTCCTTTTAACGTATCATGCAACGTAAAATGCTTCCTCGCAATGCTTAAGAAAGATAACGTAGAAGTCAATGTTGAGTTTAATGACAATGAAACATGATCGCTTACCAACTAACCTGAGATAGCTACCTAGATGATAATATTACCCTCCTTATTCCGGCCTAATTTTGTACTGAATCTCTTAAACCATGCACAACGAGCATATGGCTTCTTGAAGGACATGCATGATCAGACTCGCAATCCAGTTAAATTTCGTCATGTAAGTCACTATGAAGAAATACAATAATCAATAAAAATGGGTAATAAGAGAGAGCAAAACAAATTTAGGCCACAATCTAAGTCGTAAATTTCAATGTTTTAAAAATTAGATCGAATATCAAGCTGATAAAAAGACAAGTTTAAGTTTAGAGATTCATCATGTGTTAAACCATTATAAAATTAGTATATGATAAATAAGAAGCACAAATTATGAAAATAAGAAAAAATATAATTTTAAAATAAAATATTTTATTAAATAAAAAGGATACATTAATGTCTATTAATATATAAGAAACTGACAATAAATATGATAATTCAAACTAAAAACTGAATTTAAAATAAAATATTGTTAACTCAAACTAAAAATTGAATTTAAAATAAAATATTAAAAAATAGTAACAACTAAAATTAAGTTTTTGAAGGAGGTGTTGTCTCATCATCATAAAAATTTATAAATTCTTCTACATTATTTAAAGAGTCACAAGTCACGTTTTTATCCAAAGTATTTACATCATTTTCTATTTTATTTAAACAAATTACAAATCAGTATATGTATGAAATTGTTTTTTTGTTGTATACATTATACTTTTAATTTTAAATATGTATAAAATAAAATATCAACTAACCATCAATATATATTCTTAATTTATTTGTCGTGACAAATACATTTTTATCATAAATCACCTTTTCAAGTTCACTATAATCAAGATCAAGCTATTGTTCTTCATTTCAATCAAAAAATCAATATGATCATTACAATCAATATCAGCTGGATCATATGTTTTCTTTTACTCTTAATGCATAATAAAGAAATTATATACTAAATAATAAAATATAATTATTAAAAAATATAATTCAATCAATAAAATACCAATTCTTCATCCTCAAATTATTAGCATCCTAAACAAGGTCCCTGAGTCTTCAATGCTTCAAAAGATTTCTTTTTTGTATGAAAATGTTAAAAAATGCTTCAATTACATTCATATCCTAATGTAGAAGTGGTTTAGTTGAGTAATCTCATAGCAAGGTCTTTCAATGCAGGAGCACTTTTATGAAATAGTCTATATTACTCATCTACATTATAAAATAATAGTTATTAAAAATAAAAGATATATTATTAATAAGTAAAGGATAAACTAAAAGTATGAAAACTTGACAAGCTGTATTTTTTTCATCATAAATTCTCTCTTTCCACATGTTCGAGCAAAACTCTTTGAACCTCCATGATAAAATTGAATTTCAATTTTCACTTTTGATTGCTCTTTATTAGAGAAAATACTTTTGCATTCAATCACATCAAAAAAGCCATCGTTATTACCATTATCTGTGTATACATCTTCACTATATAAGGATTAAGAAAGTAAATTGCTAGTTGTATCTTTTGAGTAAGATGGTTTTGCCATCGTCAAATAAGATTATTTGTATTAGGCTTGTACAATTTCTACTTCCTTTTGAAAAGATTCATAATTATTTTGCAAACTCTACTCATACCATCATTTATGTATCCTAAAGACGATTTCTCATATGAGTCAATAATTCTCGATAACCTCAGAAGTAAAGGAATAATCTTCTTAAGCAAACATCCTAAAATTTATTATCCAAAATAATATCATAAATTTCTTTTCCTTTCTCACTCTTCGATAACTTATGACTTGTAGAGTGTTTACTTATTACTAAATTTTAAAGTTCTTGCTTATAATCATAGACACTTTTCAAAGTTATAAATGTAGTTGCAAACCTAGTAGCAGCAAGAGGCACAATCTCAACCCAATCTTCTTGCTTTCTTAACCAAGACAAAAATATAATATGATTATACACAAAAATTGTGAACTTAGATGCACGTGAAGCAAGATTAGAAATATGGTTCATGCAACCAATATCTTTTAAAATGAAATTTATACAATTCAGTGCATGGAGATTAATAAATATGCTTATACTTAGATTGTAATAAGTACTTAGCTAATATACCATTAGTTGCATTATCTATAAATAAGTGCACAATATTTTGTAATCCAACCAACTCAATAATTTCATAAAATAATCCAAATAAAGTATAAGCATTTTTTACCATATTAGAAGAATCAACAAACCTAATAAAGTTATTCCAACATTACAATAAACCAAAAAATTAATCAAACTTCTTTGTTTTTGATCAGTTTACCCATATGTCATAACTATGGATCCTATTGTTCCATAACTACACTTATATGTATCCTACAATCCACTGAGATTCCTTTCTAAATCATAAAGCAAAGGCACTTGAATCTAATAATAAGAAATTTCCTTCAATCCTAAACATATCATTATTATAGCCTGTAAGTACCTAGATGATACATAATTAGTTGCATTATCTATAAATAAGTGCATAATATTTAATTTTAGAAAATAATCAAAATAAAGTATCAACACTTTTTCCCATATCAAAAGTATCATCATACCTAATAAAAGTTATTCCAATATTACAATAAACCAAGAAATTAAGCAAGGTCCTTTGTCTTTAATAAGTCCACCAATCTTCTATAATAGTGCATCTTGTTATTTCCTAAAAAGAGTTATATGCATCTACAATCAACTAACATTTCTTTTTTAAATATTGAAGTAAAGGCACATTTTGGTAGTCATTGATAAGCCTAAAACTAACTTTGTTAATCAATCAATAATCATGAACAAGTTTTTAATACTCCTATTGCAAAAGAAATCTCAACCTTAGCTCATAAACTTTAATTAGCAATCTCAACACAAGTACCTGCAATGGATGATGTTATTGAAACTAATTTCAAAACTGATTCAAGGAGAAGATCAGGTAGAAAGAAGAATGTTTCTTCTTCTGCTGCTTAAATGTCTATCTACTCCTCGAACATTCGGGGAATGAATTCCCACAAAAAGAAGCAAGTAATTAGATATTTTTTTATTGAAAATAAGCTCTGCTTTATGGGTATGTAGAAACCAGAATGAAGAGAAACATCATCAACCTCTTCTCTTTTTTGCCTAATAGTTGGAGGTCCATTTCTAACCAAGATTTTCACGCCGATGGAAGGATTTTGGTAATCTATAATTGTGACAAGATAGATATAATTGGTTCCACCATCAATGATCAATTTATTCACCTACAAATCTTCTCCAAACACCTTAACAAAATATCTAATATTTCAATCATTTATGCACTCAATCATAACTTTCAAAGAGTCTCCTTATGAAGTAAGCTTAAAGAGCTAGCTCTTGGTATCCATTCCCATTAGCTCTTAATGGTGACTTCAACTCCATAATGCATCAAGATGAAGCTAAAGGCCATTTTTCTAGTAGACCGATATGTGATGATCTCAAAAATTGCTTAGTTGACGTACAAGTTTATGATCTACCTTGGGAGGGGGGAGGTGGTGGACTTCTTTACTTGGAGCATAAGCATAATAATGAAACTTTCTTAAGAAAGAAGCTTAATAGAGGCTTATCTAATCTGATTTGGTTGTAAGATTTTCCCGAAAATGATGCTATTTTTTCCAACCCAAGTATCTCTGATCATTATCCAGTGATTATTAGGTTTGAACCAGATAGTGCACCTACTAGATATCTTTTTCAATTCCACAACTTCCTAAATCCCTATCTAGTTTCCAGAATGTTGTTAAAAGAGGTCTTGATCATTACTTTTACAGATCTAAGAAATTTCAATACTCTATGAAATTAATAGCATACTAGTTGAGGTTAAAGCAGTTCATAAGGCAAATGTGTGAAATGTTCATCATTTACTAAACACTGTTAAATTTACTCTCATAAAAGCTCAGAATAACTTGTACCTCAATCCTACATGTTAGATGCTTCAAGTTGCAGAAAAGATTGCATTGAGCAACATAAATGTGATTAACTTAGACTCTTTTTTATTGAAACAATGATCTAGGATCAAGTGGTTACAAGATGGTGATAAAAATACAACTTTCTGTCATAGATCTGTCCTAATAAGGAAAACCTCAAAGAAATTTGTTACCCTTAAAAGAAATGGATCCTTGCTTCAAACATATAAGTCAATTCATCTCTCAAACTACCTGTTACTTGTAATCCTTACCAGGCTCTCCCTCACCTGCTTGCTCCTCTATAGAAATTATTGAGGAAATAGTTTAACAAAAGTTGTTTACTCATGAATTAGAAGCTCTAGCATATCTTGTTACTAGATCTAAGATTGAAAATGCTTAAAAATGTCTAGCTCCTTGAAAAGCTCTAGGACCATAAGGATTTAGTATATATTTCTTCACAGAAAATTGGTTTATCTTAGGCAATACAATATCTAAAGTAGTTATGGAATTCTTTAACAATTGCAAGCTTCTCAAGGCCATGAATAATACCTTCATTACATTATTCCATAAAGGGAAAAAAAACTAAAGTCTTTAAGAGACTATAGAGTTATCTCTTGCTACAACTCTATCTACAAGATCACTTCTAAAGTGATTGCTCTTAAGTTAAAGTTTATACTCCCTAGATTTGTTGATCTAACTCAGTTAGCTTACATTCCTAGGAGATAGATTGGTGATAACATTGCACTAGCTTAACAGTTCTTCAAGCACTACACCAAG
>JANQAP020000147.1:1609230-1626919 GCA_026874005.2 Erythroxylum coriaceum
GGATTCCCATAGGAAAAGTTATACCAATAGCCCCGAAGCAGGGATATGTGTAAGGTGTTGAGAAGATGACCCGATAGGGATAAGTCTGATGATGTTTCCGAAGGTTAGGCTCTGGAAAACGGGGCCTAACAGGGTTGGTATCAGAGCAAGCATGAATAATCATGTATGAGAAGTTAGGCTTCAGAAACGGGGCCTAACACATGATAGTGATGGAGAATGAGAAAGGTGAAAAGATTTCCACTAGGACCATCACAGGTCGGAGAGTGTGCATTGATTATAGGAAGCTCAATTTGGCCACCAAGAAAGATCATTTCCCATTACCTTTTGTAAACCAAATGATTGAGAGGGTGGCTAGCCATGCTTTTTATTATTTTCTTGATGGATATTCAGGATACAACCAGGTGTTCATATACCTACAGGACCAAGAGAAGACCGTTTTCACTTATCCTTACGAGACTTTTGCTTATAGGAGGATGCCTTTTGGTCTATACAATGCGCTAGCCACATTCCAAAGGTGCATGATGGCCATCTTTAGGGATATGAATGAGAACTTCATAGAGGTATTTATGGATGACTTCTTTGTTTTTGGAGACTCTTTTGATCATTGCTTGCTTAATTTGGATAGAGTGTTACAAAGATGTGGGGAGTCTCATTTAGTCTTGAATTGGGAGAAGTGTCATTTCATAGTCTAAGAGGGAATTGTTTTGGGCTATAATATCTCTTGTAGGGGGATTGAGGTAGATCGAGTTAAGACTGAAGTGATTGAAAAGCTCCCACCTCTTACTAACATTAAGGGCATCTGAGCATTCCTTGGTCATGTAGGGTTCTATAGACAGTTCATCAAGGACTTTTCTCTTATTGCTAGACCCTTGACTAACTTGTTAGTTAAAGATGTGCCTTTTGTGTTTGATGATGATTGTTTAGATGCTTTTAACAGGTTAAAGACGACATTTACAATAACACCTATTTTGACATCACCAGATTGGTCACTTCCCTTTGAGATCATGTATGATGTAAGCGACCATGCCATTCGTTGTGTACTCGGACAGCGGAAGGAAAAGAGGCTACATGCAATTTACTACACCAGCAAGACCTTGACAAGAGCACAATTGAACTGCACCTCTACTGAGAAGGAGTTGCTTGCAGTGATATTTGCATGTGAAAAATTTCGTTCTTATTTTTTGGGCTAACAAGTTATTGTTTTTACAGATCTTGTAATGTTGAATTATCTCTTTGTAATGAAGGATGCCAAAGCTAGGCTCATCTGATGGGTGCTTCTACTCCAAGAATTCAACATTGAGATTAAGGACAAGAAAGGAGTAGAAAATGTTGTAGCGAACCACCTATCGAGACTTGAAGGGGTACAAAATGAAAAGGAAGAGGAAATTGAAGAGTGTTGTCCTGACCAGGCTTTAACGATGGTAAAAAATCCTTTTCTTCCTTGGTTTGCAGATATTTCCAATTATCTCTTAGGTGGTATTCTTCCCCCTAATCTCTCGCTTCAACAAAGAAAGTGTTTCTTATTTTAATGTTCTCACTGTATTTGGGATGAACCTTTGTTATATAAAATATGTGTTGACAGTTTGATTCACAGGTGTGTCCCTGAAGATGAAATGCCTGAAGTTTTAACTCAGTGTCATAGTGTAATTTGTGTAGGACACTATGGAGCAAACAAGATGGCTGCTCGCATTTTGGAGTATGGATTTTACTGTCTAAATGCCCGAGATTTTGTATTGCATTGTGATAGGTGCCAAAGATTGGGCAATATTTCAAAGAGAGATGAGATGCCATTTTCAAACATTATGGAGGTAGAGATATTTCATGTGTGGGGCTTGGATTTCATGGGACTATTCCCATCTTCCCTAGGTAACTCTTATATATTAGTTGGAGTTGATTATGTGTCTAGGTGGGTTAAAGCAATAGCTACCCCAACAAATGATGGCAAGGTGGTGCAACAGTTCATAAAAAAGATCTTTACTAGATTTGGTGTGCCTAGAGCTATCATAAGTGATGGAGGGAGCCATTTTTGCAACAAACCCTTTAAAGCTCTTTTGAGAAGATATAATGTTCATCATAGAGTGGTAACCCCTTACCATCCGCAAACGAGTGGCCAAGTGGAGATGGTGAATAGAGAGTTAAAGAAGATTTTGGAGAAGGTAGTTAACACTTCAATGAAAGATTGGGTTTTGAAGCTGGATGATACATTGTGGGCTTACAGGATGACTTTTAAAACTCCTATAAGTACAACACCTATTGACTTGTGTATTATAAGGCTTGCCATTTACCATTAGAGTTGGAGCATAGAGCTTATTGGGTAATTAGAAAATTGAACATGGATTGGAAGCTAGCAGGCGAGAAGAAATTGTTATAACTTGATGAATTGGAGGAGTTAAGGTATGGTGCATATGAAAATTCCAAGTTGTACTAGGAAAGGGCTAAGAAGTGGCATGATGCCCACATCAAGAAGAAGGAATTCAAGAGTGAAGGGATTTAGTGCTTTTGTTCAATTCACGAATTCGGTTATTTCCTAAAAAGCTTAAGTCAAGATGGAGTGGCCCATTTAAGGTTAATTAAGTGTTTCCCCATGGAGCTTTGGAGTTGGAAAATGAAAAGGGTGAAACTGTTAAGGTTAATGGGCATAGGTGCAAGTTATACTTTGGAGGGTTATTCTCACAATAAATGGAAGTACTTTCTTTCCTTTCACTCACTCTTTCATGATTACAGATGGAATGGTCAAGCTAATGACCTTAACTTTTATTATTTTTCTTTCATTTTCTTGTCTTTGTGTTAGTGTGGTTTTGCATTGACTTGATAGTATTTAGTTTGTTTTAACTTGTTTCACCCTTCATTCTCTTATTGTTTAGGTGCTTAATGATGTGTTTTGAGGTTACTTGAAGGTTTGTTGTGCACATTTGGTGTTCGGTAGTTTTGATTTTCATTGTTGGAGTAGTTTGAATTCAATAAATATCCTGAAACGATGAAAGATTATGCAGATTAGGGAAGCTATGAAGGTGAGTCACGAGGTAAATGGTGAGAATAATGTGTTAGGGAAGGATCTTGGAGGTAAAATGGGGAGAAAAGATGAAAAGTCAGTGAAGTGTAGGAAAGGCCACGACCACGATCGTGGCGTGTGGCAGGGTAAATCTATCCCACACGACTTTTAGCTTAATTTTTTTACCATTTTACCCTTCCTTCATATATATATTCATTTCTAACCTAATTTTTTCTTTCATTTTCATTTTAGCTTTATCTCTCTAAGTTTAAAACCTCCAACCACTCTCCCTACTCTTTAACGAATCTTCAAATTTCCACTCTCTTCCAACTTCCACCTACTTGCAATCCATTATCCCACGCATTAAGCAGTCAGTGAAGCATACCCAATCATTGGGAAGAAATCAAGTCTCGGGCCGCAGGTGAAGGAATAGGGCAACGAATTTTAGAGCACCCTTCCCAATCTACTCATAAGAGGAAGGTATTCGATTCCAATCCTTTAGTGTTAAACATATAGTAGTCTCGAAGTACTTTGATTTTGCTACACTTGATAGGCTAAAATTACGAGATAAGGTGGAGAATTTAGCAGAAAGAATTCAGTGGAGCAAGTTTATACATTTCCAATATCATGTCTACCAAGAGCTCACCCACGAATTCTTTACTTCCCTTCAGTTTGAAACTAGTAACTTTAAGGAAATATGGTTTAACTTGCAGGGACAACCTTATGAACTGAACCTTGAAATTATGTGTGATATTTGCGGTTTCCCTGAATCTTCCATTATGGATCAGCACGATGACTTTCTTGCTTCCCGCTATTGGAATGACCTCACCGTGCTGGAGTAGTTCGACGTAAAAAATGCTCACAACAACATTATACGAAGCTACGAGCACTTGTTGTTACATAAATTCATGTGTCAAATGGTCTTTGACAAATCAAAAACCAACAAGTGCTCAACAAAGGAACTTTTTTTATTATGGTGCATGGATCACAGCATCTTAATGTGCATCTCCATACATGTTCTAAATGCTATTATTATGACTCTACATAAGAAGAGCAACAATTTGGGTATGGGTTACTTGGTTTATGCTATTACTGATTACTACGGTGTGGATTGTCATGGTCTAACTGCCCATTACCCTGATTTTCTAAATCACCATCACTTGAGGCATGCTGAAATCCTAAAGTCCCATAACATGGAACTCTGAGATATCAATCACAAATCTCATATGAAGATCTGGGACAGTTAGGCAAGCTCTAGCGCAACGCCACCTTAGTAGCTAGAAAAGGACTCGACTAGCGAGGAGTTCGAAGATGAAGAAGAAACAGAAGAACTTGGCTGGAAGAAGGTGCTCGATGTAATCTCCGCAAACACCTAAACATTTACAGCCACATTTATGGAACAATCTAGGATGATGAAGGAGATGGCCCACACACAACAACGTCAAAGTTGGGATATATACCAAATTCATCAATACTTTGAAGTTCAACGCGTACAACTGTCACCTTCGACACCATTCCTGCTTTTATCACCATGAGTTCGTGTTCTTACCCATTTAGTTCCTGCTGTTGTTTTTGCTTTTCATATATTGTGTTTGATTTCCACCTTTTATGTGTTTGTATGTCTCCTTCTCACTTTGAGGATAATGTTTTGTTTAAGTGTGGGGAGGTAGTCTTTGCACTTATGCTTGCATTTTTGTGTGTCATTTAGGATGCATGTTAGGTTATTAGTATTAGGTGTGTCATTTCCCTTACATTTGAATCTTTGTGATGAATGTGTTGCCATGAGATTCTATCATGCTAGATGGAATGAGATTAAATGCATGTGTGAACCCAAATTAGGATACTTGAGTGGAGAGTAAACCATATGGAGTGATAAAAGTAGTTGGTTGCATAAGCTTACTTAGAACTTGACACTAGAACAATGAAGTAATGTATAGAAGCATAATGGACCTTCATTTGGGCCTATATGAGGAATTGAGCCTTTATGACTCCATTCTATAGTCATTTCATTTCCTTGTTTGTGTGATGTTTCCTTAGGTAATTACCTTCAGAACTTGCTTTGAATCGGTTTAAATCTACTAGATGTATGCTAGATAGAAATGATTAGGGCCTTTCTGTTTTAACCTTTTGCTTAAATGATCTACTCTTTTATTATCCCTTGCTAGCCTTGTTGAGTCTTTAACCTTTTGTTTCTTGAAATCAACCCATTTTAAACCCACAAACACCATTAGTTTGCCTAATCATAAGTTAATAAAGTGCTAAGTGATACTTTAGTTTAGAATCTTTTGAATTCAATTTTTTCCCTTTCTAAGATGCTTTGAGCAGATTTTAGTACTTCTACTCTTAGAGCACATTGCATATAGTTTTTGTTTTCTGTTTATTGTTTCTGTGTTTAAAAAAAAGAAAAAAGAAAAAAGAAAGAAAAGAAAAAGGAATAACGTGTAGTAGCTTCAATAAGTGCAGAGTAGTAGTCATATCCATTTGTATATCTTAGAAGTTTATTTTTGTCATCCCTTTTGTACATTTAGTAGTTTATAAATGCTTGTGATAAACCCCTAAAACCTTTTTGACCTACCTTAACCCTAGCCATATTACAACCAGAAACAAAGTCCTTTTGATCTATCTTAGCACGTAATCATTATGGAGGAGAATTGGTGTATTAGCAAGCCTATAATAGTGTGGTTTCCTTTAGGAAGTTTGAACGAAATACTAACCATCAAACACTTAAGAGAAATGAGTGAAATCTGTAAGGAAGGTCCATTTTGAATTTATACTTATCTTTGAGTGATGGTTTCATAGGTTGAGTTTACTTATGTGAACCAATGAAAATTAGTCATAATGTATGTAGTAGCTTGACACTTGAGCTGGCCAAAGTTTGAGGGATTGCATGCCTTAATCTTTGTGAAAATGAAGCGATAGAATTTTATTGGTTGTATTTGATCTTTTCTTAAGGACAAGCAAAAGTTTAAGTGTGGGGATTTTGATAGGTGTAGATTATATTGTAATTTTATAGGTAATTTGGTGTGTGTTTAGTGATTATTTTGATTGTTTAGTGTGAAATTGTGTTAGTTTATAAATATTTGTGTTTTAAGTGTTTTTTGGGTGAGAATATGTATTTGATCTTCAATTATATATATATGAGGTGTTGTGATGAGTTTGTTAGTGTTACAGGGCATTCAAAGGAGTTTTAGAGGAGGCTAGAACTAAAACACAGGCCTGCGATTATGGTAAGCAAGCCACGATTATGACAGAAGCACTAAAATAGGTCCATGATTGTGGCAAGTAAGCCACGATCGTGACAGAAGTTCAAGCACAGGATCAAAATCGTGGGGAGTCAGCTACGATCGTGACAGAGAGCAGAAAAACTAACCATAATCGTGCACTAAGGGCCACGATCGTGGCCTGGGCGCAGGCAGACGAGGGGATCCTTCCGAATTCAAGTTTTTGAGGGACATTTCAGACCCCAGAAAGACACTAGGGTTACCTTAATTTGAAAATAATATAAAAACATTATGAGGTTACCCTAGAAGGAGTTCTACAATTAGCCTACATTTGGAAACCCTAATAGAGAGAGAAAGAAGAGAGAGAAAAGAAGAAGAGGGAGAAGAGGAGACTTCTGATGTCCAAGATCCCCTGAATAGGTGATCTCCTAACATTGCTGCTTTCTTGAATCATCCAACCTAAGTTTCATTTCCTCTCTATTTCCCTTTTTATTCATTTAATGTGTAAGATTGAGATGGATTGTATGGTTATGGATTTCAAGTTGTTAACAATGTTCTAACTTTTCCTTTGGTAGTTTGCTTATATTTAATGTTAATCTAATTGAATTGTGTTTATTTGGTTTGGGTGTTGTGATTGATTATTGTATTTGCATGTTTCGGTAACAAACTGAGGGGGTGAGTTGGATAAAATGATTAGATCAGATTGATGAGAGTTGGGCGATCTAATTGACCACTTTTTCAATCTATGCGGTAATTTCATAGAGACAGATCCCGTACGAGACCTAATTGTTTACTAAAGAGCTTTAGAACTAATTAAAATTATGGCTAATTTGTGAATTGAGAGATTGCAAGTCCATAATTTGATTAGGGTTTACACGTTAGGGAATGGTTATAACTCGAGAGAAAGTAATTAACCCTATGATCGTCTAGAACCATCACCCCATAAACATATAAATGGCTAGATTAACATTAATGATAGGTAAAATCCCCTCTCTCATAGCTTGATTAATTCGCATGATGAATTTCCACTGTTACATTATTCGTTCGTTGCTAGTTTGTTTGATTTAGTTTATTTTTCAGTTTATTATTTGAATTTGAGTCTTAAACAAAGCATAACCTGAATTAAGTGATGCCTAAGCACAATCTCTATAGGACAATATCTGCTTTTTACCACAAGTAATGACTCATATACTTGCAGTTTTTAGCATAAAACAAGTAGTTTGTTTTTGCAACCAACAAGCACAAGCCCTGTGCATATGTTAGATGGATCATTGATCATCATTTTGATGGTTTTACAGTCTCATATCGTTTAAATTAGTCCTATACATTAATAAGTAATTTATGGTATGTAGGAGTAATCTAATAACATTGACCATGATACTATTATGAGAGTAACGACTCCAACCTTTTCCTTGCTAGAATAATTTCTAGAATCTCAATAAATAAAATGATTTAAAGTAATATTTTACTCTAGGATATAGATAAACATGTAGTATCGAGTGAGCAATGAACAAATTACTATGTAAGAAAAAGGTAGTGACAAAATAAATAAGTGACGTGATAAGTATTAGTGAAGTAGATCATACTTCATACCTTTGGTAACAATAGACCTAGTTCACTTGGAAAGTTAATCATAAGAATTTCAACAACCTTCTTACATTCAATATTGTCATTATTATCATAGATTTTATATTAAAATGCAATGCACTTAGTAATCCTATCTTCTAGTTTAACAACTTAACATTTTAAATGAGTGGCTGTAACACCATATAATTAAGCAAGTAATTAGAAAATATTTGATGTAAGTGGACTTTAGTCAATAATCAAACAAAGAAACTGAAAGGGACACCTAACTAGTAATCAAATAGAGAAATTAGACTTATTTGCATCTCTGCACTCTATTTTGAGGCAAATCATTTGTCAAGTATAAGGCTATTGTTAAACTAAGTGGGATTTGAACTCATAATCTTGATGATAACAAAACATGTTACTACTAATTTTTTAATCTTTGGTGATATTAGTAAGTTTATTTATAAAATACCAAGTTTAGAGCTCTCAAAGATTATCTTAGAGTTAGACAACCTTATTTTGTTGGTTTGGTAAAGACTAAAATAAAGGAAGAAGTTTCTTTAAAGGGATTGAAGTTTTTTTTCAAGTTGATTAGATTACTCTAAGCAACCACTCTAAACATCCTAATGGGAGGGTGATAGTCTCTAATGATCTAACTCACAAACACCTTTCTAAATGGTTTTGTATAGACTAGTTGATCCATTATGAATTAACATTAAAAGCTTCCAATCTTTTAATAGCAATTACAATGGTTTATGCAGCTAATTGGGAATTTTAAAGGGCTTGATTGTGGAATGATTTGTAAAAAATTGAGAGGAAAATCTCAGCTCTCTGGATGATAATAGGTGATTTTAATTACCTAATATCACACTCTGAATCTTATGAAGGAAGGGAAACCACTTATACAGACATCAAAGAATTGACTTTAGTAACCTTTTTGCTGGGGCTTGTGGATCTCAAATGTCAAAGTCCTTTATTTACATGTGGTAATCATCAAAAGGGTGATAGATTCTTACAAAGAAAATTAAATAGATGCTTGGTTAATAGCAGATGGCTAACTAGTTTGATTGATAGTTATGCTATATTTAAGGAACCCCTATTCTTAGATCATACATCTATAAAGGTGCAATTAAATAGAAAATCAGCTAGAAGGAGGTCCCCTTTCATATTTGTGAACTCCCTTCTACAACAACCTCAAATTAATTCCATTATTTTAGCTACAGTAGAGAAGAACTTCTAGGGGTCCAAGGCATTTCAATATCTTCAAATGTTGAAAGCTATGAAAGCATATTGTATTACACTATTGAAAAACAATACATATCCATTAAAAATTAGCAAAAAGTAGGTAATGGAAAATCTCTCCAAAACTAAAAAAAAAAACTAACTAACAATCCTATAGACTTTACTATTATTGAAAAGGAAAGGGTTGATATGAGGAAGTATTTTATAGCTCCTGAAGACTTTATATCTCAACTGGAGCGAAAGTATAGAATTTAGTGGATTCAAAAGGGTGACAGAACTTGTAAATTTTCTTTTAGTGTGATCCAAGTGAGGAAGAATAGGAATAAAATAGTTTCTCTTAAGGATATTAATGACAAGTTGATTCAAGATTAGGAGGAATTGAAAGATTTATCTAGGAGGAATTTTAGGAAATTAATGGACTCTCTGCACATACCTCAGTCATCCCTGATAATTTGGTTAACAAAATGTATAGTTCTATTAATCAAAGTCACCATTCTGTGTTGGTCAAAGAGGTCTCAGGTGAGGAAATTAAAGCAATTATGTTCTCCTTTCATCTAGATAAGTCTTTAGGCCTAGATGGTTTCAATGCCAAATTATTTCAAGAAAAATGGAATATTCTTAAGCCATCAATTGTAAGAGCATATTAGCAATTTTTAAATAGTGGCAAATTACTCAACAAGATGAATAAGACCTATCTGGTTATGGTTCCTAAGTCCCCTAATACTACGTTCCTTAATGATTATAGACCAATTGTTTATTGCAATATGGTGTATAAAATCATTTTTAAAATCCTAGTAAATAGGTTAAAGGTCACATTTCCTAAATTTATCAATCTTTATTAGGGTGTTTTTTTCTTGGAAGAAGCACTAGGGATAATATAATGTTGACACAAGAATTATTTAATGACTACAATACCAAGCAACATCACAAATATCTCACGTTCATCAAGTGGATCCAAGCATACATCACGACTATCTCATATTTAGTTTTAGTGAATGGTGAACCAACTTATATCTATAAAACTTCAAGAGGGTTAAGGTAGGGAGATCCTATATGTCCTTACCTCTTTGGTATCACCATGTAAGTCTTATATAGAATGAATCAACTATACATAGCTACGAACTAAGATTACAGGTATCATTGTCGATATGTTGATCTTAATATTACACAACGATCATTTATAGATGACTCACTTATGCTTAGTGCTAATGAACCTACTTTAATTGGGATTCTCTTAAGATCTTTACAAAGGTTTAAAAAAATTGAGGCCTAAAATTCAATATAGGGAAGAGTGCTGTTTACTTATACATGCATAATAGAGAAGACTCCTTACTACTGAAACTAACTCAGGACTCACTATGCAACAAATGCCTCAAACATAATTAGGAGTTTCAATATCCACAAGCAAAATCAGGGAAGTAGAATGTAGGTCACTTATTGACATGAATTATAGGAGAATCTCAAATTGGAGCAACAAGTTCTTATCTTATAGAGGTAGATTGCAATTGGAAATTTCTATACTCAACAACCTGCATATATATTGCCTCTCTTATATAGCCTTACCTAAATGTATATTGAAGAAGATTGATAAATGTATAGGGGACTTCATATGATATGGACAAAACTGCAATAGTGTGACATCCCCTAAGGTTAAATAGAGCACAATTTGTCTTCCTAAGGAATATGGTAGACTGGGTATTAATTTAGCTAGCAAAATGGCTAAGATGCTGATGGCTAAAAAGTTGTGGAGAATATGTGTCGAAAAAGAGATTCTATGGGTGAAACAGATCCATATGATCCACATCAAGAAAGGAAGCATTTGGTCCGTTCCTTATAAAGCTAGTCAATCATACACTTTCCAATAGATCCTGAACATAAGGCCCATGAGGCACTCCCATATCAAACATTACATTGACAGTGGAAGGAATACAAACTTCTGGTTTGATAATTGGCATGCACTAGGATCTTTAAGCAACAATCAATACTTCCATTATCTAAGAGGAACAATTCCTAAAGACACTAAAGTGTATGTTCTAATCTAAAATAGCAATTGGTTTTGGCCTTTTCACATGAATAGGGGAACTAGCTCTACCTGGAGTAATATGCTAGAGTATACTTATAACTAATTGCAAGATGAGATCAAATGGAAATTGCACAGATCACATAAATTCTCTACTCACTCTTGTAGAAAGCTACAGGTTAGACCATTGATTAAATTCTCATTCCATAAACTGATATAGGGTGACCAGTGCATCGTAACGCTAGTCAAAATAAAATAACTAGACTACTATTGTAGCAATGTTGAATTTAGGTCGATTCCATAGGGAGTGTTCGGTTAGCTTATGAAATGAAATTAATCAGTGTTTAGGAAAAATAGGGGGGTTTGGATTTTGAAAAAAGAAAAGAAAATAAAACTAACTAATAGAAACAAATTAAAGAAAATATACGAAAAATGGTAAAAATGGGGAATTCAGTAGGGATCTGGTTCTTTGGTTCAATCTAGGTCTATACCCTAATTAAGCATAATTCAACGATTTGTTGTTCTCAAACCTCTCCTAGCAACTATTAATCGTGGGTTAATAATTAACCCAAGTTTTCCTTTAGGTTTTGTTTAATCAGGATACGATCATTAATTAAACCTAACCACTGAATAACGTAGGATATGATCTCTAGATTTAATTAGGCAGTAGTATTAAATTAAGAAAATCGATTAATCAAGGTAACAACCACATACGATGCGTCATTTAACCTAGGTCATGTTATCCTTAATGACTACAAATCATTAGTCGCTATACATGAATTTCAACATAACAATTAGGAATTATATTAAAATTCTAGCAATGGGTATGCAATCAAACAATTCAATGAATGCATTAAAATCATCCTTTCATAATACCCTATGGTTCATACACAAATAACCCAACAATAACAAAAATCTGATTATCCATACACAAAACCCAAATCAATTAACATAGGATAACACAATCAATTTTTAATAAGAGAAAAAAACAACAAAAACAGAAAATACACTTAACCCGGGTGATTAGCGTCGATGTTACCTCCGAATCGGCTTTAGGACGTTTAACTCTCTATGAGTCTCTCCCAGAAAAATGCTTTAGCCCCTATACTTATAACCCTAACGAAAACCCTATAATTCTCCTTCACTGCCTAAGCTTCTTATTCCTATCCACTGTTCATCGAAGTGATAAATAAACATTAAGGTTTTGCCATCTATTCACACTACTCACCTCTGCTCTCCTCCTTTTATTTCTACCGCCCCCTCCCTTGTACTGTAGCTGATGGGAAGAATTAAGTCTTTTGATAGCTACTATTCATCTAACTTCAAGACCTCCCTGTTATGCACGCATGATATGCATTTTAAGTAAAACGTCTGCGTTCAACGCAGGCATTGTGTGTTAAACACAGACACTGTCTGCGTTCAACGCAGAAATTCCAATCTACTGAGCTACCATTTCTGCCTTAGCGTCCTTGTCTCTTACTGCGTCATTTTACTCCGTCTACTGCCATGCTTTTAATGTTTCCCACCTGCTACACGTTGCCATTTTGGTGCTCTTGTTGTTTCTTCATTTTTCCAGCAAGCAAATATAATTCTTCTTCTTTGTATTTTGATTTTTGATTTTTTATCTTTTAATTTTCTTCTTCTTCCTCCATGAAGACAAGTGAAAAATTATCTTCAAAAAACGGCCCAAATGTAGTGCTTTTGACTCACTTTAATTTCTTTACTTTCAAATTGTACCTAAAATCATATATGAATTAAAGTGAGTATCTTAAGCATTTTCGTATCATTAATCGCTAAGTGTAAATGATTAAATGTATCAACAATTAAACACATATCAATTTTCCCCACACTTAGCTTTTGGCCGTCCTCGGGCAAAACATCCAAATTAAACTCAAACACCCGAAACATTTACTCAATTCCCATATTTTCCAAGACTATATAATCATAATCGAAGACGAATGATTTTCAAAAATCATAACAATAATTCAACATTCAATGCTTCTACTCATGAACAATCAACAAGCATTATCTTCAGAAACTGAGCAATCTAATGGTAGACTCAAAAAATGAGTTTAACTAAAATACATCAACAGGTACACTCAACAACATTCATAATCATGATAATCCAGAACTTTGCATATCATTTCATTTCTCCATCACTAATGTTCACATGCAAAATCATGGATCAAAGGACCTTTCAAGATTGTAATGTAGGTAAAGGTAAGGTGAGATGTGTTTGGGTCAAATAGCATGAAAGCCATCAAAGATAATGAAACAAAAGTAACACTCAATCAAAAATTGGGTACTGTCAGCTATGACGAATGCAACATTTATATTTCACAACCCCATTCAACTCTCACACAGCAACCACATGAAGCATATACCAACCCGAAGGAATCGCTCATACAATTTATGCCAACAGTACATTGAAACCACAAGAGTGAGCCTTCCAATCCAACATCTACCTCATATATAATATACTCAAATAATCCATTCATCACAACTTTAGGAGAATGCATTAATCATAAACAACTTTTCAACACATATGCACTTGCTCCTAGATACATTTATTTAAACATTTTTTCATTCTATTTCTTTTTCTTTCTTTCTTCTTCATTTTCTTTTCTTTTCTTTTTTCTTTTCTCTTTTTTTAGATTAAAAGAAACTACATTAACATGAGAATTTCAATGAAAAAAAATCTTAACATCATAACAAACCTACACATATGGACACCCCCACACTTAGAATTTTATACATCCACAAACTCAACAATCATAAATGTTCCACTAGCTTTATGGCTTGGGTAGGACATTTGGTTAAGTATAAAGCATGTAATGTAGTTAGTACATAAAGAAAAGTATAAAGCTCAAAGGGGGTTAACAAGGAAAAAATCATGTCAATAGGGTAGGTTATTTGGCTAATGTAGTTATTGTTAAAAACAAAGAATGCCTAATCATATCCATATTAATGCATATGATAAAAATGTAGTCTCGAATAGAAATTCAACGCAAAATCAGGATGTAAATGTCATGACGGTCACACATTATCAAAAACCAATGAGACTGATATGGATGTTTCAGTCTAATAAGGCTCAAAATCTCACCGACTTTGTCTACCATTAGTCACTACTCTTATAAAGATAATGCATATCAACCAATCACAAGAGCAAAAGTACATGCCAAAGTTGCTATGAAATTCTCTAGTTAACTCATTCTTTAATCATGAATATATAATCCCAAAAGCAACAGAAAACAAAAAAATGTTTATTTTGTTTGTTTTATTCTTTCTCTCATTTTGATTGAAAACTTAAAACAAGCAAGAAACAAACCAACAAAGAACACGCATGCATATAAAAAGAAATGCGAAAATGTAAAGAAAATAAATTTACTTCCCTTGGGTTGCTTTCCAAGAAGCGCCTTTGTTTAAGGTTAATGGTTCGACTCCTTCTTCCCCTCACATGACAAAACTGTGATCTTCAGGTGGCACATGCGGTTCTTCAATGTGAGGTTCTTCAGGATAGGGTCTTGGTTGATAATCATTTCCATTTAGCTCCTTCCCTATCCCCAGACTTTCAATCTTAATTGAGTCCATGCACTCGGGAAATATTTCAAACGTCTCCTCACATTTTTCGTCCTCGTTTAATTCCTTCAATACGCCATCTAAAGGTGAAGAGTTAGTTTCAAAAATAATTATGGACTCAGTACTTACCTCCGAGCTAAATAAGATGTCCTTTTTGGTTTTGAGCTCCTTCTCAACCTCTTCGACACTAGTACCTCAAAATTCTCAAACTTCTCATCACTTTGTAAAGTTTTTGCACAAATGTCCATCGGGTACACCTCGGGTTAATACGACTGCTCCTCTTCACTTTGTGGCTCCAGATGATTGATATCTCCTCATTAAGGTAATGCATCTTACTAGAATTGCAGAGCATCCTCTAGGATTTGTTGTACAGTTTACTGAAACAGCTGTTGCATATTTTATTGGAACTGCTACATATCCTGTCGAATTTGAAGATTGTTAGTAGCCATAATATTAAGAATTTCTTTTAGAGACGTACCTGAGTCGTGTTGACTCTCCGAATCTTGGGCATTAGACCATGTAGTTTTTAGAAATTTCCCTCCATCATGCTGGAATTGTAGAGTATTCTGCCGCAATTGCAAAGTATTAGCATTCATTATATCAATTAACTTTTCCAGAGATGGACCAGAGTCGTGATAGGAAGCTTCTGGTCTGTATGAGAATTGCTGTGCATCATGCAAACTATCATGGAAGTAATTATGATGATTATCCAATCCATAACAAAAGTTAGGTTGATCAGTCCAAACATTGTTATAAGATTGAGAATATGAATTATAAAAGAAATTACTTACATCCATATCGATTTTTTTTAATAAATCACAAACACGAAACAGGATCACGAAATAATCACAAAATAATTAAAAAGAAATTGATTACGAAAAAATATAAACAAAACAACAATTAAATCATAAACAAAAACTAAAACACCACACTCCCCGGCAACGACTCCAAAATTGACCGGCGCGTCATAACGCTAGTCAAAATAAAATAACTAGAATATTACTGTAGCAGTGGTGAATCTAGGTCGATCCCATAGGGAGTGTTCCATTAGTTTATGAAATGAAATTAATTGTGTTTAGGAAAAATGGGGGGTTTGGATTTTGAAACAAGAAAATAAAATGAAACTAACTAATAAAAACAAATTAAAGAAAATATACAAAAAATGATAAAATTGGGGAATTCAGTAGGGATCCCGTTCTTTGGTTTAATCTCGGCCTACACCCTAATTAAGCATAATTTAATGATTTGTTGTTCTCAAACCTGTCCTAGCAACTATTAATTGTGGGTTAATAATTAACCCTAGTTTTCCCTTAGATTTTGTTTAATCAAGATATGATCATTAATTAAACCTAACCACTGAATAACCTAGGACACGATCTCTAGATTTAATTAGGTAGTAGCATTATGAATTAGAAAATTTGATTAATTAAGGGAACAACCATATACGATGTGTCATTTAACCTAGGTTATGTTATCCCTAATGATTACGAATCATTAGTTGCTACATATGAATTTTAACATAACAATTACGGATTATATCGAAATTCTAGCAATAGGTATGCAATCAAACGATTCAATGAACATATTAAAATCATCCTTTCATAATACCCTATGGGTTCAAACATAAATAACCGAAAAATAACAAAAATCCGATTATCCATACATAAAACCTAAATCAATTAACATAGGATAACATAATCAATTTCTAATGAGAGAAAAAAACAACAAAAATTGGAAATACACTTAACCCGGGTCATCAGCGTCAATGTTACCTCCGAACCAGCGTCGGGACGTTTAACCCTCTAAGAGTCTCTCTCGAAAAAATGCTTCAACCCCTATACTTATAACCCTACCAAAAACCCTATAATTCTTCTTCACTACCTAAGCTTCTTATTCCTATCTACTATTCATCGAAGTGACAAATAAACATTAAGGTTTTGCCATCTATTCATGCTACTCACCTCTGCTCTCCTCCTTTTATTTCTGTCACCCCTCCCTTGTACTGTAGTTGATGGGACGAATTAAGTCTTTTGATAGCTACTGTTCATCTAACTTCAAGACCTTTCTGTTACGCACGCATGATATGCGTTTTAAGTAAAACGTCTGTGTTCAACAAAGCCATTGTGCGTTAGACGCTGTTCGCGTTCAAGACTGATATCCCAATCTACTGCGCTGCGATTTCTACCTTAGCGTCCTTGTCTCCTATTGCGTCATTTTACTTCAGCTGCTGCCATACGTTTCATGCTTCCCACCTGCTACATATTGTCGTTTTGGTGCTCTTATTGTTTCTTCATTTTTCCAGCAAGCATATATAATTCTTCTTCTTTGTATTTTGTATTTTGTATTTTGTATTTTGATTTTTGATTTTTTTGTATTTTAATTTTCTTCTTCTTCCTCCATGAAGACAAGTGAAAATTCATCTTCAGAAAATGACCTAAATGTAGTGCTTTTGACTCACTTTAATTTCTTTGCTTCCAAATTGTACCTAAAATCATATATGAATTAAAATGAGTATTTTAAGCATTTTTGTATCATTAATCGCTAAATGTAAATGATTAAATGTATCAATAATTAAACACATATCATAGGGGGTTAGGAATTGCTCCAACTCACTCATTTTTCTTATGGTTAGTAGCATTGTAGAGATTGGGAATAAGAGACAAATTCAAATTTCTAATACTTGACACTTCATGCCCTTTTTATGCTAGAAATATAAAGGAAATAGATAATATGTATTTCAAAAGTGTTTATACTAGTCAACTGTGGAGGAGATTTCTCAGCATTTTTGATCTATAAGATACCAACCTAAACTGGATGTGTAATCTAGATTGGGTAAGCAAACTAAGATGGAATAATAGAGGAGATCAAAAGGTGTTTAAAGTTAGTTTTGCTATGTTAGTACTGTAACATCCCATTACCTATTGGAAGGTTAGAATAGTAAATATGAGTGATAAATAAAGGCTTAGAAATGCAGTTTTCATGCTCATAAATAGTATGACATACAAATACACGTGAATAGTGAAGGTTTTGCACATGAAAATAATTGTACATGCATTCATGAATGAT
>JANQAP020000147.1:1853486-1864540 GCA_026874005.2 Erythroxylum coriaceum
CCACGATCTAATACATCAACAAAACAATTGCATGATAAAAGATCAATCTGTTAAGGGTTTAGGGGAATTCAAATCTAGATACTAATTTCCAATAACGGTAGTTTTCTAGTGAATTTCACTGTCTTTGCACTCATTATCGATTCCTATTTCTTTACTTGTTTTAGTTTTTATTTTCTTTTTATTAAAAATCTAAAATCAATCCTTAAGCTAGATAATAGGGAAAGGGTAAATACTAGTATTTATAATCTTCGTGGGATCACTTATACTTGCCGGTATTAGGTACAACTACGTCGTACACTTGCGATTATTACATAATTGACTAATTTATGAAATAGGTCAATCATTAAGAAAGATTATCATCAAACTGAAGGTAAAAAAAGCTATGGTTAGTGTAAAGCAACAGTAAATATCTATTGACGCTACAAAACTTGGATCATTTTGGAGGAGTGCCATGTTTCAGGAATAGGGGCAATAAATATTATTATTTAGAGAAAGATAAATGAAAACATAAAAAGGTTTAAAATATCTGCAACAAAAACTTGGTAGATGCTCCCCCATTCAACATTTTATATATTAGAAACAATATTACATATACTTCTATCGGAATTGATAAAATAAAAGGCACTACTGTTATTCTCCAAAGCTCAATCTGTACCTGTTAAAGACCAGCAAGAGACAGAGGGAACCATAATAATTAAAAGGGATATAGACCATTCAACCAAACTTGTTTTAACTAACTGGACACCATTCTATTCTATTAACCCAAAGAATGAATTGACGCCCTTTCACTCATTACCATTTACCATCCACTCTTGGTTGAATGGAACAATTAAGTTAAGGGTGGTTGTGGTGTATGTATTTAGTATTTACAACTATATTTAACTCTACATTTTTACATGCAATTTGTTACTAGAAAATCTTAATTTAAGTTGACATGTAATAAACCACCGAGTATTATGTAACAATAAAGATGATTAATTATTATGAACAAAACAAAGAATCTATCGAGTTTCTTGACCATGCAAATGCAATTTATATCAACTAGTTCCTAAAGGAGTAGAACACTTAGGAAAGTAAACGAAAATGCAGCTGTTTGCATAAACAAGGAAAAACTAGGCGTGGATGGAAATCGAGAAACCAGAAAAAATAATACAATCCCATGAAAACAAAATTTCAATAGAATTAGCTTAACAGGTTGTTTCCTTTTCTATAAAAACCATATCAAGAAACGGAACAGAAAGGAAGAAACAAACGGGCCCTGTTTTCTTATTCTGGGTTTGTTTCCCGAGAAAACACTGCACACAAAAAGGAACTTGCCCCCCTTTTCCTCAGAGCTAACACTTAGACAAAGTTTTAACCTGAATTGGCATATAGGTAAGACAATTAAAGAGCCTGCTATAAACCAAATTTATGTGAAGATTTAGGGTTTCCTTAAACGCGTTCGAATGGAAGAGGAGACGCCCACACTTGGGAAGCGAAAACCGGTGGCTGAAACTGATGCTACTACTCAACCCACCTCGGAGCAGCAAACATCATCCAAAAAGCGAAATTTCACTCGCACTTGTGTCCATGAAGTAACCGTGCCAACTGGATACGCTTCAACAAAAGACGAAACTGTTCACGGGACACTCTCAGACCCCGTCTACAATGGCGAGATGGCTAAAAGGTACAATTTTGAGCTCGACCCGTTTCAGAGAGTGTCCGTTGCGTGCTTGGAGAGAAACGAATCTGTATTAGTCTCTGCACATACTTCTGCTGGCAAAACCGCCGTGGCTGAGTATGCAATTGCAATGGCCTTTAGAGAAAAACAGAGGGTTATATATACTTCTCCGTTGAAAGCATTGAGTAATCAGAAATATAGGGAGTTGCATCAGGAATTTCAAGATGTTGGGTTGATGACAGGTGATGTGACTCTATCTCCTAATGCCAGTTGTTTAGTAATGACTACTGAGATTCTGAGGGGTATGCTTTATAGAGGGTCAGAGATTTTAAAGGAAGTTGCTTGGGTAGTTTTTGATGAAATTCATTATATGAAAGACCGTGAAAGGGGTGTTGTGTGGGAGGAGAGTATTATATTTTTACCACCGGAAATTAAGATGGTTTTTCTTTCTGCAACTATGTCCAATGCTACTGAATTTGCGGAATGGATTTGTCATTTGCATAAGCAGCCTTGTCATGTCGTTTACACGGACTTCCGTCCTACTCCTTTGCAGCATTATGTGTTTCCTGTGGGTGGAAGCGGCTTGTATCTTGTGGTTGATGAAAATGAGCAGTTCAGGGAGGACAATTTTATGAAGCTTCAGGATAGCTTCTCGAAGCAGAAAGTTGGTGAAGGAAACAAGAGCTCTAATGGTAAAGCTAGTGGGAGAATTGCAAAAGCTGGAAATGCTGCTGGAGGTTCGGACATATACAAAATTGTGAAGGTTTGTGTTCTTTCTTGCTAGTATCCAGTGGATGTTATCAGTAAACTTCAATAGCAAGGAACTCTTCATTTTTGCATCCTAAGGTTGAAGGAATATTTCCTAATGGTTTTAAGTGTATATGTCTCTTCATATTTATATAATTGTGATTTTATTTCCAATTTTTTATTTGAACTCAAAATCAATGGTTAATGTTCTGTTGCTATTTCTTACTGAGCAGCTCTGTTATTATTCATTAGCATCAGTATGTCCTACATGTTTGTTCATGTATTCTTGTAGAGTTTCTATATTGGTGTTCTGAATATTTTTGTTCCCTTTACTTGTATGTTTTCTAATGAAAAGTTTGATTTCCCTTCATTCTTCTTTTTCTTTTTTGCGCATTTTAGATGATTATGGAGCGGAAATTTCAACCAGTTATAGTTTTCAGCTTCAGTAGGAGAGAGTGCGAACAGCATGCCATGTCTATGTCAAAGCTGGATTTTAATGCCCAAGAGGAAAAGGAAATTGTGGATCAGGTTTTCAATAATGCAATACTCTGTTTGAATGAGGAAGATAGAAGCTTGCCTGCTATTGAGTTAATGCTGCCACTACTTCAGCGAGGCATTGCTGTTCATCATTCTGGCCTGCTTCCTGTTATCAAGGAACTAGTAGAGCTTCTTTTCCAGGAAGGCCTTGTAAAGGCCTTGTTTGCTACAGAGACAGTAAGTTTGTCCAGTTAGGGGCTCAAGTGGGTTATCATTTTGTTTCAAAGGTTAACCGATTGAATGATTTTTTTTCCTTGGCCTCTCTCTCTCTCTCTCTCTCTCTCTCTATCTATCTATCTATCTCTATCTCTCAACTTCAAATCTTTTCCTTGTGGCAGTTTGCTATGGGTCTGAACATGCCTGCAAAAACTGTTGTTTTCACAACTGTCAAAAAGTGGGATGGAGATAGCCATCGGTACATTGGGTCTGGAGAGTATATTCAGGTCAGGAAAGATTTTGTTGCAATTGTCAATTTGTAATACATAGGCAAACACAAGCAAAGGTATGTGTGTTTTTTTAATGTGGTTAATCAATGTTAACTTTTGGAACTATTTGATTTTGGTAGATGAGCGGACGGGCTGGACGCCGTGGCAAAGATGATCGTGGTATTTGTATCATAATGATTGATGAGAAGGTAATTATATATATGTGTACTTGTATATGCATATTTGTAATTAATTTTTCATATTGACATATTCAAATGTGCTCACTTTCTGTATCTTCCTGTATTTACCTTCTGTGTTAAAGAAGAAGTCCTATTACGTTGTCCACAGCATATTACATTTCCTTCTAAAATATCTAATGAATGCTAGAACTTTCTTCTATTTCAAGAACTCTGTTGCATTTTTTCTTTAGATGGAGATGAATACTCTCAGGGACATGGTTTTGGGTAAACCAGCTCCCCTGGTCAGTACATTCCGGCTGAGCTACTATTCAATATTAAACTTAATGAGCCGTGCTGAAGGGCAGATCACTGCTGAATATGTGATACGAAATTCATTCCACCAATTTCAGTATGAGAAGGTTTTTGCCAAGATCTGTCTTTGAGTTTCATTTTCTATACGACGCCTGTATTTAGGAATCATTCATATATTGTTCCATAGGCTTTGCCTGATATAGGTTTAAAGGTTACAAAACTAGAAGAGGAAGCAACTATGCTTGATGCATCAGGCGAGGTACTTTTGTTTCTCCAATATATTTCTCATCTTTGTTTTTTGTTATTTATATGATGTATTAACTTATTTACAATTTTTGGTTTGTATAGACAGATGTTGCTGCTTATCATAAGCTAAAACTTGAAATGGCCCAGCTTGAGAAAAAGATGATGAGTGAAATTACGAGGCCAGAAAGAGTTTTGTACTACCTTTGCACTGGTCGGCTGGTATGCACTAGGAAGGCAATTTTGTCAAACTTTTAAACATTTTTCTGTCTATCTTGAAAGAAACAATCTCCAAGGAGAAATTATGAAAAAAGTTCTAATCCTGCCACAAGGGAAAAGTTTACATTGAACATTCTTTATGTGGAATGATGTGCTTAGCTTGTGGCTTAATGATGTTTCTGAGGCTTTGACTTGGTGCTATCGATTACTGCCTGCAATTAAGGATGGCAATGGGCCAGCCCATGCCAATTTTTTTATAATAATATTTTTAAAATTAAAAATGTAGAACAATTTATTTATTTTAATTGGATCCGGGCTTGGGCTGCCCAGGCCCAGGCTTACCTGAGGCCCAATTCTTTTAAGTAAAACGATGTTGTTTTGCTCAGAATAATTGGGTCTCGAGTCAGTTTGGGCCTAGGCCTGACCTATAGGTCGACCCATTAAAAACAACTAAATTTAGGCTCATGAGCCAACAATTGCCATTCCTACCTGCAATGGTTGCAATGATCTGCAACTGTAGTGTAAGCTGCAGCCCACAATTTAAAATCTTGCTGCCGACTCTTATAGATTGCTTAATCTTAATTTACTTTTTTATATGGAAAGGAGTTGTGGCGTTTGCAGATATGGAACTATTGTACATGATGGGTGAGTTTGTTATACTGTCATTCTCATTTAAATATTTCTCTGTTGAAGATCAAGGTAAGAGAAGGTGGAACTGATTGGGGCTGGGGTGTTGTAGTAAATGTTTTAAAAAAGCCTTCAGCTGGGTCTGGCATGTTACCTTCACGTGGAGCTGGTTATATAGTTGATACTTTGCTTCATTGCTCTCCTGGACCCACTGAGAGTGGTTCAAGGCCAAGACCATGTCCACCACGGCCAGGAGAAAAGGGTGAAATGCATGTAGTAAGTTAATGCATATAATCATTTTTGTTACCTTTTCAGTCTCAGAACTCTGTTTGATGAACAACTTAGTGTTCCTACTTCGTAACTTTGGTTCTCTGGTGATTGTTAAATCTGTTTTCTCAGGTTCCTGTTCAGTTGCCTCTGATTTCTGCTGTGAGTAAAATCAGAATATCTCTTCCACCTGATCTCCGGCCGTTGGAAGCCAGACAAAGTATCTTATTAGCTGTACAGGAGTTGCAAGATCGGTTTCCTGAAGGATTACCAAAGCTTAATCCTGTTAAGGTAATTGTTTCAGTAATAGTCTTAGAAGTAATATCATTATATGCTGATCTTATCGTATTCCCTTTCACTTTGTTTGGCCAATTTAAACCTTTCTATGTTATTTTCATGACATATTTAACTGTTGGATTTAAGGTCTGAACGTGTGGTTTCAAGAACATTATGTACTATAGCACAGTGTTTGGACTCTGAAAATTTTTGAGCAAGAGTTACAGTTCTGCTTCTGGTTCTGTTGAACATTATGTACTATAGCACAGTGTTTGGACTCTCAATTTTTGAGCAAGAGTCAACACTTCTGCTTCTGGTTCTGTCGGTGAAGCGGTTCTGTTGTAGGATACAGATTGCACAATCTATATATATTTATTGTTTATATTTATAGAGAGATAGGTACATGGAGAAGGAGAAATATTGTTGATGTTGCTTATTTGTGATCTTTGTTACCTGAGTTGTTTCATGCAGTGGTAAGTTGGGTTTTGGACAGTATTACAAAGGTAATAACATTAGGTAGAGACATTTGAGTTCTTTTTTAGAATCAAATTGTACACCAAGGTTGCTTATGTATCTGTATTTACTAATCTCTAGATCTATAAAATACTTGGATGATTTTGGCTGCGTCACAATTTACTTTCGTGTTGCATCTTGAGAACATTGTTTGTCTTGAATGGTTTTTCTAGTAGCCCATTGTTGGTTATTTATATAGTTACGTTAATTTGCAGGATATGAAAATTGAGGATCCTGAAATCATTGATTTAGTGAGTCAAATTGAGGATTTAGAAAGGAAGTTACATTCTCATCCACTGCATAAGGTGAAATTTCAAACTCCTTTGTTGTAGTTCCTATAAAATGAAAGCAGTAATGTTGAAATCTGAATAGCAACTTAGTAATTTCACTTATTTGGTTGAGGACATGCAGTCTCAAGATGTGAATCAGATTAAATGTTTTCAAAGAAAGGCGGAGGTGAATCATGAAATTCAACAACTCAAGTCAAAAATGCGTGATTCCCAGGTATGTCTTAAGCAGTTGGGAGTTGTGAATCTAGCTGGACCACATTATTGAAGTCGTAGAGTTTTAAATAGGTTGAAATGTCATTTTCTTCTTATCTTAGTGGAGATTTACTTTCTTCCTAAACCATGAAGTGCTTCTGATTCTTCACCTGCCCATCCCAAAAAATGGAAAGAAATCCACCTATCTTCATGTAACTTGAATGCTGGCATGGTCAGCAACCTGGAATCTTGCATATCACCAGTCGCTTACTATATCTTGTGTGACTTATCTTGCTCATTTCACTTTTCAGTCCTCTCCTAACACCCTTAACTGGTGTTGAAAGTGTACATTTTTTGAGCATTATAATTTGAACAATATGTTTTCTGCAACAACTGTAAACAATATTAACAATGTAAACATACAAATACCAGATGCTTCTTTTATCTCATAACTTTTGATATTCTGTCTCACATGCCTTTATGTTTTAATTTCATTCTTGATTGTTCTTGCAGCTTCAAAAATTCCGTGATGAACTAAAGAATCGGTCACGGGTCTTGAAGAGGCTTGGTCATATAAATGCCGATGGCATGGTCCAGCTGAAGGGCAGGGCAGCCTGCTTGATTGACACTGGAGATGAACTACTTGTTACAGAACTGATGTTTAATGGTGAATTGATAGCCAATATATCCATCTTGCTTTTGTGATGAATTTTATTTCACATCAGGCTGGGTTTGTCTGGTCAGGTTGCTGGTGGGGAGTGATGCATGAGATCAAGACTGACTGATCTTGTCAGTGTCGCTCATAGAGAGCATTCTCACCTCAAGCTTTTGATCCAGCATTGGCATATTATTTGTTACTTATAATTATTTTCAACTTAGAAAAGTTAATCCAAAGGAAGTTGCATAAAAGGATCTTGAAGCTGAAATAAGTTTTTTTCTAATTAAATAAATCTGTTTTCTAAAATAAAAATTGACACCTGAAGTTTAGTTTTGATACATCATATTGTACAAGGTGTGCAATTTCTGGTAGCTTAAAGTTTAGACCCTAGGGTAAGCCACTTGACTAGTGTTAAGCTGGCCTGGATTTTAGAGTAGTTGCCAGCCTGGTCAGTACCTCACCTAATCTTAATACTGATTTACCTGTCTGCACTTATCCATTGTTATCAGGTACGTTCAATGATCTTGATCATCACCAAGTTGCATCTCTTGCAAGTTGTTTTATTCCTGTTGACAAATCAAATGAACAAATACATTTGAGAACAGAGCTTGCAAAGCCGTTACACCAACTCCAAGAAACTGCAAGGAAAATAGCAGAGGTCAGTTTATTTTTATCTTCATTTCGAAGTTGATCTTGCAATTAACTTCATGAATAATTAGGGTGTGTTTTCCTGATTACAGATACAGCATGAATGCAAATTAGACATAAAAGTAGATGAGTATGTGGAATCAACTGTGAGGCCGTACTTGATGGATGTGATTTACTGCTGGTCAAAGGTGCTGATACTTTGAAGAGTCCGGGGACTGTGATATGGGGATGTTGCAATTGGAGTTTATCGATTCCTTCTATTTTATTTGTCTAGTTTTGAAGAAAGTTTTTTTTTCTCTCTCAGGGTGCTAGTTTTGCAGAAGTTATCCAAATGACTGATATCTTTGAGGGTAGTATCATTAGAAGTGCTAGAAGGCTAGATGAATTTTTAAATCAGGTGAGTTTTAGCTTTCCTCTATTATATTTCTCAAGGTGTAAGGGTTTATAAAGTCTATTGCTTCCTGTTTGTTTTGTTCAGTGCATCTTTATATCTAATTCTATGTGTAGTTATTAGTTATAGCAAGCGCTTAATCTTTCTGTCAGATAACTCTTTATTTTCAAAAGATGCAACCACATAATTCTTTAGAACTGGTAAAAGATGAGCATTCTTTTGTTATAGCTCTCTCTGTTTGATTGTGCTGTGCGTGCAAGTCAAAATGCTTTGAGACCATTTCTCCACTTATCTTATCCTGTAATATGCTTACAGTTGCGAACTGCTGCTCAAGCTGTGGGAGAAGTAAAGCTGGAGGACAAGTTTGCAGCAGCCTGCGAAAGCCTCCGGCGGGGAATTATGTTTGCCAACTCTCTTTATCTGTAAGTTGCGATTTTGGTTTTCGCGCTTCTTCGCAGAAAGGGGATAACAACGTTGTAATTTTTCTTTGTAATCATATCATTGCAAAATGGATTTATATGGAGAATGAGGACGAGGATATAAAAGCTCTCACTGCACTGCGACTTCAAATGATGATAGTCAAAAAATATTCATCGTGTATTGCACTTATTCCAAAGCTCCTGTTTCTTACCTTACCAGGACAATCAAATTTCTTCATTATTTATTAATTTCAATTTTAATTAAAACCTTGACTTAATGTACATAATATTGATTGTAAAGGTATGTTTACACTTAATGCTTAGTTTCTCTTATTTATAATATTGATGAAAAAAAAAAGGAATAAGAATAGAAAGCAAGAATAAAATTCTTGATTACGATGCGTTTGATGTGTATGGTTATATCAGCTAATATTACCTAACTTCCTCTTCTACTTTTCCTCGACACCATTTAGCTTCACAAGAGTAGGAATCACTTTCACTTCAACCTCAAATTCTGCCTCTCCCATTCTTCCTTGTACTGCTCCACCCCAACTGCCACTAATGTTGCACTGCTTCATTATTGCATCGTTGTACGCTGTTGCACCAACAATATCTAGTTGAAGCACTTATCTGTCTTTGTTCATTTGAGTTACCTATATCTTAATTCCTCCAAAAATTACCATAAGCATTATATATGGTGTGCACACAATATTTTTCAACAAATTCTCAATTTTCGATTATTTAGTCTCATACTCACTCTTCAGTACGATCAGAGCTAAGCATACAAAGTGTTTGGAGAAATACTACTGTAAAAATATTTGAAAGAATACAAGTTTAGGGGCAAGAGCCAATTATTGGGGTGTTAGCCAATGAGCCGTCCAAAATGTTTACATGATACTAAGCACTATTTGGACTGTTCATAGGTGAGAGATAAGCATATTCAATTTTCGGAATTATGATAAGAAGGTAAATACGAGACTCATGAAATAGATTAACTAAAAGAAATGGTGGTGTATTTATATCTGCATGCTCCTTTAGGTGATGCATATTTGATACCACAAAGTCTCATTAGTGCCAAGACCTTAAGAAAACAATGAATCCTTCAAAAACTCGAGTAACTGCAACCATGTGATATTGTAAAAAAGATTGTGTTCTTTTGAGTGTTGGAGGTGGGCATCGAGGCTTTACCCTTAATTGCTTTTCACTATAGGTTGCTTGAATGGCGCTTTTTATTGTTGTCTAGTTTTTGGTACTTTAAAGATGGGTTGAGTTACTAAATTTTTTTTAGATAAAAGCTCATTTATTACGAGTAATCTCCCAAGGCCAAAGGATTTCTCTGTAGATTTATTATCTTCATTTTGGTTTTTTGTTTAAGAGAAAGGGGCAAGTATTGGCATCCAACCCAGTACCATTCATGAGAGTTTGCTCATGTAGTGGAGGTAACTTAAGTGCCTTTTCGTGCTATTTCTTTCCTTTATTCCAAAGGAACCAATTAGGTGACCATAGCGTATTAATATCAAAGTATCCAATTGAATTTAAAATGCATTAAATAGAATCATATACATATTATATCATCTTTTACTTTAATTTGCTCTTAATTATACCATCTTTGTGTTTTCAATGTAATTTGATTTTATTATTTTTGATTAATATATCTACATGTCCAGGAGTGAGAAGTATGCGTAGAAATAAAGTATATGTAGCTTTTAGTGCTTATAGACTTAGTATATACTTGATATGGGAAAAGTGTAAAGGTGTCATTAATGGATTTAAGAATGTTGTTTATTGTCATTTCGAGAATCTAGCAGAAGCTGAAAGGATGTATTGTCAATTTTGTCAAGCAATCATTATGTTCAATTATAAAACAATGTTAGTATTTTCTATTGTTACTATATACAATATATTGATTGTATTTAATTTTAACAGTTGTCATAATCAATATTTATATTTTAGATTATTTATATTAATAGCATCAATTATAATGACAAGATGAAGTTAAGAATATCAAATGCTAAGCCTAGTACTAGTCAACATTTTTATCAATGTATTAATACAAAAGTGAGTATTTCAATTATATATTTAACGATGCCATTATTATACAAATCCTTAATCAAAACCCAATCATAGGTGAACAATAACAAATAGACATCGTTTGTGCATTGGAGTAAGAGTTTTGTTTGCAAGATTCATTATTGCTTGTAAGAGGTGAGTATATGTATTAATTCATTTGAATAGTGCAAATTCTACATAAGTGTAATACTTGTACTTTTGTCTTTATTTTATAAGTCCCACGTGACTATATATCTGGGGTGTCTAATGTACCTAGCTCTAATATTGACACACTTTTAGATTTTCAATAGGTTTTTTGAGTTGTGTTAGCTGAATTTGTATTTACATTATGACAAATTAAGGAATATCAATCTATTATATGCAATGCATTAAATTTATATG
>JANQAP020000147.1:1870790-1888551 GCA_026874005.2 Erythroxylum coriaceum
AGTTAATTTTTTATAATTTATTTTTATTTAAAAATTATAATTTATTGTTGTGAAGATTAAATTCCATGTGTCATCCAAGCAACAAAGGTGTTAGCCGATGTGGAATGCTACATCAACAATATTAATGGAAAGACTAACGTTAGATTATCTTTGTAAAAATTAAAAACTTAAATATTTTATTGCCTCTTTTTAAAGTTTAGATTAGAATTGTAAAATTCAATAAAGTTTGAGATTCTTTTTATAATTAAACCTTGTTTAAAATCCATAACAGTTTTTTCATTTCCTATTTTATCCATTTATAATAACCAAACAAGCAAAAATTAGGGAATCAAGAATATATTTTCGTTCTTACTATTTTATTACTGATTACCAAAAAAGGCCTTAAGGTTTTGACATTTATAAATTGGTTTTTAACATTAATATCTTCTAGCTAAATTATTTTAATAAGTATGATTTATTAGTTAATATAAGATAAACATAAGGGTTAACTATTAAGGAGTTTTTTTTATTTCATATGAATAAAAGTTGGAAATGAATGTTAAGATTGAGTGTTAATTTACAATTTTTAACATTTATTTAAATTTTTATAAATTTTTATCAATTAATTTACATAATTTTGCCATATTATGAGGTATGAAGCATAATGGTGTCTATATAAATCTGATAAAACAATGTCTATCATTTTGCAATTTAAATTAGTTAATTGACACTATGAGAAGTTGATGAAAATGCGAATTCTAATGAATCTTAATAATGTTTACAATTATTTTTAATAACTAATGATATATTAAGTGACTCATACGAATTCCTTGTTTTATTATATGATGAAAATGAAACATCCAAATTCAAGTTTTTAATTTCATATTAGATGAAAAGTAAAATTAGGAAAATTTGAGGATATGAGACAAATAAGTTTTATTTATCCAAAATAAACACCCATTCAAAACATAACTAAATTATGTATATGATAATTTCCTCATTAGTTAAAGATAAAAAATAATATTTTATTAGTCTTTAACTAAATTGTTATTCCAAACTAAAAGATAATTGGATTTAGAGACTCATTTCAAACTCAAAGTAGAAAAAATTGTCAAATTCTCCTTGTTTAATTTTCATTGTTCTTTCAATCTCCAACAAATCCTACACCTTATAAGTAAAACTTTTTATTAAAAAATATTTTTAATATAAACTTTAGTATCTAATTAACCATAAAGGGTACCAAATTAAATTGTAATTAAAAGTTAGGTTATTTTTTCATATATGATTTAATATCTTTAATACCTTCCCAAATTATAAATGAAAATTTAAACTCATAATCTAGCTATTTAACCATTTATATTTCAATTTAAAATAAGATTTGTACCCTATAAATTATTTGTATAACTTCTCTATATTATTCTATTTTATTTTTCAAAAATTAAAAGGAAAATTCTTTGAACAACCCCTGAAAGGAGAAGGAACAAACGCTAATTATTAAACTAGAACTTCTATAAGAAGACCTGAAGATCAAGTATCAGGTGAAAACCATAAGAGGAGAAAGTCTTAATATCTAAAAAATCTATAAAAAATAAACAACTCTAAACATTCCATCTACTAAGGTTGGCTTTATTCGTGTGGATATTAGTCCTTTTTTACTATAATTCTTCTAAGATGTATCTCTTTTGATAATTTTTTGAAACTTTTATTATTCCTTTCTTGCTATATCATATAAATGATGTATCTTAGTGTATATTTGAAGACAGTCGCATCTCATATAAACCAATGATTTAAAGAAGCAACTCAGTTGATGGTTGAATTCAAAATTTGGTTAAGAAAAAAGATATTACTTATGTTTATACGACCGCTCCTAAACGGAGCGAGTTAAACGAGTAACTAAAAGATAAATAATCATGTGATTATTTTCCTTAATTACAAAGGTGGCAATCTACTAGGGCACAAGTAAATTTAATATTATCATTTATCTATAGTTTATGTTTTATAGTTAACCAAATCATAATATTAGCTTTTAGAATGAAATTTGGAAACCACACTAATGTGCATGAAATATGTATAATATTTTACTATTTTTATGTTCAAGTTATCTTAATTTAATTTATTTTACATCTTATTTTAAGTAAATGTGAAAAAGTTACTTGAAGGCTGATGTAGCCAAGAATTGAAGGATTTTATAATAAAAATATAAAGACAATATCAATTTTCGTTGAACACGATTGTGTGTCAACGTATACTCTTTCTAAACATCCTAGATATGAAGATATCGTCAAAAACAAGGGCTAAAGTGAGGTTGTGTGATGGAAAGAAAAGTTTATGAGAGATACATGGTTATGTCTCAACCCATGTACCTCTAAGAAAAGATTTGTAAGGTAGATTTGATACTTCTTCTTAAATTAGTCATGATTTTTTCATTCAAACTTTAATTCAAATAATTATAGAAAACTTATAAAGGTATTTAAAACTTTTACTTTTAATTGTTTTTATGAAATAAGTGATAGAAACCATGTCTTAATCAGTAATCCTCTTGGGATTATCTATTTAAACAAGCTTAGATTTAGATTATTGATAGAGATAAAAATCTTAGAGAGCAATTTTACAGCTGATGCTAACGAGAAAAGAGATCTAGAACCATTAAAATGAATTGACAAATATTCAAATATTGAGATCACAATTAATTAATTAACTTGATAATAGGTGACTATAACTTGATCAAGATCAATTCATCGATTTAAGAAATGTTGCCACTCTAAGTGATAATCTTTAAATAGAGTTTTTATCTAGATATTTATTGATATTTAATCTTTGTTATTGAGTATTAGCTTTATTTATTTATGGTGGGATCTTAATCTGCGTTTTAGGATAACTTTAGTATTAGATTAACTTTATGCATCCTTTTCTTCTATTTATTTACTGATTAGTTAATAGTAGAAGAGTTGGATTTATTACTCCTTATATTTCTATTAAAAAAAATACTTTAGTTGTTACTATACCAGAACAAAATAATGGGTACACTTGCCAAGAGTTAATGGTATATTGTTAGGAATAATGGGAGAAAACTTATTGATTAAACATAATTTATACGCATCTTAATAGAATTGATCATACGCTAACCTCTACCAAAGTCAAATAGGTAGCATACTCCCCATAATTTTGAAGCAAGATTTATTGGAAAAGGCCCTAAAGGGATGAACACTCCATAATTTTCTTTTTTGACAGAGTTTAAAGAGTAGATTGATATGTTATCTTTGATATTGGTAAGAACATAAGATTTTTGTTGTGACTAATATGTGTACTTTTTAAGCAATACTAAAGATTACTTAGATAAGTACACCTATCATTCTTATAGTATAATATAGTAAATACAAGTGTTGAACCAACTTTTCATTATCCAATCTAATAAATGAGTGATTGGTTTAAATGAAAAGATTAGAAATAAACTAAAATAACTTATGTTAAATAACAAACCAAAGCAATGAACAAGAATGAAACAACTAAATGATAATTAAGGTCTAGATGTAGAATCCTCTTAAAACCATTTTGTACCAAAATTTTCTCGATTTAATGATTGATTGTAATTTAATTTATTAGACTAACGAAAATTTTACTTATATTTTTTCTCAAGACATGCCAACTCATATCCTTAAGTTGATTGATTAAAATCTCTAAGAATGCATTAATTTGTTTTTCAAATTTTCATAGATTTGACTTTTAAGTTAAAATATTTAAGTGATCCTACTTTAAGGTTCCCAACAACTCCTATTATTCATGTCACCACCTATATATATAATTTCTTAATCTCTATATATGAAATACGGAATTAAATCAAAACGTCAATAAATTTCAATTCAACTACAAGGAATAATTATGAATAATTCACAAGTAAACTTAGTTCTTTAATTAATTCAAAGAATCAAACCAAACAAATTGCTTTAAGGTTCATCTCATCTACATCAATTCCAATTTAGTTCATATTATATTATAAATAAGAAAACCAATAACAATAAAAAAGAAAACAAGATAAATTATCTTAATTATCTTGTATCGTTTCAGTCTTGATTTGATTTGAATTATGTTCAAAACATCATTGACTTGTTTTTATTAAGCTTAAGTCAATGCTTTAAATTCTAGATTAGGAAAAAGGAACATATACAAAAATAAATGGGATTGAATTCAAAAAAAGAAAAATAGATTGAATTACATGAATAAAAAATATGAGATTGTTTTACAAGAATTAAGAAATAAAAGGATAATTTGAAAGATTAAAAGTACAAATAGGATATAGCATAAGACTGAAATAAGGTGAAAGAAAGAAAAGAAATAGTAAAAGGATGAGAAAAGGAGAAAAATATGAGAGAGAAAGTCATGCACAAGAGAAAAGACAAACACAAGGTGCGAGTAAAAAAGGAAAAAGGAAAAACTAGTTGTGGAAAATGGCAAAATGGTTTATTTTTCTTGTAATGTTTGGAAATGTTCAAGGGACACTCGCATACCAAAGAGGGGGGAAAAATAAAGAACCCATGATTATATGGGTCTTCATTGCTAAAAATTAATAGCAAAAAGAGCGAGAGAGAGAGAGAACAAAAAAAAAAAGAGAGAGCTTTAGATTAGGAGAAGGGAGGTGAAAATGATGTCGATCACTATGAAAGCCATCATTTCATGTCTCGATTTTCTTTTATACTGATGTTGTTTATTATAGTGTTAGTAGTAAGTCATCTGAATATCGTTTCGTACTGGTCGGTACCTATCATATAGTACCGTATTGGCTTAAAAATGGAACGGTATCAATATTAATGATACCAACCATTGGTACTGGTCAATACTAGAGTTTTCGAGTGGTACGAGACGGTACCTTAACTTTTAAAAACTGTAGGGACTTGTTAGCAAAAATTGAAAGCTTTTTACCACCTCCTGACTTTCAGCTTCCTCCACGCCAATCGCCACCACCGCACCATTTTTTCAACCCTCCTCCACGCGGACCATGCCACCACCGAACCTCGTCCACTCCAATCTCCTCCGTGCATCTGGAATCGTCAGATATGAAATAGATCCAGATCCAAACTTGATCTGACCCAAAAACTCAAAGCAAATACATTGTGAATTTTTTTGGGTGCGTTTTCAATTAGTTTTTTTCTACTTAATTACAATTTGTGATTGTGAAAATGGGTTGGAACTTGGAATTGAATTGTGAATTGGATTTGTGATTTGTGAATGGTTGGATACTTGGATTGGAATTGAATGAAATGCATGGTTTTGTTTTATCTGGTTGGTGGTTTGGTTTATGTCTGGTTTGGTTATGGTTTGGTTTATGTGGAATTTATGTTAAGTTTTTTGACAAAGTTGGTAGATGAAATTCACGGGCATGCATGAATGTTGAAAGTTTCAACTTAAAACTGAAAACTTATTAGTATTTAAACTTTAAAGTAAATAATTAATTGGTATAATATTTTGTTACATATTCTTAAAATTATTATAATAGTATTAGACTATTTTGAAATTTTAAAAAACTTCAAAGACTATTTTATAAATTTAAAAATTTTCTCGAAACGGTACTCGGTATTAACTAATACTAGTATAGTACTGTACCAGAACCTAATATAGTACTAAGACCGGTACGGTATTCATAACATTGTTGGCAACTTAAACATGAGGCTATTTATTTTTAGTTTTCTGTTTTTGTTTTTAAATTCAATAAAAAAAATTTGTTGTTTGAGTTTTTTTAGTTTTAGTTTTTGATTTTGGTTTCTTCCAGTTTTAAAAATTTATTAAAAATATAAAAAAAATTTATTTTTTGTCTCTATTTTTTATAAGATAATTTACTGTAAACTAAATATACATTATTTAATTATTAATACGAACTATGAATAAATTAATTTAATATTATATATTTAATTAATTAAAATTAATTATTAATATGAATTATGAATAATTTAATTTTTCTTAATAATTTAATTAAAATTTTGTAATTAAATTAAATAAATTTAATTTAATAATAGTAGTAGCAATAATAGTTTTAGGTATTTGATATTTTTAATTAATTAAATAATAAAATTCATACGAGGCACAAATGCAATATATAATAACCACGTAACAAAAATAATAATCTAACTTACTCTCCACATCATCCACATTAATAAACAATGTAATACCGGAGTATTTTTGCTAAAAGTTGAAAGTCACTTCTTAAAATTCAAGATAGAATTATAAAATTAAATAAAGTTTGAACTTTTTTTTATAATTAACCAAATATTAGCAAATTTAAATGAAATGCGACAGTTTAAATGGTTTTAATCCATTTAGGGGTGATTTTGACGTACTTGGTGGTGGTGGATATATGTTTTATTATAATATTACATCGAAAATAATTATACAAACTTTATTACGCATTTTAAATTTTCATTCACAATTATAAGTTTTATTTTATTAAAATAGAAATTCACTCTTCAAAATTTTATAAAATTTCAAATAAATCTCAAAGAAGTAAATTTTAACGTTAATATTTGTTCAAATACCTTTTCAAAGAAAAATAAAATTTAATGGATTAAGAAAATTTTTTAATATTAATATCACATGATGGCCAATGAACAAACAATTCCAATTACAGAGGTGGTGAATAAGTTATTGGCATTTATTTATCCCAACTACAGAATTTTTAGCATGTTCATCGGAAATACACTAGCAATCAAAATTTTACAACACACTCTATTCTCTAGTACCAACCTGAAGGAAAAAAATAGAGCAATAAAAAAGGCTTTCAATGCCAAAATATGTGACCGACTTTGAATATGGTCGTTGCAAGTTTCAATTACCTATCCAGTTGCACTGGCCAAGTCTTTGGCTGCTACAATGCTCTGTGGCTGCAGACAAACAAAACGGAGTTACCTTTGAATGCTAAAAGATGAGGACCGTGATAGGCTCTATTTCCAATTAATTTTGTTTATGTTTGCAAAGCAATTAATTAAAATCAAAAAGAGTTGTGTAAAAATCAACCTTATAGGTCCAAAGTCAGAATTTACAAATCAGGTTAAATCAGCTTCTTACCGCTGCCAACTCCTGCTCATGCTTTGGAATAAAAGCTGTGTCAACCTTGCCATTTTTGAAGTCCTATGAACAAGGAAAAAATTACTCGGGTTCAGCAAAACAAAATACACGAGCTCTAAATTGGACTCGCAAGTGATGTAATAGCTCTTCTTACCTCAACTTCAAGGATAAGTTTATGGTAGTCTATTGTCGTTGGAACTCCTGGAGGAAATGAGTAAGTGCATTGATTAATCAACAGTTACAAATGAAATAAAGATTTTAAGGAATATGAGCTTTGATAGGACACAAGTTTACTGCAATCAACAAGGCCAATGCTCAAGCTTAACTAGTAATGGCAGCCGACAAAAAAATCTGAACGTGTTGAAATGGAGATTCGTACATAAAGAATCCGCCTTCCTCCTTACAACAGGTAATATTAACCGTACGAACACTAAAAGACTATACCAGGGCTTCCATACTGATCTACCCTAAGCAATTTAAGCTTTAATTTCAAAGTGAATGCGTTGCAACCGTGCCAATGAGTTTTCAAATGACAGAAACAAAGGCCCACCAGGCATGATTATAGGAGTTTAAACCTTGAATAAGTACCTGTAATAACAGTGTCATCCAGAGCCCTTTTCATGCGCTCAATTGCCTTTTCTCTTGTTGGAGCCCAAACAATTAGCTGCAGGAAATAGTCATGTTTGTTTAGGAATCAGAAGCAAGCTGAAGCTAATTTGCAATGCAAGCAACACAGGTCAACAAAGCGTAAGACACCAATCTGTGAATTAAAAAAAAAATAAGGAGAAGAATGATTAAAGAAAAATTCTCTATTATTTACACTCAACATTATCTTCCAACTTCTGCATTGCATAACAGCCAAAATGTGAAAGATACATACAATGAAGCAAAAGAAGACAGTAAAAATCAAGAAAGTATTTCTGCCGCTTCAATACAGAATTTCCTATAATTATCCTACACAAGACCTAGTTTTGTATTCACATCAGGCTCACTGTCAAGAGATGAAAAAACTATAAGAAGAAAATGCAAAAACAAACAATAGAAAGTCAACTCAGGCAAGTACAACATGTTAACTTAAACAACGTGAGAATGCATATAAAACCCAATAACTCCATTAACATTTTATAACTAATGAAATTCAAAAAGATTAGCAGAATAAAATGGTTACTTAACGAACCTTCCCAAGCAAGGAGTCATAGCTTGGAGGAACCACATAATCAGTATAAACATGGCTATCCATCCTAACAAACGGGCCTCCAGACGGCAAGTACGACGTTATTCTCCCTGTCATTGGAAAGGAAAATAGTACTGGGGAATTAATAGAGAATATTACAACATTATTTCTGCATTTCTTTGACTTTAAAAATGCATCTGTAGAACAGGACAGTGCATCTGCAGAAGAAGACCAAAACATTGGGGATAGGAATTCAATAGAATATAGCAGAAAAAAGCAAAAACATTAGGCAAAAGATAGTCTGCAGTAAAACCTTCAACTAGGCAAAACTAAAAATAGAATTCATCACCAGGCTTTAACACTTCTAATGTAACAAAGACTTCAGTGAACAAGACGGAATGGCAGGCATAGCAAATGAAAAAATGTGCAATCCATTCCTCTGTTATCGAGATATGATTTAAGGGATCTTATACAGGAAAATTGAGATATCAGCATTCTGAAGATTGCAAGAAAATGAATCGTCCATGATTTCAAATAAAGTCTGACAAAATTTATACCTGGCCCCGGTCTGAATCCCTTAAAAGCATCTTCTGCATTGATACGACATTCAATTGAATGACCTCTGAGCACAATGTCTTCCTGCAAATCAAACCCATTAACAATTCCAGTGCAATTAAGGCATAAAATCAAAGCATCTTTGTTCACCTACCTGTTTGTATTGAAGCTTTTCTCCCATGGCTACACGAATTTGTTCCTCAATCAAATCAACGGATGAAATCATTTCTGTTACAGGATGTTCAACCTGCAATTTTTCTCATATTCTCATTTGTGTTACCATTACCCTGATGATCTCCAAATATGTGAACACACATCATTGTTCACTAAGGCTGACCTGGATTCGAGTGTTCATTTCCATGAAGTAGAAGGAACCCCGCTCATCAAGAAGGAACTCAACAGTACCAACACCAATATACCCTATCGATGCTGCTGCTGCCACTGCTGCATCACCCATGGCTTTGCGCAACTTGGGTGTCAATGCAGGAGATGGTGCTTCTTCTAGCAGTTTCTGGTTACGTCTCTGTACAATCAATATGGAAGTTCTTGTATCAATGTGCTAGCTTCAAAAAGTGAAAAAGAATGCAATTTCTTCACAGTCTAGTCATGAGTTAAACTTATGAAAGTGAATTGCAGTTCTCAGTACCTGAATACTGCAGTCACGCTCACCAAAGTGAACAACATTACCATATTTATCTGCAAGAACCTGTAAAATCACATGATAGTTCCTTAGTAATTAAAGCAGTAAGACCACCAAATCTTATTATTTATAAACTCTCATTTCACAATGGAAAAAATGAAACAAGTAATCAGAACATTTATGGATGAGTAGTAGTAGGCATATAAGAACTCAGCCCAGTAATATTTATCTCAAAGCAAGTTTGTGGGCAATCAGGAACTGCACTACATTAGTTAAAGATATTTAGTGTATGGTCTAATTAACACAATAATTACTCTACACACACAACACACACACACACACACACATATCACAAAAATAGAATATACCATTAATTATTTCATGCAATAAGCTGAATTAAATTGCAACCAAGGAGTTTAGGTTGTAGCCTTAACCCTTCGTAACAATATCTTTGAATTTATTTTATTCCCACATGTCAACCCTTGAATATTATCTACACATAATGATTACCTGGAACTCAATATGCCTTGGGTTTTGAATGTACTTCTCCAGGTATACTCCATCATTTCCAAATGCAGCAGCAGCCTCACTTTTAGCTTGCTGAAAATTAATCATATTTGCAAAAGATAGCACATAATATGTTAATACTGACATATTTCTCAATATGAGCACCATTTGAAGCAACAAACAGTTCATTCTTAATACCTGTAGCAACTTTACAAACTCATCAGGTTCTTTAGCAAGACGCATTCCACGTCCTCCACCACCAGCAGTTGCCTAAAAGGCAAAAGACTGTTGTCAAATAAGCAGAAAAAACTCTTTAATTTTATTTTTCATTTAGCTGAGATTAGTAGGAAATGAGAAAGGATTCCACAAGTAAAATTCAAACTTGCTATGGGAATTTAAAGCATTACAATCTAATTATTAAGAGCATAGCTCTCACCTTGATCATCACAGGAAAACCAATCTCATTGGCAAGCTTCACTGCTTCTTCTGTATTCTGTTATAACATTAAGTATCCAAATACAATGAAATTAGATCCCACGATCATGGTACAAGCAAAGTTATGCCAGAAACAATAACCACTGAAAGGAAAAAAATTAGATCACATTTATAGCACATTCAACCATGTAATTTGACTTGATCCCACTTTCTTTGAAATTGAAGTACCCGATAACAAGCAACATACCTGTAATAATCCATCACTTCCTGGCACAGTTGGAACCCCAGCATTCTTCATTGTTTCCCTTGCAGTTGACTTGTCACCCATCACTCGGATACTGTCAGGCTGCCAAAATGAAACAACGCATTCATGTCTTCACCAATTGTTTAATTCCAGGAAATAACCACAAGCTTGAATTTCCAGAATTAAATGTTCTGAAAGGCATTTTGACTACTACTCTTTATGCAACACAACCAGCTAAAAAACATTCCCATTCACAACAACTTGTAGAGATTTCTTCTTCCAACAACACATAGAAAAAGAAGAGTCAAAAGAATCAAAGGACAATTCATCATAATAGTATGCCAAATACCATAAGGAATTAATCTAGGAACTCAAAGACAGAGCTTAGCAACATCTTTTTTCATGCTACAGCTTAATAGGTCGTAACGCTGCGCAAGGAATTTCACCCTCATCATGATATAAAATATCCTGAAAAATTAACTTTATATTATTACGTAGGCAATAATTCGAGAATTTCCATGTCTAAATACAAGAAAGAGAAGTTTCTAGTTTTAAACACAATCACACTCTACAGAACCATAGAGATTTACCGGAAACCAATTTTTATAGATCCCCTAATATTTCCTAGATTTTGACACAATCTTTTGAAATTTAATGTTCTTCAGATAGTAAAAGAGGGGATCTTCATTCCTTTTACTGTATTGATAAAATATATTGAAGAAAAGATGTATGGTTAAGAAACAAACAGGATTTAGATTCCAAAACGAGTTATATGTTAAATAAACACAAAGGTACTACAAATTTTATTATATAAGAGTTTTAAATATTTTGACTTACATTAGGGCCAATAAAATTTATTCCATGCTCTCTGCACATTTCCACAAATACAGCATTCTCAGCAAGAAAGCCGTATCCAGGGTGCAGCATGGTGCATCCACGACTGATAGCAGCTGACAAGACATTTGGGATCAATAAGTACCTGTTGAAAAACAGTTCCATATAAGCAGTGTGCTTTTATACCATCTTCTAGTTTCTGTTTGGGACATTTGCCAACCAAGAAAAGGAAACTAAAACCACTTACGACTGACTGCTTGGTGCTTCACCTATGCAAACTGATTCATCAGCCAATTTCACATGGAGTGCATCCTTATCTATGGTTGAATAGACAGCAACACAGGGTATTCCCAATTCATGGGCAGTTCGTATGACTCGAACAGCAATTTCTCCTCTATTTGCAATGAGTATCTTGTCAGAACGACATGTAGCCCCTAGAGCTCCTGCACTCTTATTAGACTTAAAAGTAGCTTGGGCAGCCTGAGCTCTTTGTCTAGGAAAGTTAACTTTGTTTCCCACAATAAAGCTACATTGGGTACTCCTGATTCCTCCAGTTTTCACAAATAAGCCCTAGCATTTAATAAACCATTTCAATGTTGCCAACTCAAGCAAAAAGAAAAATTTAGAGCACCATGCGACTTTGGAAAATCAAATATGATCAGAACATATCTTTTGTTAGAAAAATGGCGAAGAATAACTTTGCAGGAAATGAAAAAGCTGATTGCGAAGTACAACTATTCATTAATTTCCATGAACTGCACAATGTTGATTTTAACCAAATAGGATGCCGAGGTATCAAGATATGTTAAAGTGCAAGACAGCACATGACACTGGTTAAAATAAAAACTCTTCGATCAACCATAGATACTGAAAACAGAAGTCGCACTGCTTTTCAGCCACGTTTTACTTTCTCATTATTCCTCCTCAAAACTCACTTCTTTGATTAGCTAATGGCGTTCTATTGGCAAGAAAAGTCTCCAACGTTGACAAGTTGATAAAGAAAGAACATCATTAGGATAATATATAAACAACACTTTTGGAGAAATGATAAGTAAGCGCCTTCAGAAGATCGAAAAGTCAGTCAAAAAGTTTACTGCTGAACATTACTGAGTTTCACTCGAAGTTGAAGATATCAGTTCAACAATCGAAAACCCCGTAAGTCACTCTTTCAGTTGCCCAACCCGAACAGTATAGGAAACTACAAAGTACACAAGCTCAAGCTCTGGGATCGATTAGATCCAATTTTCAATATTAACCCAACTTGTGAAACCACAACAAAGACAAGCGAAGAGAAGCAGAATATTGGGTCAAAAGCGTCAAGATTTGAGATTGACAGAAGAGAAACAAAAAGTCCAAGCCAGAGAAAACCATAAAGAAAGTGATGGAATGTAAATGAGAAGAGAAGGAATCTTACAGGAGTTGGGGTCACGGACTTGCAAGCAGGCAATGTGGCCTCCATAGTGTAGTTTCGTAAAGAGTGGAATTAGAACGACAGAAAGGAATTAGGAGATTTATAAGAAATTAGAGAGAGGAAATGATATGGCGATAACAACGAGGCAAGTGTTAGATTGAATGCTCCGCCTAAAGTTGGTTGCCAAGCAAAGGCTCAAACACAGCTGCTTCTGCTCTTGACTTCTTGTTTCTTTTACTCGTATCCAATTGCATCTTGCCATGTTTTTTATTCGGTGAGGTGCGTTCCGTGAAAAGAGTAACAATTATTTTTAGGGTCAACTAAACAAAATTTCAATGTTTACTTATTTTAGTAATTATGACCGGACTTCAAAAAATAGTTATAAAAATTTAAAATTTCTAATTTTTTCAATTTTAACTTGAATTTTAAAAAATGATAATAAAATATTAAAATTTATAATTTTTTTAATTATAACTCAACGTTAATATCTTCGTTAAATTTGCTTACCTAAATCAGATTATGCAACTCCAACAATCTCACGCTTTGATTTCAATTTTTCTTTTGTTTTCAGTTTTTTCTCTCGACGGCCTCACCTTTGAATTTTTAGATTATGCAGCCCCGATGCCCTCATGCTGAGGGCATCTAAAAAACAAACTGAAAATAAAGAGCTTATTGGTTCAGTACGTTATAATGCGAGTATAATTTGGGACGTCGAAAGAACAAACTGAACATAAAAAGTTGAAAATTTCAGGAGAACAAATAGTTAATGAAAGGCTGACGCTGCTTAAACTAATTTAGGGATTCTATTTTTAACAACGACGTAGTGTCATTAATCTTGGCTGGCGTGTATTAATAGTTAGGATTTTTGGAACACGTGGCAAGTCTCGTAAACAAACTTAACGTAGACATTAACGTCGGGCTAGCATTGAAAAAAATTGAAAATTTGAGCATTTTATTGCTACTTTTTGAAGTTCGAGTTAAAATTGAAAAGCATTGAAAGTTTGAGCAATTTAGTGTCATTTATTAAAGTTCGGGGGCTATAGTTGCAAAATTGAACAAAGTTTAGGATTTTTTTAATAATTAACCCATATTTTTATTTTTAAATATTATAAATTTTAATCTTTGTAGAGAAAATTTTATAATATGTTTTAATAAAATTTTATACTTAATTTAAAATGATGTACTAATTTGTTTTTAAAAAAAATGAAACATTATTATTACGTGTGTAATATGAACTCGCATGTCTTAAAAGAATCAGATTTTGTTATGCTTGCTTTCTGTTTTAACTAAAAAGTTATTCCTTCTTCTCCATTTTGCTCTGTAGTGATTTTAATCAAATAGTTGGATGAGCTGGGGTGGTTCTGGTTCACCTGGCTTGTGTATGGATTATAAGTAACATTAAACAAAAAATTTGTTAAACTTTCTCCATAATATTTTCTAAAAATAGTTTAGTAATTGCACATTTATGCATAAAACAATAGTCCTTAAAATGTCATATAATCTCACTAATACTTTCAAAGAACAAATTGGTGACATGTGAAACTTTATTAGTACTTTATTAGGAATGAGCTATCTTGGAAAATCGATTCACAACTATAACAATTAAATTATGTTCTTTTAGCATTCTCGATAGTTCGATCATGAAATCATGCTTATCCATTTGAGGGTGGTTGGCAATCAATACTAGTGTATACTACTAATCTTATACTTTTCAGATCGCACTACTAAAAAATAGTACAAGAACAGATAAAACCAGATCGAAGAAAAACTATATGTTGTATAACATTTTCAAAGTGATACCAGATAATACAAAAGTTGAAGATGAAAATTAAGGAAAGCAAATTGAAGAAAAAGCAAATTCATCTTCCTTTGCCTTCCCCAACTCTTATTGTTATTGGTTTATGTCATATAACCAATCAATCGGTTGTAGGTTAGTGAATAATTAATTTAAAGACATTCTTTATCTTGTACATATTTATATGTATACGATAAAGTTCGTTGGATATTTATACATTGCAAATGAAATTATGATGATATTATAATTATGACATTCACATTGCATTTATGTATTATCCTTAAATTGTTCCTAGTCATTGTTCTATTAAGACTGAACATTAATAAAATGTAAAAGACTTGCATACATTATGTTTTTCTTTATGAAGAAAGTAGTCGATCTCATAAATTAAAGTATAGAGATACTTAAATAAACGTGTGAGTGCTTATTAGAGAACAAGTTCGCTAAGATAACTCTATATGAGAAATCCATTTGGAGCGTTACTTGTGTGTCTATAGAAATTCTCATTGTGATGATTATATAAGTGGTCATTTGACTTGAGATCTTCAAAGTTATCTTGTATAAGAATTGTTATATTTTGATATTACTTATGACCTGTTCTAGTCAAGAATAGTTTAGTCGGTAGTCAATGGATGTAACATGAACTATATGGAGGTAGTTGAGTGGTCAATATAGTATTCATCACCCTAAAGTAATTAAGGAGAATATTTTATTGTTCTAAATATTTTGTAAATAGTTTATTAAGGTCATTAGTTAAATCAATAGCTAATAATGGATAACTAATATGATTGGATTCAAAATAGAGTAGATATTAATTTCATATTTTATGTTTAACTAGAATATTGTATGATGAAATAATTGAATTATATAGAAAAATTATGCTTGAAAGGTTATTCAAAACCATTTTGTTATTCTTAAATATTTAGTTGGTCATAATGTGTTACTAGACGTCAATCTTGATGTATAGATATAAATTGTTTAATTAGAAAATTAAAGATAAATTAAAAATGTTTGATTTATCTAATCCTAAATATGATATAGAGTTATAATTTGTATCCATTCCAATATATTTAAGAACATAATGAGTCACACATAAAGAATGAGTTGAAGAGAGAAAAGATATAATTTTAATCAAGTTGGATTTAACTGTAAAGTTTAAGAAACTTTATGATTAAATATGAGATATTTAATAAATAAGGATCAATATAAGACATTGGATCTTATTCGGGCATAATTGATATTTAATTTGAATTATTTGTAATTCTAATTAAATTTTAATTGAAATAGAATTTAATTTTAATTAAATTACTAAAATATTTAAAATCTATTATAAATAGGCTTAAGCTTTAATGAAGTTAACACTTCTTGCCTAACCCTCTCTACAATAGTTGCAAAGTTCTCGCAACTCATTTTGTGGATTCGTTAAAGGTTAGATACTTGTTCGACTACGGTTGTTGAGATAGATCGATTTTAGAAACAATTTGAGGAATGCGACAAGAAAAAAAATCAAGTTTCAAAATAAGGTACGAATTAAGATTCATATTCTATTATGATTTATTTGTTAATCATTTTATAGAATTTAAAGTGATCTTAGTTTTCAAGAAATAAAATAAAAAAATTGTAATTATTCTTTTATGCACAGAATTGGATCTCGACCTACTTTTCCAACAATAGTATCAAAGTCGACTTTTAATTCTATAATTTGATCAAAATTATTTTGATTGTTATTGAATAATTATGGTATTGATTATGCCAAAGTTGCAAACCCTAATCGAAAGATGAAGTTAGATTTGACTAATGATATGATATCTTCATTTTAATTCCCTCATAAACCCCAATTCATTAGAATAAATTATATTGGTTTAAATACGAAAAGTTCATATTGAAAGTTTATGAAATCCAAAGTTACTTCAATTACCAGAATTGGAATTAAGGTTAATAATAATTTTACCGCAAGTGCATGGAGTAGCTGTGGCTAACACAAACAAGTATGAGTCGATATCACGAAGACGATAATTACTAATAGTTACCCTTTTTCTATTATTGAGTTTAAGAATTGGATTTTTATTTTAATTAAAAATAAAGGTAAACAAATAAATTAAATTAAGATTAAACAATTCTAAACTTAGGATAAATAAAATATTAAGAAAAATCAATATCAAATGGTAATATCTAGGCGATGAATCCCCCTAAGTGTCTTTGAATTATTATCCTTTTATTATGCAATCATATTATTGATCATTGGACCGTGAAAATTCCTATCTTATATTAATAAATTTCTCCAAACTATTAACAACTAATTCATTAGTTGATTAACAGAAATCTTTCTAGTTAAAACCTTTAGGATTGTATTATTTGTAGCACTCCACTCCCGCAAGACCCGAACCTGACATCGATGGGTGATGTCCGAGCTCGTGCCCCGCGAGGGTGACGTGTTAAGACACTCACTCATTCGGAAATCGGTATAAAAACTTTTTTTTGTTTTCTTTGAAAACCACTATCACACATATTAGGCGGAAGTTAAGCATCACATAGGGCCCACTCTCACTCATACACACTTTCAATCATAGTAATAAAATCAATAATAATTTCAATAGCCATTTGGGCCCTTTCACAAATACAAAACGCTTTAGTTGTTTTGGAATATAACTTTATACAAAAAGTTGCGGAATAAACAATTCAATACAAATTAAGGAAATGCAATGCAGACGCGAACTGATCCCAACCCCTATCCTTCACTTGTATGCTGTAGGTATACTCTCGTTGGCCTAACGGGGTATTCTTTTGATCCTGAAAAATAATTGCAAATTTTGGGTGAGTTTTGCGAACTCAATGAGTGACCATCATCGATGACTCACCCAGTCATATAACACATAAATTACATTATTGCACATCTCACATTATTTCACATTTCACAGGTAATACACTTAATCATTCATATTATGCATATGCCATGCACATGAGACTCACTTTTCATTTGTTACTTTATTGTGACCGGGTGCCTAAACTTTCTCATATAGGCTCATTGATAACTGTCCCATATAGGACTCATTAAATGTTGAGCCTGAGGCTCTGAATCACTTTTGAGCTCGAGGCTCTTTTTCACTCGTTGAGCTTTAAGCTCTGATCGGTGG
>JANQAP020000147.1:1895291-1911472 GCA_026874005.2 Erythroxylum coriaceum
CATTTTAATCATTCGCTATAACCACAATTCTCAATCTATCCTATTACTATTCACTATACCCGAAATGTCAATGAGTGTATGTACAATTATTTTCATGTGTGTAAAGACTAAAATTCACATGCATGTATGCTGACATTTCGCTGAGCATGAAATGCAAATTTTCTTCTAACTCTCTCATTACCATTCTCCCCATTATTGAAATCGAGGTTATAACCCTTACTATGGGGACAGGATGCTACATTATCGATTTATGAATTTCGTTGTTAGGTTTCTAGAGGATTTATGTCGGTCTATCTCTAGGTTTGTATGCAATTCTTTCTAATTATGGTAGATCTATTCATACAAGAGAATTTCTCAATCTCAATCATATGAAATCAAATCATGTACTAATATTCCAAATATATTAAAACCAGAATTAAAACACATAATTGAAGCATAATAAATCAATCAATATAATTGTTTTGAATAAAAGATTAAAGCATATTGTTATCCTAAACTAGGGTTCATGACACCTAGACACTAAAAACGTTTAGTTACTAATTCTAGAAAATAAAATCAAAGATAAACATGAAGAAAAACTAATAGAAAACAAAGAAGTTATAATTCTAAATCTCCCATTCTCTTCTATTGAATCTTCTTACAAGTTTGGATTTGATGTAGCTATCTACTGGGTGTTTTTATGTATTCTTCGTATTTTCCTTGTCCCTTGATCAAAATCGTTGCCTTTCTAGGTTTTTTATGTCTCAAAACTGTTGGAAAAGTTAGCTCTCATCAATTTGGCTCATGTCCTTTTATAATAAAATTTAGGATTTCTGGGATATACACGGTTACTTACATGGGCATGTGAGAGACCTTGTATAATCAAAAACACCTTAATTCATGATTTCAAAGGACACAAAGACTTGCACGGGCAATATACACGGCCATGTATATCAAGATACAAGGGCATGTAACTCCACACCACCAAAACTCAAATGCTTCAATCTTTACACGTTTAAAGAGACTTACACCATCATTGTATACAATCGTGTAGGTCTTTAGTTGCTTCAAAATTTCATTTGATGCAACGATTTCATCCGAATTCTTCTCCTTTTGATCCATAAAGGCAAATATAACCTAAAAATACACTTAGAGCGAATTAAGTAGCAAATATACAATAAAACTATGAAATATCATGCAAAACATGTTAAATATGAGTGTATAATCATAATCAAATATGCATTTATCAAAAGGATTTTCCACTCTAAAGTAACTAGAGATAATGCTTCATTGTTCTGATTAGTGATGATTTAAGGAATTTTTTGGCTAGAGTCAATTGACATTTTAAAAAATATTTTCAAATATGAATTATAAATTAATTATAATTAGCAAAAACGAATATGATTGGATTTAAAGGAGTAGACACTGCATCTATACTACATATCCAATTAGAACATTGAATGATGAAAGAATTAAATTATACATTAAACCATGCATGGATAGGTTGAGTCAAGTCAGCTTAACATTTCTAATATTTGGGTGGTCATGACATGTTGGTAGACATCAATCTTAATAGAAGATTATAAATTGTTTAATTGAAAAACTAAAGGTATATTAAAAGGTATGACCCATTAGGTTTCTAATAAATTAAGCTTTAATTTATCCAATTTTAATTTTAAATTAGAATTATAATTTATAGTCATCGAAAATACATTATAAACAATTCACATATAAAAAGTATTTAAAAAGAGAAAATTAATCCAAATTAAATTAGACTTAATTGTGAAGTTTAAAAAATTTTAGGTATCAAATATGAGATATTTGATTTATTAACATTAAATTATAATTATAATTAGAGTTTGATTTTAATTATAATTAGAATATTTAACTTTAATAAAATAAAACCCTAATCCTTTTTTTATTTATACAAAGTGAGTGGACATTTGAATAACTCCCGGTTGACATCTAGTGAAAACAGTTTCAAAAGAGTCTTGGAATTAAGTATGATTTGTTCAATTATTAAGATCAATCAAAAATTGTAAAATAATTTAATTTTTTACTGTTCCCATGATTAGATCATGATTAGTTTTCTAGTAGATAAAGATTTAGTGAAATGACAAAAATAGCATACTTAACTTAGACGAACGTCCCATTCAATGCTGGAGGATTTAAGTGAGTAAACCTATAAGCGTGATTAAATCTTTGGTGGCAAAAGGATGATGATTGATGAGGTAGGGTACTTGCAAAGAAGGCGCAACGATAAATTTTATAACCTAATTTTATAATTAATTATATGTTAATTTATATAAAATTTATTAATAAATATTATGAATAAAACCATCACATTTTATTAAAAGTAAATTATTAAAAAAGCAATAAATTTCTAAAGCAAAATAAAATTTATTTTAAAATTTTAAATCAATGCTATTATCATAAATTAACTATTTAAATAAATTATTATTTAAATTTATATATTTTCGAATATTTTACTAAAATGTATTTATTAAATAATTACTAAATTTGAAAACATTTCTATTTTCAAACTAATTTTTATTTTAAAATATAAAATAAATTAAATAATTAAATTATATCAATAATAATTTTTGTTATAGTTAATATTAATAATTAAATATTATTTATTTATTTAATAATAAATCATATTATAAAAATAAAATAGAAAACTAAAATATGATTATATTATTTTCATAAATTATGAAACAAGAAAAAAAATGATTATTCTTGGACAATCATCTCTTGTGTACGAGAGTTTTATGCTCAATCAGTTCATAGAGTTAAGAGAAATAGAAGCATAAACTAAAAAGCACACTCAAAAAATAAAAATAGAATCAAATGCAGTAAAAAAAGAGAACAGAACACAAATAACACTACTTATTTACATTCACACCCTTGTTCTCTTCTCATTCTCACATCAAACAAAACAAAAGACACAAGCAACTGGAGGGGATATCAACAAGAATAGCCCAAATCCTAGTTGCCCAAGGAAATCATCTCAAAAAGGGTTCTTTGAAAAAATAGTATAAAATCCTGATCTTCACAAATTTCACAATTTACGACTAAGTAATAATCATCTCCAGTTCCATCCAATCATCTGCCCTCGTTCAAGTTCAGTGATCCATCTTTCATTAATTTTATACTCAAATTGTTGAACCTCTCACGAGAGTATTGTCTTGATGCTTTCCTCCAGTCGGTACCAGCCTTCATCATTGCAGCAAACTCTTCATAACTTATTCTTCCGTCCTGCAAGTTCAATGAAACGTTTTGAGTTTCGACCATTTAAAATGGAAGCATGGAACAACTCACTGTCTAGTTTCATCTTTCCTATGGTTCCTTGTATCTCCTGATTTAGCTTGAAATCTTCACCTTCCAACCCATCATGGCAACCTCATTCATTCAGTCAATTAACTTTATTTTCTCAAAAGCAAAAAAAAAAAAAAAAAAAGGGAAGCATTTTGTGTGGGCAGAAGATATGTTGAGAAGGCTACGAAGAAACCTTGAATAATCCTCAAAAAACATTTTCTCGAACAATGCATTTGTTTGAAAGCAAATATGCATGCCCATTTGCATAAAACTAGCAAGAGCCTTCAGGCCAAACTTGTTAGTAGTTAAAAATGAAGATTTCAGAAGAACACTGTTCAAAGGCGCCTGTCTATCTGATGCCATATTTAACTTGATTTAAACTTCCAGTAAGATTGCATACAAGTGAAATGAATTCTTGAAGATAAAATCAACTGACCTTGTCGGTGTCCACATCACTAATTATAGCACTGATGATTTCTTCACTGTTTGCATCAACATCATTAGCCAAGGCATATCTTAATTCCTCAGCTTCAATATATCCACTTTGGTTTTGATCAAAGAATTCAAAGGCCTTGCGGAGGTGTTCATCGTTGCCCATCTTTCTTAAATGAACAGAAATCATCACAAACTCACCATAATCCAAATGACCATCCCGGTCTATGTCTCCCTGTAAAAAGAGATTATAAGTTGCAGCTTATTGTAAAGTGAACTAGCTGAACTTTATTTTTGGCCATTTGAGAAATTGATGAATACAACATCTTTACTCCAAAAAAGCAAACAGAAATAAAGTTTTGCTTTTGAACAATATTTGGCTCAAAAACTTTTTTCACCCGTTACAACCTGTCTTACAGGGAGCAAGTAGAATTTTCCAAAAGGTTCAAGTCATAGTCCCGAAAGTGGAACTTTTGCAGCACATGATCCGTTCAATGATGTATAACAAAGAGCACTAACTTTATCTCCCATTCATTGTGACTTGATAGTAACATTTCCAAACTTCTTTCAAAAGCATTTGATAAGCGTATAAACTCTATTTAGAGGAAGCAATCACTATCGGCTTATAAGCCAGCAAATATGTGTATGTCCAAGCTCTTAATATCAGCTTAGGATAACGCTCAGAACTTACAGCTTCCATTAGAATTTGAAGATCATCTTCTTGCATCTGATGACCAAGTTTCAGCAACCCATCTCTTAGCTCATCAATGTTGATCTTGCCCTTATTGTTAATATCCATTAGCTGGAAGCCCTCCTTTATGCCAGCCACTTCCTCCACTGACAAATGCTCAGCTACTACCTAAGAGACGAGAACATAAAGAGTGAAAAGTTTATGATAGGCCTTTTATCAAATACATGACGTTAGAGGCTGGTACAAAACCCACTTAAGCTGAAATGTATTTGACCGAAAAAAGAAATTGAAATTTACCCTAAGAGCTCTTTTCTTAAGCTTGTTCATCGCAGAAAATTGCTTGAGCCTTGCTCTCACAGTTTCACCTAGAGAAATGTTAGGAGCCTTGTTTGCATTTTGCAGCCAAGGATGTTCTGCACACAAAGAACCAAACCCAAATAAATATAAAAGTTTCTATGAATTCAAATATTGGATATATTCCCGAACACATTAGTCAACTCATGAGATACTAATTCATTAAAATCAAATATTACCGAGCACTTGCTGTGCTGTTAGCCTGCGTTTTGGATCAGGATCAAGCATTTTCTTGACAAGGTCCTTCGCATTGTCAGAAACTTTGGGCCAAGGGTCCCTCTTAAAATTTACAACAGACCGGATGATTGCTTGTGCAACCCCCTGCTCAGTTTCTGCAAATAAAGGAAGAAAATTTGAGAAAGAAAAAGCATTGAGATCAACTAAAGGAAAGAAAGATAAAGACTCTGATCATGCAGATGAAATGACTCCTGTATTGACATTTTTGTTACACATCTGTAGAAAAAAACACATCTAGTGGAAAATTTGCTTTGCGACCATTTAACTCAACTGCAGATGAAACAAGTACTATAAGACAGTTTTGCAATATGCATCGATGCACAAAACCACATCTATTTTTTTTCGTTCCATTTAACTCAACTAAAACTCTCTAAAAAATTGGCATGGGCTTCATGATATTCCTGTGCAATGGATTTGCTTTTCAATAAAAGCAAACATAACAACCTGCCCAAAAAGGTGGGACACCACAAAGCAAGATGTAAAGTATGACTCCAGCACTCCAGACATCTATTTCTGGGCCATAATTCCTTTTCAACACCTCCGGAGCCATGTAGTATGGACTTCCTACTATCTCATTAAATCTTTCACCTGTAGAAAATAGCATAACTTAATGTTGGTCAGCATGGAACCAGTGCTGCTGCCAATAACAGTTGCAAAACAGAAGTAAAGAAAAGATAAGCAAGCACAAGGAACAACCAGGTGTGAAGAACACTGACAATCCAAAATCAATCGCCTTCAAAGGTGCTGCCTCACTTTTGTCCCCAAACAAAAAGTTTTCTGGTTTTAGATCACGATGTATCACTCCGTTCTTGTGACATATCTGTAAGAAAACAAAAAAAGAAAAAAAACACTAACTTATATAGCAGAGTGAGTATATTGGAAAATTCAGTGTAAGTTTTCGCCTGTCAGTGTTCTGGAATGTATTAAAAAACTTACAATCGAAATATTAAATAATTAAAAAAAGATAAGTAGGCTCTCCTCAAGTCCTGAGCAAGATTAAAACAGTTACGGCAAGCAAAGGTAACGAATAAAAAGTAGAATAAAGGAAGGCAAGCTTTTTCCTTAACAACTGTAAATAAGAATCCCACAGATGTGGTAAAAAGTGATGAATCAAGGCATTGATATTAAAGTGTCTTCTCACTAAGCACAAGGAAATCCATGGAGGAGAGAGTAAATGGTTGGGTCAACATACCAAGAAGACATATAGAAGCATACCTGAACAACCTCCACAATGGTCTTTGTGACAACAGCAGCAGCTCTCTCAGTGTAATGACCTCTAGCCACAATCCTATCAAACAACTCTCCTCCCTCACACAACTCCATCACCAAGTGCACTGCATGATCATCTTCATATGTATCCCTTAAGCTCACAATATTTGGATGCTTAGGCAAATGCTTCATGATCTCCACTTCTCTCCTTACATCCTCAATATCCACAGCTGTCCTTAGTTTTCTTTTCGAAATAGATTTGCAAGCAAAATTTTCTCCAGTCTCCTTGTCCGTACACAAGTGTGTGATTCCAAATTCACCCCTGCCTAGTTCTCGACCAAGCTCATATCTTTGCTCGATTTGTCGTCCCGTAGGCTCCTGTAAGACAACAAACTTATGGCCATTCGCGCCATGATCAATCGAAAATGGATTCTGATTCTTCTTTTGCTTCTTTTCCCCTTGATCAGCGACTACAGAGGGAGTCGCACAGCAATTTCCCATCGATCAGATGACAAAAAAGAAAATTTTAAAGGTCTGCTGGTTTTTGGTTAGATGGATATTGAAGATATGACGTGAACGAATGTTTAAGACGATCAAACTTTGATCCAAATTTCAAAAAAAAAAAAAAAACTTTGATCCAAAATTTAATCTTTTCAGCCCACAAAGAATCGGACACCCAATTAAGAAGTGGGAAGAAGGGAAAGGTCACAAACAAGTCGATGAATTGTAATTTCCCAGGAAAACTAAATGAAGAAAGATCAAAGGAAACGAAAGGATTCTCTAACTTGGTGTGTGCAGAAATGAAAGGGAGGTGAGGTTGGAAGTTATATGAGGGGTAACCAATGAGAAAGAGGAGATTACCAGGAAACAACCATTGATTAACATGTTTTACGTTGAAATTTGGATTGGAATGTTTCTTTGAACAAAAGAGAACAGAGAGAAGGAACAGAGAGGTCAAACCTCCCTTCCTCCTAACGACTCCCTGCTGTCCTGCTTTTTCTTTACTCTAGGAAACTTCTTTTTCCTTTTTCTAATTTATTTTTCTTAATGTTATTGTTATTCCAACACAATTCTACCCCTAGTTATTCCTGTAATATCGGGTTTGCCATTTGGTTATGGTCAGATCCTAATAGCCTAATTAAGCTCATAACGTGGGACGATAAATTAAATTATTAGGCACCCATACCACTGTCTAATATTATAAAATTTAAGTGCCAATTTCATGGTGTTTCTTTGTTATTGGGAACAACAACACTTTGACACATACCTTACATTTTCAGCTTTGCAAACACTTTTCTTTAGAAAACGGTTCTGGATTTGGTTGTATATTATTCCGCACTGCACCAGCGAAGCTTCAGCCAGATGTTGAAAAGAAGGAAGCTATTACTCTCGGATTGGTGCGAGCCGGAAGAGAAAGTACTTAGGTGTCCATCAGAAGCAACTTAAATTAGGCATTTAGGTTTTTCATATTTTATTTTTTATTTTAAAATATTAATTTGCATATTAAAATTATAATCTACTTGATATCCATGGGATTAATATATTAATTAGTCACACGAACACCGTTGCTGAACAGTCTAATGATAAATTATTATTAGTAAAAATTAAAAATTTGAACATTTTATTATTAAGGGTTAGAATTATAAGTTTTAAGATTTTTATAATTAAACCACAAGAAAATAAAAAAAAGAAGTATTTTGATTTAAACTTAATGTACATAAGTTAATACATTTCTATATTTTTTAGTAATTCCCTCGTTCAATTCATTAAATATCTAAGAAATGACGAGTTAGATAACAAGTCAGCTTCGTGCAGACTGGGAGGGAAAGGGTATTTACGTAACATAGGCTTAAATCCAGTTATGCTTGTAAAAAAAAAGGGAAATTGGAAAACAAAAATGATAAACTTATGAGAAAGTTTTGTTGGTCAAACCGGACAACTTTGACTAGGAAAGCGACGATTTGGACTTTTAGGATTTTTTATTTACATAAATAAAAAGAAAAAAGAGTTATTTTTTTTGGATATATTTATGAATATATAACTAAAATGGAACATTTTAAAAAGTCAATAAGTGATAATTGGAATGCATTATGCCCATATGTGGAGTTCATTATTACAATAGACTTTACTGTCTAAATCTAATCTTCCGTTATTTGCTAAGAACGTAAGTGACGTGACATGGTGTAAAGTACAAAGTGAAAAAACTACCATACATTTATTTGATTCAATTTTTAATAAATCCGAATTCAGCCTTTCGTCACGATTTTAAAATGGTCCATCTAGATTATTGTACATCAAATGTGTTTGACGTCGAGCTAGTCCATTCCTCGAAAGTTGTCTTATGTCACGTTTAATGACCTAATTTTATCATATTCAATGATAATCCGAAAATCAAACATGTATGTCTTGAAAAAATGGTTATGATAAAAAAATATCGTCATATGTGGATCATAACTAGTTAAATCTCTTAATTATAAATGGAATAATATTAATTAAAAATAACTAATAATATGGACTTCATATATTTGTATTACAGCTGTGTTATTAATTAATAAAGGGCTGCAACTTACTCCCCCCACTGATAACTTGACTATTTATTTGAAATAATTATTTATATATATTCAAACTTATGATATCTTGCATCTTATTATAAACAATTACATTCATACGAACCAATAACTTTACGTAAAAATTAAACTGCATATTTTAATAATATGATTAAACAAAAAAATTTGAAATTTGGAAAAAGCTTTTGCTTCCAATAATTTGTACTTATGGAAAAGCTTTTGCTATACCTCATTTTTAGCACGTCCACGGGTGTTTTTATATATTAGGTTATTCTCCGACCAATATTGTGAATATCGTATTGGACTAAATTTTAGTACAGTATTGTACTGGTATCGGTTAATATTGGATACCGATTCAGGTATTTTTTAAATTTATAAAATAGTCCTTGAATTTTTTTAGAAATTGCAAAATTGTACTGTATACTTTATAAGTTTACATCAACCCTGTTTCCAAAAATCATAATAATAAATAATAACCACAATTAATTTGACATAACAATAATTTTCAGATATTTCACATATAAATAATAACCACAATTAATATGAAAAAAAGATAATTATCATTATACAAATATAAAATTAAGAACGATATAAAGTATTTAAATACAATTCATCTTATAATAAATAATAATTACATCAAAATATCCAATAAAAAGAATAATAAATATCTTTAACTCTCAAACTATTACAATTTAAGACAAGAGTTCGTGATGAGGAAACAACCAACTAGAAGTAAAACTTGTAACAAAAATATTTACAATTACATTACATTTATAGAATTTAACATATACATCAAATATAAGTAAAATTTAAAGAAGAGGAAAAACAAAAACCTGGAACTTCATTTAATCGTCTACGGGAGGATACCTGCTATAACTACACTGACTTCAATTATCATTTGATACAAAATCCTCATAATTGAGAACATTCTCATCATCATGATCATCATTCAAATTCAATGCACCAAATGACATGTCAATGCTTTCCCAACTAAGATTATCTTCCAAGTTATTCATATATATCAAATCTGGTTCCTTAGAAACCCAATCCGCTAAAAGATCGATATTATCAATAGAAATTGGATCTGTTAAACTACTTGTGCTATTAAGACTCCTAGTAAACAATAAAATTTAATTATTATAAAATTAGAAGAAATTATATCAAAATTAATAATGATAATAGCATACCTTTCATGAAGCTTTAAATTGTAACGAACGAATACCAAGTCATTCAATCTCTTTTACTCCAATCTATTCCTTTTCTTATAATGGATAAATTTAAATATGCTTCAGTTCAGTTGACAACTTGTTGCACTTACATATTGACTTAAAATCTGAATTGCAAACCTTTGCAATTCTAGAACACTACTTCCGAATTAATCCCACCAAGAAAATGTAGGTTGTAAGATAACAAAAGTAATGTTACAAACAAAATAAAGTGATAATTAATTTTCAACAAATAAAAAAGGAAAAAATTAATAACTGGAGAAAGTTTTGCTCATTTTCGAATAGCAATCGACAATCCAAAATCTCCAGAAGACAGCTTATAAAGCTCTATTTGTGAGCTTAAAAGATCTTACATCATTTCATTGCCAACATTTGTTGTAATAGTGAATAACATTCCTCTACTAGCTTCAACTTTCTTCGTAAAATCTAGTACGAAATATACACTAGGATCCAAGATTGATGCTTGCAAGATACAATGTCTACAAAGAAGGACTAAGTTTCATATTGACGTTGATTGCTTATTTGGCCCTTTCCATGGCATCTAAAAATATCCCATTATTGCCTTTGCTTCACTATCAGCTAAGTGAAGCACTCTCACCAAAAACTCACAAACACGGATAACAACCAAAATTCTCTATCTTCCAGTATAATTCTGGAAACCTCTACTCCAACATTAGACTTAACATGCTGAGATGCACCTCACTTATCACTTGTAAACATTTGTCTTAACTCTTTCTTCATCATAACAAAAGATTGAAGTGATAAGAAATTTGTTGCAAATCTCGTCACAGCAGGACGACATAAATTCCTACCATTGGTAAATTCCTTTCTCATTAAATTCAATACCCATGCACAATTATAGATGAACTTAGTCACCTTTTTAGCTTTCTGTATAGTCTCATCAATAATAAGAAAATACCTAGGATCTCCTATATTTTTCGAAGTTAATGCAATGTACAGCACAAGGAGTAAAAAAAAAAGAATTATACTTATTTTGTAACCTTCTTCCTGCCACTTTATAAGTCTAAACAATATTTTCTGGCCTTATTTCATTCACAACTTCATTAAATATCTCAAATAAAGTATCATTATTTCTAATCAGGCCAGATGCATCAATAGACTTCAAAAACATCGAGTCATTTGCAGAATAAACCAGAAAAATTAGTAATAAGCTCTTGTCTCCTATTTGTCTAACCATCACATATGATTGAACACCAAAAAGTAGCCAATTTGCTCTTCTTTTTTTCCAAATAACTTCTAATTTCAGAAACTGAACAACTCAAAAGTTTACCTCTTAAGTCATCAATTGAAGGAGCTTTGTATCCCGGACCGTAAGAGGCTATTGCATCCACCGTAGGTTGACAATAATAAGACTGAGAAGCATTAAATGATGAATCTGTATCATACCACTATATAGCTATTGTCATATCGACATTGTGAGCCGCATCTCTTGATTGCATTGCACTACGAATTGAAAGTTGGGCTTTAGGAGTTATTTGTGATGCAAAAAAACTAATCACCTACCTTCTTCTTTTCCTCATATTAGGTCCAAGTGTAACATTCACTTCTTCCTAGGCCTGGGATGGAACACTACCAGTACTAGTACCACTATCAATACCACATTCAACATTTTCATAATTGCCACGAAAACCAGCAAACGAACTTCCACTACCAATTTTAAAATTCAACATTTCCCTTCTATCTTTCTCATGTTGATATTCTTCAAGCAATGTTTTCATTTGTCACTTCACATCATGACTTACTTTTTTACAGGGTTCTACATCTCCTTTAACCCCAGCTAAATGCTTCTTCAATCAGGTGATTCCTTTACCTTTCAAATTGTATGATTCTTTATACCTAGGACCGATGCAGCATGAGTCCAAGCTGGATCATTATATCTTCCTGAAGCAGTTTGATCAGGAGTACTTGAACTTCCTTCTATTTATCGGTAATAATAAATGAAGATATTAGTTTTGTAAGAAATTAACCCTCTAGCAATCTCATCAACAAAATTAGCAGTGCTAAGTCCTTCATGAGGCAATGCAACATAAATAATGTCTTTAACTCTTCATATTAAGCCTAAAGAAGTAAAATGAAATTAGAGTAAAATTCAGAAATAGATAGACTTTCCTATTGGAGAGTAGTAAATTCATGCTAAATTTAAAATCGAAGTACAATGTTATGCTTTGTAGTCTTGAAGGTTCAAAGATTTAAGATGATGGCTCAACGAATCCAAAAATTCAAAGAGTTAAAGACTTATGAGTTTGAAAGTAAGGAAGATTGCAAGGTATTTAGGATTGGTTTTATATTATTCTTAACTGTACTTTAACCGTTAATGATGATAAAATGTCACACGTATTAAACTCATTAGGTGTGTCATTTTTCATCATATCATTTTCCAATCTCTATCTCTTTTTCTTTTTTTTGAATACTTGATCTTATGTGATTTATGATTCTCTCATGGATTTTCTTCTAACTTTCTAAAACCCTCTGATTCTTCTTCCTTATTACTTTCTTTTAAAAGTTCTAAGCAACTAGATCTATAATTTTTTATTTTCATTATATTCTTTATGAAGAGTGAAATCCTTTAATATTACTCACTTCTTTCCTGATTCATATTTTGCATAATCAAATCTTCAACGTTAAAGTTCAGGCAATAACAAATCCAAAAATCTCACATAGTGGTCAAACCTTTGGGCCATATCGAGTTTTACACTTGTTTATGAAGATAAAGGAGTAGAGTAGATTATATATTTTGACACTAACTCTTCAGCTTGCTAAGAGTTTTAATATTTCTTTTCATAAGTTTTCATCGTGTTTCTGTCATATATGTTATAAAACTTTCTCTTTATTATACAATTCTACAGGATCTTAAACATATATAATTCTCACATAAGCAATTATCATACCTTGATCCATAACGTCGATTGATGTTAAATCTCTTTTATGTTTCAATTCTTTTATCCTCTCTTTATCACTTCTGTTCTTTTCCTTATTTGATGGTTATCGACAAAAGTAACTTCATAGGCAAGAATAGGACCAAAAGAGGTGACGGTTATATATGGTTTTAAATGAGAAAACCACCTCTTAACTACCACACCCATCATGTCGGTATTTCTAATTACATGAGACATTAATAATCCAACATTCTCCCACTTGACTCATGTAACATTGTCATATGCATAAGTCATTTAAATTTCATGCGCATTAAATTCATTAATCATCATAATCAAGAATTAGAACTAACATGAGTCATGGCGGTTGTATGTGATTTAAACAACATATTCCCTTTCATGTATTACAAAGTTAATCTTCTCCATGAAATGATCCATAAATGGAAACACCTAATTTATTAGAAACAAATTCAATAATGAGCTCAGAATGTCAATTACATTTAAACATAAACATCATCATAATATGCATTAATGCCTACTCAGCAATAATGCCCATACTGTCAATATGCCCCATAAATATTTTGGGCGGTAATCCCTTAGTCAAAGGGTCAGTAATCATAAGATTAGTGCCAATGGGCTCAATTGACACTCTCCATTTCTGAACCTCTTCTTTAACGGCAAAATATTTCAATTCCATATGTTTAACACCTTTGGAATACTTGTCGTTTTTAGAAAAGAAAACTGCTAAGGAATTATCACAATAAATTTTTAGCATCCTGTCAATACTGTCAATTATTCCAAGTCCTAAAATAAAGTTTCGCAACCACTTAGCCTGAACCATGGCCTTAAAACACGCCACAAATTCAGCTTCCATGGTGGACGCAGCAATTTTTGGCTGCTTCACACTCATCCATGATATTGCTCCTCCAGCCAAAAGATATACATAACCAAATGTAGATTTTCTATTATCCACACAACCATCAAAATCTAAATCTGAATATCCAATTACTTCAAGAAGATCGGACCTCATATATGTAAGCATGTGATCTTTTGTCCCTTGCAAATATCTTAAGACTTTCTTTGCAGCTTTCCAATGATCCAATCCTGGGTTACTTTGGTATCCACCAAGCATAGCAACTGCAAAGCTAATGTCCGGCTTGTATATGTTTGAGCATACATCAAACTTCCAACAATAGATGCATAAGGAATTACTTTCATTTGTTGCTGTTCCATATCTTCTTTGGACATTGCATAAGACTAAATTTATCTCCTTTTTGAATTGAAACTGGAGACGATGAACATTTATCCATTCTAAATCTCTCTAAAACTGTATTAATATATGATTTCTGAGACAAACCTAATAGTCCTATATCTTTCATTTCAAAGTTGTTAGAGAGAAACATCTTAGTCTCACTTAATAGACCAAGAATATTAGTTGCGAGCAAGATGTTATCAACAAACAGAATCAAAAAGATAAACTTACTCCCACTGACCTTCAGATATATACACCGATCAATAATATTTTCTTTAAAACCAAAGAAAACAACAGTATCATTAAACTTAAGGTGTCATTGGTGGGAAGCTTGCTTGAGTCCGTATATTGATTTTTTCAGTTTACACACCATATGTTCTTTCCCTTCAACTGGAAAACCCATTGGTTGATCCATATATACATTTTCCTCTAAATTCTCATTTAGAAAAGCAGTTTTTACATCCATTTGATGTAACTCTAAATCATAATGAGTCACTAGTGCCATGATAATATGAGAGAATCTTTCTTGGAAACTGGTGAAAACATTTCCTTATAGTCAATGCCATCTTTTTGAGTAAAACCCTTAGCAACAAGTCTAGCCTGTAACGTTCAAGGTTGCCATCTTTGTCTTAAAGACCCATTTATATTCAACTCTCTTGCATCCTTCAGATAATTCTACAAGGTCCCAGACACCATTATGTTCCATGGATTTAAGTTCATCTTTCATTGGATCTAACAATTTATTAGCATTAGCACTATTAATGGCTTGTGAAAAAGAAACTGGATCATCATTGATTCCTAAGTTATCTTCTAACTCCTATAGATAGACCATATAATCACTTGGAATAGCAGATCTACTTTCTCTTTGGGATCTTCTTAATGCTATTTCCTATGGTTCTTCTATTGCAAGTTCATGTTGAATGTTAGGAGTATGTATTTGTTGCTCTTCATGATTGTTATACGGTGCAACAATTTGAGGAACAACAATTTGAGTAGTGGGAACATATGTCAAAGAGACTTGTATTCTAACTTCCTTAATTTCCACATTTTGTGAAACGTCACTCCCACTTGTTTCACCATTCTCAATAAACCTAGCATTTCCAGTCTCAACAATTCTTGTACTATAGTTAGGACAATAAAATCTATACCCTTTAGATTTTTTTGGATAACCAATGAACTATCCACTGATTGTTCTTGCATCTAGTTTCTTTTTTTATGGATTAGAAATCCTTATTTCTGCCTGGCAACTCCAGACATGCAGGCGCCTTAAACTAGATTTTCTACCAGTCCACAATTTAAAAGATGTCTTTGGAACTGCCTTACTCAGAACCCTATTTAACAAATACATGGCAGTTTTTAAGACATACATCCATAATGATAAGGGTAAAGATGCATTACTTAACATACTTCTAACCATATCTATTAAGGTTCGATTACGCCTTTCTGATGCATCATTTTGTTGTGGTGTACCCGGTATTGTGTATTGAGCACATATGTCATGCTTTTCTAGGAATTTAGCAAATGGACCAGGGTGTTGTCCACTTTCATCATATCTTCCGTAATACTCACCCCCTCTATCAGACTTAACGATTTCACTTTTCTATCTAGTTGCCTTTCAACTTCAGTTATATGAATTTCTAAGGCATTCACTGCTTGAGATTTCTCATGCAATAAATAGACATATCCGTAATGTGAATAATCATCAATAAAGATGATAAAGTATTTTTCTTTACCGAAAGAATTAATATCAAAAAGTCCACATATATCGGTGTGTATAATTTTGAGAAGCTAAGTGCTTCTCGTGGAACCTTTCTTTGTGTGTTTTGTTTGCTTTCCCTTAATACAATCCATACAAATATTGAGATCAGTAAAATCTAAATCTAGAAGAATTCCATTCTTTACTACTCTATCCAGTCTTTCTTTGGAAATATGACGTAAACGCTTATGCCATAAGTAAGCAGAACATTCATTCACAAAACTACGTTTAGTTCCAACTTTATGATGCAAGGTCATAAGAGTTTC
>JANQAP020000147.1:1911572-1927830 GCA_026874005.2 Erythroxylum coriaceum
CAGTTTTGGGAAGAGCTGACTTGATGTTGTTTGCTATGCTCATTCACATAAACATCAAGCTCAGTCTGTTTGATTTTACCCAAGCTTTATAATGAGCCTTTTCTTCATCACTACTAATATCAGAAATAGTAGTAGGCTTCTCAACTTGAAGTGCCAAATTAAGATCCAATACACCAAGGTGAAATTGGACTTGTTCACTCCAGTCAGAAAAATTTAGCCCATTAAATATGGGTACAGACGAAGCTTGTGAATGTAAAGACATAGGGACAAAAACTGCAATAAATACATGCCTAACATTAATACTTTGAGTCATAAACTAACATAATATATAGATACAGATGAAAGGTTATGTTAACAATTAATGTACATTAATGTTCTCCTTTGGGTGATACATCAATGCACGTAAGAATCATAATGATGCCAGTAATATTTAACATTATTAGGTAATGATGTATACACTACTTAGAAATATTTATTATCTTTGGAAAAAAAAGTAAAACTAATAGTGTATTTACATTACCAAACAATCATATTCATTCATTATAAGAACAACCAATTAACCTTTGGGTAATTCATAAATTTCTTATAATAATAAATTTCAATATACTCATGACATCATTTATGGCATCAATTTTATGAGTGAGTGATTAAAAAATTCTAGTCAATTTAGAACTATATTAACTTAAAGATTTGATCACTTCAGTGATTAACAAATCTAACATAATATTGTTCCAAATTTGATAAATCTATAAAAATTACTTATTTAATTAGATTTGTTAATTAAAATATGATAAGAACGTTATAATCAGTACAGAAAATTGATCCCACTGTTTAGCTCAGTTGTCCTTTCTACATTTAAGGTCTAGAAGAACATGATCCAGAGAATCCACAGCGTGAGTTGACATTGTAATATTGGTGATTCTAGAAGGAAAACGTTTGAAATAATAGTAGTAATCTATCTAGTGGACGTTATTTATTTTCAAGGAAGTCTTTGAATACTGAGGCTACATATGCTGACTGGGTTACAAGTTGAGAAACTTGTCTAGACTACCTTTAAATAAAAACAAACCGCTCTAGCTGACCGATTAAACACAGGCAATTAGTTATGGATCGTGTGTTTTAGCCTGTGGGGATCAGTCTTCATCAGCGTGAATGGTGGTCTTATCTTTGAGGGTTTAGTCTACGCCGTAAGGAGGGGAGTGAAGACTGTGATTCTAGACGTATAGTGTGATTGCTCTGACCATCCTTTCTAGATTTGCATAATTTTCAAAACCATGTATGACTATGGGCTCTTCGTTAGGAAAGGTCAGCATTTTATTTTCATTACAAAACATCTATCTACTAACAAATCCTGACCTAATCTATTCCATTTTTCTTTCCCTTAAGATGCTGCATCTGTCCATGTCCCAGTAATCACACTCCGAATTACAATCTATGTAGTGTCTATACAAATTAAAAAAATATTTAACTATTATTAGGATAGAAAGAAGAGTTTCCTCCTCAAGCTTTCTCTTAAACTTTTACCTGTGTATAACTTTTTTTAATAACCTGGCTATTATTCGTGGATTAATTCTCAATTTTATTACACTTTAAGCAACGAATTTTTACAAGTTTTATTAAGGTTACTTGTTGATTATAAAAGTGCTAAATAATTGCCTAAAGATTTTGTAAAGTATCAAAAGATAGTTTATTAATTAAAATTTTTAATTTTAGTAATTTCTTAATCATCTTTTAATACCCTTAACTCTTGTTCCTTCTTTTTCAACTTTTTCTTTATTATCATAGAACATTCTTTTACTTTACATAAAATTTTAATGAAAAAAAATATCCTTTTGACTTCGATTATTAACTCTTAGAACTTCACTTGACTAATGTATTTTTTAAATTATACTAATAATTTAATTTCGTGGTTCACTAATTAAATAAAAAAGGTTTTTATTTTGAAATTAATCTTTTTGAATTCCTAAAATTTTGAACCTCTTTGACTTAGAATATTAACTATTAAATCTTCATTTGACATTTATCTTTTTAATTGCTGTACTAAGGATTTAGTTTCGTAAGTGAGTGAAAAAAATTTAATTATAAAAGTAATCAATTTCAACTCTTCAAAAAAAAAAAAAGTAGTCAATTTCTATCTTCGAGTTTTGAGTTTTTATATTTAACAAGAAAAGTATATATTTGATAAGTTTAAAAGGTGTCACCTTTCGAATGTTCACTATTAAAGAATAGTTAATGGCATCATCTATAAATAATAGATAATATGATCAATTGAAAGAATAAATACAATAAAGATAATTTTGCAAGAAAAGAGTTCTTACTAAAAACTTCCAAGTAGTGAAATAACAACCAAATAAGTAATTTAATTAATTAATCATGTATGTGTTAGATATTTTCTTGATATCTGAGTATGTATATGCATCTTGAAAAATTACTTTCATTATCTATTATGTTCTCAAAATTTGAATTGATTTCATTTCTGAGTTATTAATTAGATATTTGTTTAATTATCTTCACTTTGTTAATAAAGTGATTTGATAATGAGTAGATTTTGATAATAAACTTCCATAATATTGTTAAATTTATACTATTTGTTATGACCTACATCTCATGTACTATTTTTTCTAATTCTCCAATAATCCACTTTATGATTAATTATCAATAAAATATTATTAATCATTTATAGAATAATTCAATTTTTATGAGTTGTGGTTCTCAATTTAGGATAATTGTTTCCAATTAACTTGTAAATTTATGACAAAACGAGATTCATGTTTTGCCTATTCATGTTTCTATTATGGTTAATTGGTATATTTGAAGATGAATTTTTTTGAAAGATGAAAATTAATATACATATTAACTAAAGCTAAGCTTCAAAAAAAAATTAAGCAATGACTAGGATTCGATATTACACTTTAAACAAATGACACCTAATAAGCTAGGAATCAACTGTTCCTAATGACTAGCTTCATATATTCCAAAGAGACTTCATGCGTGGACTGATTTTAATATGAGTTCCATAAGCTATGAAAAGTTCTCTGATCCAATAAACAGTTGTATATGCTAGAATATAAGCTTTCATCCCTTTTCCCATATGTAAACTATTGTTTCTTTCTCTCCAGATTGTATATATTGCACGACAAAAAGCAGTTTTGAGAGCTACTCCATCCTTCTTCATCTTACTCATCATGTTTATGGCCTATTGAATAATATTCACCTGTTCATCCTATGGACAATGAATATGAATAATATTATTGGATTCTAGCCCAGATAACTTGTGAGAATCTGCATTGGAAATATAGGCGATTTAAAGTTTTATTCTCCCTTTTACATAGAATACATTTGGTATCTAAGTTACTTGTCAAGCCAGACCATCTACTTTTAGTTTTCAATATATCTTTAAAAGCCAACTAGCAAATAAAAGTTGCTTTGGGGGATAGAGGGTTCTTCTATATTAACTTATACCAGCTGACTTTGGGGTGTATATCTCTGAATATTATAACAAGATCTATTGGTGAACTCCCTAGATTTGGTTTATAGCCAGATTAGCTTGTCTTCATCACCTGCAGGTAGATTGATAGATAATAAGTTTACCATTCTATCAGCCCCTTTAAAGTTGCAGTTCTAGGTTCCATTATGAATGATGTAGTTGACTTTTGCTTGAATTGGGATCTTGGTAATCAAGTGAATGAATCCATTCTTACCATATAAAGGACTCATTTCACTCCAGTTTTCAAACCAGAATCAAGTTGATTAACTATTTCCAATTAGTATCTTCATCGAGTGGTAAGTTTGATCCCTCATTCTTAATAGTTGCTTGAAACTCCACGAGTTTTCTTTAGTTTGATCCAATTGCCAAAATTTCCTCTCCTTTATATAATTCTCATTATTCCATTTTGACCAGAGGTTCTTTTTGTCTTTGAATAACCTCCAGATCCTTTTAGTGATCAACATTTTCTACATAGACATTAGAGATGTAATCCCAAAACCCCCTTCTTATTTAGCAAGACATAACTCTTCCCATTTCACTTTGGCACCTCTGGAACTTTCTATTATCCCAGACCATAGGAATTGATTGGTATATCTTTCAACTTCCTTTATAATCTTTTGAGGCAGCACCAAGTGAGCACTTAAGTGAGTATGTACATTCCTATTGTGGATACTAGTTGAAGTCTACTAGTAAATTACATACTCCTATTTTTCTAGGCATTGATCTTGGTTTTTTACTTCTTAATCAATGGAATACAATCCACATACTTTGTCTTATTGCCCACGTGTCTGAAAGGAGGTGACTAGATTTTGAGACTTGTCAACCTACTCATCTCTTTTCTATTCTACAAATTAGAAGAAATAAATATACAGTTTTTTTAATCAAAGTTAGCCTTCAAACCTGTCAATTTACTAAAACCTTTAAAGATCTTTATTAGAAGAGATAATGAATATGGATCAACTCTATACATCGGCAAAAGGTCATCAATAAATGCTAAACGGTTCAACTTCATCTCCTTATATTTTTGATGAAACTTGAAACTTGGATTATCATTGGTGAAGACTGACAGCAATATGGAGAAAGCTTCAATGGCTAATTAGAATAAGTAGGGGTAGAGGGGATCCCCTTTCCTAATTCCTTTATAATTTTTAAAGAAATTTGTTGGAATTCCATTGATTATTATGCTGAAATTGGCAGTTAAAATGTATTCCTTGACCCAACCAATAAATAACTATAGATAACCAAAAGCATGTGGACGATTAATGATGAATTCCCATTTTATTATGTCAAAGGCTTTAAAGAAGTCAATCTTGAGGGCATTAATGGCCCTTTTGGAAGAGTAATCGCTCATTAATTCTTGGACAATCAGATGTTGTCCCCTATACACCTTCCCTAAACAAAGGCACCTTGGGACAAATTAATTACAAAATTTAGGGATTTCTAGAATATGTTTGAGAATATCTTTGAAATAAGCTTATATATAGTGTTACAATAAGATATAGGGCAAAAATCTTTCATACAAGAGGGGTTTTGAGTCTTTGGGATAAGGCAAATATATGTCTTGTTAATTTCCATTGGAAGTTTGGATGAGGATAAGAACTCCTGCACTACTTCGACCACTAACTCACCAGTGACATTCCAAGTTTTTTGAAAGAAATGAGCACTCAACCCATCATGCCCTGGAGCCTCAGATAGGTTTAAGCTATATAGAGTGCTTGATAGATGAATATTTGACTATATTTTGACACTAATATTTGATATATTTTGCTTGATATTTGATACTTTTATTGTATATTTGGTACTTAATATGCTTTAAGTATATTTACAGGTGATTATTGCCTTTATAGATCTAAAGGAGAGGAATTCGGGTGAAAACACAACTAAAATAGGAAAAATAGCAATCTAGAAGGAGTGCACAACCGTGCACTTTTTCACTCTCGTACATTTTCACGATATCTGGCATTTTCCAATTATGCACATTCATGTGCATGATCATGCACACGAGCATGCATAACTCAAAAACCTAGAATTCAATATAAAAGTGACATTTCATAGGTAGAAGAAAAGAGGAGAATTTGGGAGGTGATTTCCATACATGGAGAGTGGGACGATTTTGGTCTAGAGAAGCAGGAAACACGAAGAAATCATCGAAAGATCCATTGGAATACAAGATCAAGCCTTTACATCATAAGAACATTCGATAAAAGACAGTCAGGAAGATTTATAATTATGAACCCATTGTTTTCATTTCGTTTTTCTTTCGATTTATATTTGATTTCATATTCTATCATGTGTAACTAAACATTTAGTTAGCATTTAGGTTAGATAAACCTTATGTTAATACATTGATATGATTTGATTCCTTTATTAAAGCAATTGGTTCGATTAATTATTGTGATCTGATTATGTGTTTTATTGATAATCTGATTTCATACATAGAGATTGAGAAATCCTAGTATAAATAGATCTACCGTAATTAGAAGGAGTTGATTATAACCCTAGAGATAGGACGTAAATCATCTGGATTAGAGTCAATCCTAATAGAGGGATTCATAAATCAGTAACGCAATCCTATAAGTTTTAAACTTAGTAATTTAGCTAGAGAACTTAGGATTACTTGTTACTGGACTCAAGGTCAGCTACTAGCATATCATAAGAGTCTCCATGGTCTAATACATTAACAAACAATTGCATGATAAAAGATCAATCTGTCAAGGTTTTAGGGAGATTTGAGCCTAGATACTAATTTCTGATAACGATAGTTTTCTAATTGAATTCCACTATCTCTATATTCATTATTGTTTCCTATTTTATTTTATTTGTTTTAGTTTTATTTTCTTTCCATTAAAAATCTAAAATCAATCCTTAGGCTAGATAATAGGGGAAGGGTGATTACTGGTATTCATAGTCTTCATGGGATCGACTGTGCTTGCTTGTATTAGCTATAGCTACACCTTACACTTGCGGTTTATTACAATATTGACTATCACACTTAAGTTCAATCAAGTTTTTGATGCCATTGCAAGGGACTTTATTATTAGGAAAGCTTGAATGCCATTAGTCTAGTCATTTTCATTTCATTTTATTTTATCTTTTTATTGTATTTTATTATATTTATTTTATTTTATTTTTGCATTTATTTTATATTACTGTATCTTTTTGTATTTTTGGTTTGTTCAGTTAATTGTCTTTCGAATTTCTCTACACTGGTATTGTGTGGAGGTTTATTTTAGGAATTGATATCTAACTTGATAGCCACAACTTATGATGGATGGATGGAGCGAACAGTATTATTATGACCATATGTGTCTTTGCAAAATGGAACTTCTCCATGTTAGGAGTTGTTTCCTCACATGTTTTAAGAAGCTCAATCGACTTATATATGGGAGCAACCAAACATGTACAACTGACCCCAAGGCCCATCATACGAGAATAAGTATAATTCAAAATAGAGCAACTCTTACGTATATGGTTGGAATGACTATGCTCTAACTAAATATGTACAACGAGAACAGTGATTCAAAAGTATTACAGATCAATTAGTGGAATGCCTTATCGAAAGAGTAGCTAGTCAATGTGAATTCGATAAGAGACTTCCTTAACTTGCATATGATGAGTATAATTTGAGCTTCCAACTGCCTCAGAGAGAAGAAAAGATAACATTCATTTTCATACATGAAGATACATTTCAAGAAGGCAAGGAGGTAACTGCTGCTCTGAGAGATTGAGTATATTCAAGATTCAAACATAAGGCATAAGGAAACAGAGGCTCGTATACAAAATATGGTCAATCAAATTGACTAGTTGATGGATATATTATTTGACAAGATGCAAGGGAGTTTATCCACTTTTACTGAAAATGATACTATTGACTAAGAGAAATCACCCTTAGTAGTAAAGGAGAGCTTCCTGAAGAAGAAGAAGAAGAAACCTCCATCCAATAAGAGAAAGTAAAGGAGTGGAAGAAGATAATTGAAGAAAATGAGCCAGAACCCTCTGTCTAGGAAAAAGAAGAAGAGTGGATAGAGATTATTGAGGAAGAACTGGTGGAGGAACCAGGTAAGGGAACTGCTGATGAGGTGTTGGTAGTGACCTTAAATACGGAGGGTTTCCACTTCCTCAAAGTCAAATTGTTCTACCTAGTCGATGATACAGGGATTTTTGTTATTCATTACGTTTTTAACTGTTTGTCATTAAAAAGGACATTAATGGAGTCTATTAGTAGAGTGGACAGAGATTATTGATGAAGAACTGGTGGAGGAACCAAGTAAGGGAACTGCTGATGAGGTGTTGGTAGTGACCTTCAGTACGGAAGGTTTCCACTTTCTCAAAGACAATTTGTTCGACCTAGCTGATGATACAGGGAGTTTTGTTATTCATTACGTTTTTAACATTTTGTCATTAAAAAGGGCATTAATGGAGTCTATTGGTTTTATTAATCTAATCAATTATGTCCTTTTGATTATCTTGCAGCAGGTGGCTCGCTTCTAGCTATGAAACCACTTTGTAGAGAAAATAGTGGAAACAAGCCATTGATTATTGATCCAGGATGACATTAAATATGCAGGATACATCAAGCTAACGACGTTAAAGAAGCGTTGCATAGTAGGCAACCCATGAGTTAGTTTTATTTTTCTTTCAAATTTGATATTATCTTTTGCTTGCTTTAGTTTTAGTATGGGATTTTACTTTTTGTTATGTTATTTTTTATTTCTTTTTATCCTTTTCTTTTATATTTTGCAAGGATATTAGTCTAATATTAGATGGATCCAAATCAGAAAATCATCACAATTAGGAAAGTACCAGAAACCCTCTCACTTATTTTTTAATGCTTATATTGTGTACATTGAGGACAATGTACAATTTAAGTATGGGGATGGGTTTAATGAACTTTTAACTGATTTCTTCAAGTTTATTATAATTATGATTATAAGTTTTATTAACTGATGTCTTGAATTAAAGAAGATCTGTCTATAAATACTATATGTTATCGTTGAATATCGATTTGAATGAGTGTACAAAATGACGATGGTAAGAATAAAATTAATTTTCTAAGTCATATTTTTCATAATCATTGAAATATTCAAGTTGAATGATATTGCATATTGTTTACACACATATACCCATTCTTTTTTGTGAGCTTTTGAGCCTAAATAACAATTTTTCAAAATTTTTAAAGCTCTTGTTATTCTTTTATGTGTGATATCATGTATAGTAGGATAATTCTAGAACTTGCTTTATTAAGCATGTTAAGACCATATTTATGAAAATTATAAGCATTAACATGATAAAGGCAACTAGATTAACTAACTTGCTTAGCCTATTTCTTTGAAAATTACCACACCCTAAAATTTACCTTTAAGAATAACCAAGTTGAACCTTAGCCTTTTTCATTGACTAAACCCACATATTAACCTTTATCCTATTTTTCTTTGAAGACCTATTTATTGTTTTAAACCTTAAAGGTTCTTTACATTATTTATTTGTTAAGACTTGAAATTTATAAAAGGTCCAATATTTCTTGAATTGTGGTACTGTTTGAATGGTGTGAAAAAAAGGAAAGAAAAGAAAAAGAAAAGCATAAAAAAGTAATAAAAGAAAAAAGAATAAATTTATGGTACCAATAGAGTTGCGTTAAAAGGGCCTACGTGTATTTGCTATAAGTCTTGAAATGTTTCCGTGAGTAAATATCCTTCACCTTTAACCCCCTTTTTATCAACCCATTCAAACCTTACCTAAGCCCCATTACAACCTTTAGAAAGACATTTGGATTTTTTTTCTGGTTTATATATAAGTGGTGGAGAAGTGATTTTATTGCAACAATATGGTAGGAGTTTTACTATGCATTGATTGATAGTTTTGATACTTCTCACCCTAAGCACTTGAGCGCATTGAGTGCAATCTTGGTGAGGGTGTAAAGATATTTGCTTTTGATTTCAATGCGATTATTGATTTGATTATTATTAATATTACTTAGGAAGTTAATTTTATGACAACTTGATTCTGATTGCATATTAATTTGATTCAGTAGGATATAATAATGTATAGTATAAATGCATAGGTTGAGATTAATGATGGATTGATGTTGTAAATTTATAATTTTGCTTATGGTTTGCTTGAGGACAAACAACTTAAGTGTGGGAATGTTTGATAGATGAATATTGGACTATATTTTGACACCCATATTTAATGTATTTTGCTTGATATTTGATACTTTCATTGTATATTTGGTACTTAATATGCTTTAAGTGGGTTTACAGGTGATAATTGCCTTTATGGACATAAAGGAGAGGAATTTGGGAAAAAATGTGGCTAAAATAGGAAAAACAACAATATGGAAAGAGTGTATGACTGTGCACTTTCGCGATATTCGGTGCTTTCCAATTATGCACATTCATGTGTGCACACGACCATGCATAACCTAAAAACCTAGAATTCAATATAAAAGTGATGTTTTGTGGGCAGAGGAAAGAGGAGACTTTGGGAGGTGATTTCTAGATGTGGAGAACATCAAGAAAGGACGATTTTGGTCTAGAGAAGTGGGAAACATGAAGAAATCATCGAAAGATCCATTAGAATACAACATCAAGCCTTTACATCGTAAGAACATTCGATAGAAGACAATTAGGGAGATTTATAATTATGAACCTATTGTTTTCATTTCGTTTTTTTCGATTTATGTTTGATATCGTATTCTATCATGTGTAACTAAACATCCAGTTAGTATTTAGGTTAGATGAACCTTATGTTAATACTTTGATATGATTTGATTCCTTTATTAATGCAATTTGTTCGATTGATTGTTATGATCCGATTACATGTGTAAAGTGTAACACCAGACTCTTTGAGTCCTCTTTGTATTGGTCTGTACTTAAAAAATCCTAGTGTGAATAGATTTATCATAATTAGAAGGAGTTGATTGCAACCCTAGAGATACAATGACATAAATGCTCCGGATTAGGGTCAAACCTAATAGAGGGACTCATAAATCGGTAACGCAATCCTATAAGTTTTAACTTGAGTAATTTGGTTAGAGACCTTAGGATTAGTTGTTAGTAGACGAGGTTAGTTACTAACATACCATAGGAGTCTCCATGGTCCAATACATCAACAAACAATTGCATGGTAAAAGATCAATCTGTTAAGGTTTTAGGGGGATTCGAGCCTAAATACTAATTTATGATAATGATAGTTTTCTAAGTGAATTCCACTATCTCTGTATTCATTATTGTTGCCTATTTTATTTTATTTTTTTAGTTTTAATTTCTTTCTATTTAAAATATAAAATCAACCCTTAGGCTAGATAATAGGGGAAGGGTGATTACTAATATTCATAGTCTTCTTAGGATCGACCTATACTAGCTGGTACTAGCTACAACTACACTACACACTTATAGTTTATTATGATATTGACTATCAAGCTTAAGGTCAATTAGTGCTTTTAATTTCTTGCACTAAAATTGGATTAATTAAGGCTTCCTTGACTTTTTCACTGATCATCTCCTTAATTATCCAAGAAACATCTCCTCTATCACTTAGTTAAGAATTTTATTGCTCCCCAGTTGCAGGCTCCATCAATCGCAAGTCTGAATTGAGTAAAGATTCGAAAACGCGTGAAAGTTGGTTCGTTTTACCCTAATAGTCTTGATTAGGTAATGTTAGAACGTCGTAGTATTATGGAGTCCCCTGTCATTTTGTATTAAGTAGATTAAGCACATGTATAAGACTTCAATTTATGAATCCTTCAAATTAATGAAATTTTTTTAAATTTATCAAAAAAAGAATTTTATTGTAGTGCTTTCAATCTCCTCATGATCTGTACATAATTGGACCATATCATTAACTAGCATAGTTATTTTATTTCCATTTCTTTGAGCCAAGATAAAATTGAAGAAAAACTTTGTGTTGGCATCTCCTTCCCTTAACTAATTTATTCTAGATTTCTGCCTCAAGATAGAGTTATAAGCATTCAATGCTGAACTATATTCCCTCAAGCAAGTAGTTTCCTGAATCTTCAAATTTTGATCATGAGGTGAAAAGTAGCACTCGTGTTGTGCTTTTTTCAGATTCTCCTTAGCATGTTGTAAGTTCCCTGCAGAATCCATCTTGTTAATTGTTATGAACTCCTTTAACCTTTGCTTGACTATCTGTAATTTTCTCACTATCTAATAAGTTTCCTTCCATCTCAGTTTGCCATATACTCCTTATTAAGTCATCAAATCCTTGTCTTCAAATCAAATAGTTCAAAAACTTAAATGAGGATCTAAATATTTTATCATTTTACATATCATGTACATCTATCCAAGAGTGATAAGAGCATTTGGGTTCCCCAAAATGAGTATAAGAGTTGGTAAACTTGATAAGCCATTGTTTATTTACCATGAATATCTCTAATTTTCTTCTAGTAAAGTACCCCCATTTTTGTTTGTTATTATAAGTGTAAAAATACCCATCAAATCTTAGATCCACTAGACTAAGTTCCTATGTTATTTCAGTTAACTCCTTCCCCACTTTTTTTAACCTAGTTATATTTCCTCAAGCCTTAAGTGGTGAAAGTATGCAATTGTAATGACCTGCAACAATCCAAGGTTCTCTTATTGAAGAGTGAATCACCTTGATGTCCTCCCAAGGCTTTGCTTTTTGGAACGTATAATCAACCACATATATTATGGAAAGTTCAATTCTTCTTAGAACATCCTGGATTTCACATATAACATGAATGACCTGATTAGAAATGAAACCAGTTTGCACATTAGCTCTTTTAGTATTATATGCAATAATAATCCTTCCATTATGATGAAATGAATGATTTGTATATAGTTTCCATTCAGCTCCTAAAAAACTAAGTGAAGATTGAAGTTGAGGTAGTGTTATTTTAGTTTCTATTAAACCCAAGAATGCAAATTACTTTTTAAGACATTCAACCCTCTTATACTCCAAAATAAGAAATTCATATGAGAAGTCATGTGAGAGTTTAAGGCTCATCTTATTCTTTCCATTGGATCTTACTGATCTTCTTTTACTTTTTGTAACTACCTCAAAGTTTTTCCATCCGGCTGATCTTCTTTTACTTTTTGTAACTACCTTAAATTTTTTCCAACTCTTTTCTCTTATTAACATCAGCCCTACCCTCTGAATTTTTAGTTGTATCTTTTTGGGTTTAAGTAAATTCATTCATATCCTTCTCTTTAGTAACCCCCTCTAAGCACTGTTCTTTTGAGCTATTTCGCTTCAGTCACTTTTCACCATTCTGCTCCACCACCACATTTCTTAGTTGCTTACTAACTTCTCTTTATGGCTCCATATTTGATTTAGAATCCCCTAACCCTATAATTTCATTGTAAGTGCTATAAACAAACAACTTCCCAGTTGGTTTCCATACTTTATAAGCAATCCATGGTCTCCAAGGATAGGTAACTTAAGTTTCCTCCTTGGTTAGATCTCCATCCTCACTCAACTTCATCAATGGTAACACTTCAGGAAGCTCACTATCCTTTTGAATCTCCACACATATCTTGGCATAAAAAATTCTTTCCATTCTAGTAGTTTGAGTGTCTATGATTAAGGGCTTACCTACTAAGCTAGGTAAGAAGCTTAGCCCATCTAATGTCCAAAATTTTAGTGGAACATTGTGGAATATAACCCATATAGGAATTGAGTTAATATTACTCCTATCCACGCTCATCCCTAGTCTCCATTTTTGTGAAAACATAGGCTACCTTACAATATGCCATGGCCCTAGTTCTAGTATTTTATTTAGGATTCATTCATAGGAAAATTTGAATATGAATGACCCTCCTCATTGAGCATGGTCTTTTCTAGCCCTTTCTTTCCCCATTTATCCAAAGTCCATGCTTGTGCCTATGGGTAAGAGGTCTCTTACTCTAGAAGTATCCCACCAAAGTAGAAGACCAGATGGCAGCTTCAACATTCAACATTTCCTTTCTAGGGTTTAAGATCCCATCTAACATTACATCTTTAAAATGTGTTAGCTTATTATTCACAGCTCTAATGCCTTCATTGGAGTAAAAGTAGGCAAGGGAAAGTCACCGGGTAGTACTTTAGGGTAGTTTACTTCCACCTTACCTAATTATGGGAGAAGAAGGATTTTTAAAGCTCCTCAATAGCAACTTTGGACTTCTATGAGTTATTAAGAGAGGTTAGATCCCCTGTTGTGCTCTTTGTCATGCTCCCAACACCTTTGGACATAGACTTTCTGGAACTTTGCAGATATAGAAAATCCTCACTAGCTAGCTCCACTCCAACATCACTTATTCTAGCTGAGTTCCTTGCTTTATTAAGGTTTCCTTCCTCACTCACATTATGCCCAAGTGTTTGGAGAAACGAGTCATGTTTGGAGTTTGAAACTTTTGAGAACTATAGGAAAGGGATAAGATGAGTTTGTGTTTTTTCTTTTATTAGGACTCTAAACAACCAAAAGCGTTTAACTTCAATAACACATATTTGCCTAAATATGGAGGCATAGAGAAAATTTTGAGTTCTACCAATGACAAAAGAGCAAAATCAAAACAACCAAAAAAGTTGGACAATAAGAAAGACAAATTCTTACAGAAACCTGAAACTTCCACATTCTATATTTTTATAGTGGAGCCAATGACAACTTCTTCCTCTAGAAGCAGTCCCATATGCTATAGGTTTGAAGATGGTCATCTGGACCTCACTTCCCATAAAAGGCCCGACACTATGTTATAAACATTGGCAAATTGAAAATATGTAGTGTGGTGTTTTTTACTATCTCTTGCATTCTACTATTTAACAACAATGATAGACCATCATAACAACATGAAGGAGAATACACCCCTATTTCTAATTTTGTTTCACCCTGAAATTAAATTATGATTTTATGAATAAATAATTGTTGGGTAACCTCGAAACACTATTTATAATTCTAGCAACAATATTGTAGAGAAAATAGAGGTAGGCTTCAAGAATTATTTGAAACCCACAAACACTACAACCTTTATTCAACAAAGAGACATTGTAAAATGAAAACCAAAAAATAAATTATTGGCCTGGGCATATAAAGTAGTCATCGACATTGAGCAAGATGCTTAATGCTTGGTTGCTTGTCGCTTATGGTTGCATGCTCTTACTTTGCTGCTATTTTTTTCTTTTGGTCTGGTTGCTAACTGACAAAAATTGAGGGCTAATTTGTTTACCTTCATTAATGTAGGAATAGAAGTTATATACAACAAAGTGTTTGTGAATAAGAAGGAAACTATCCCCTAAAATTTCTCTATCTAAATATATACAACCAAAAAGATATATATAAGAGATACACATCTATACATATATATATTGCTTAATACTCCCCCTCAAGTTAGAGCATGTAGATTGCGGATGCCTAACTTGGAAAGCACCGAAGTGAATTGTTGAGTCCTAAGGGCCTTGGTGAAGATATCGACAAGTTGATGAGTGGAACAAATATGTAAAGTAGAAATAACGCGAGCCTGAATATAATCTTGTAAAAAATAACAGTCAATCTTGATATATTTGGTACAATTATGAAAGACATAATTAGAGGCAATATGAAAAGCAACTTGTTATCACAAAACAACCTCATGGGTTGGGAATGATGAATACCAAAAGAGCGAAGAAAGCTTTTGAGCTAGATAAGTTCACAAGTAACAGTGGCCATAAAACGATATTCGACTTCAGCAGACGAGCTGGACATAGTGTGTTGCTTCATTATTTTCCAAGATATAGAAGACTGACCAAGTTGAATAAAATAATCAGTAAGAGAACGACAACTCAATAGACAACAACCTAATCATAATCATAATAACCATACATCTGTTAATCAGAATCAGTGCACAGGAGAATCCCTTGCCTAGGGTTCCCTTTTAAATAGTGAGGACCTGAAGAGCAACCTCCCAGTGATCAGTCTATAGTTGATGCACAAATTGAGTCAAAATATGAATAGAATAATTGAGCTCTGTTTGTGTGATGGTCAGATAAGTCAAGCGACCAAAGAGACATTGGTAGGGCTCCAGGTCAGATAAGAAAGGATCTTTGGCTAAAGCAAGCCGATGATTTTGTTCCATTAAAAAATGGGCTAGTTTGGCAATAGTCAGGCTAGCCTCGAAAGGAATATCGAGCATATATTTATGTTGACAAAGGAATATACCCTAAAGATTGTGAGCCACTTTGAGACCAAGAAAAAAACCAATGAGATAGGACTTAAGGATCCTTCATGGAAAAACAACCAATGAGATAGGACTTAAGAATGGAATCCGAATGTGTCCCTGCAATGACAAGATCACTAACATAGACGAGAACACAGAGAGAGTCAGAACTCTTATGCAAGGTGAAGAGGGAATAGTCATCATAGGATTGAGTGAACCCATAGTGCTTAAGAGCAGCAGTGAGCTTAGCAAACCAACATCGAGGAGCCTGACGTAAGTCATAGAATGATCGATAAAGTCTACAAATTTTGCTAGGATACAAAGATGAAAAATTAGGAGGCAAGCACATATAAACTTCTTCGGCCAAGTCATCATGAAGAAAGGCATTGTTTAAATCCATTTGATGTAATTCCCAATAATAAATGGCAGCAACAACAAGAACAATGCGAACTGTCACCATCTTAACTATAGGAACAAAAGTCTCAATGTAGTTAATACCCTAAATTTGATGATTATCACAAATGATTGTACCATCAAAACGATACTTAATTTTGTTAGAGTAGTGCCCTAAAGGCAATCCCCTTTAGCGCTTTTTGTTCATAGTCATGTACAGACTTTATGAATA
>JANQAP020000147.1:2011305-2047647 GCA_026874005.2 Erythroxylum coriaceum
TTCGGGAAGGTCCCGGGAATTAAAAATTTTTGTTTCCGCTGCTGGAACATGTGATGTTCCTCCCGGGATTTCCTACATAAACAAGGATAAAAATACTTATCAGATAAGTTCAAGATGTTGTGTGATGAAAAAGAATAGAAAGATAATTAACCATTCCACAAACCCCATAACAAAATGGCATTGTAGAAAGACATAATCGAGTGCTACTAGAAATAGTTAGGTATATGATGGAATAAGAAAATCTGTTGATCACCTATTGAGGTGATGCATTACTTATTGCCACTTATGTACTTAATTGTATATGCACAAAATCAATTATGAAGTATCCGTATGAGTTACAGAAAGGAAGAAACTCCAATATGGAACATCTAAGTCCATGAGGATGTGCAGCCTACATTCGTAATCTCTCTTATAGATATGAGAAACTAGGCCTAAGAGGGAAGAAAAGTATCCTTATTAGATACTCTGAATACTCAAAAGGATATATGTTTATAGGTGAATGAGGTAATGAAGGAGTAACTAAATTTGAATCACGAGATGTCACGTTTTTAGAGAATGACTTTCTAAAGCAAAGTGAAATAGGAAAAGACCTATTTTTATGTGAAACTCTTAATCATAATGATTCCATTACTAGGAATCTAAAGAGTGACTTTGTACGAGTAGGAGGAATTAACTCAAGGACGATTAAGAATATAACCCACTGAAAGTTTACCTATTGTATCTATCCGAGTAGGCATAATCAAGATGTTGATGAATTTGTTTCTCATAAGTCACATTTACACCAAAGTAATCATAGTATGGTTCCCCAACATCATTTTGAAATAAAATGGGAAATTCATATGATTTTCTCACAAAAAGATAATAAGTCAAGAAATGTACATAAGGCTCTTAATGGTCTTGCTAAAGAAGAATGGATGAAAGCAATGAAAGAATAAATGATTTCTTTAAGATCGAATCAAGTATAGGACTTGGTTAATCTTCCCAGTGAGCACAAAGCTATCAGAAACAAATGGTTTTTTAAAATAAAATGAATAATTGATGGAATTATCAAAAGATACAAAGCATGCCTTGTGACAAAAGGATATCCACAATAAAAGGGAGTCAATTATGAAGAAACATTTTCACCAGACGTGAGATATACTTTAATTAGTCTAATCATGACTATAGGATCCAGTTTAGATCTTGAGTTATATCAAATGGATGTAAACACTACTTTAGAAGAAAAAATCTTTATGGAACAAATTGTAGGTTCCATTAAGATAGGAATATTGAAATCGATTTATGGTTAAAACAATCTTTATGATAGTGGTATAAAATTTTTCATAGTGTAATCCTTTCATATGATTTTCATATGCTTGATGAAGGTCACTGTGTATATATTAAGAGATCCAAAGATAAATTTGTGATTTTATCTTTTTATGTGGATGACACTTTAATTGCTTGTAATAATTGTGAGTTTGTCAAGTAAATCTAAATTAGAGATGAAAGACATAGGTGAAATTGCATACATTCTTGGAGTTAAGATTTTAAAAGATCGTTTAAAAAGAATATTGTCACTTTCTTAAGAGACTTATATGCAAAAGATTTTAGAATGATTATATATGTAAGATTGAAAACCAATAGAAAATCCTATTACTAAAGGCGAAGGTCTCAGTAAGAAGTTTTACCTATTTATGCCACAAGAGAGGGAACAAATGAAAAAAATTCCACACTAACCAAATTTATAGCATTTTTAGCAGCAGTACAAAGTATCAGATACCAAGTATAATTATGTGAAAGGTATAATTGTACGAGGAGAAGTGAACATAAAGTATATATCTACACAAGATATATATGGTAACATTGGATATGGTAACAAATCCAATGAAAAAATCAATTTTTTGAGATACATATATTGGACAAGTGAAGTCACTAAGATTATGTAGATATTGAAATGTAATTGATTAACATTTCTCCATGTATATTCATTCAATGTAGTCTCATGTTTAAATACAAATATGAGTTGATTTTGTTTATTAAGTAATAAACTTTGCATAATATTTGATTCTAAAATATGTTTACTTTGTACGACATTGTTTCATATGAATCAAAGTATATATTGGATAGATAAAAGATTGGCCTTCTTACAAGGGAAATCAACTCTAGTCCTTGTGATAACTGGAGAAGAGACAGGTTTTAAGTTTAATATCAAGGTGATAATAGAGAGCTAAAGTAAAAAACCTAAATCGTGAATGTCGACTTAAATAATAAGTCAAAAGAAGATTGATTTGTAGTGATTATATGATCACCATATCTATCTTAAGTTGCTAGATGAGAGTTTTGAAAGATAAAGTTAAGAGTTGATAAGTGAACTCAGGTTATACATTAAGTATGTATTAACCATTTACACAGTATTGTATTTATAAAAGACATATGTTCCGAAATAATAGGAGTTAATTCCATAGCACATGAATCTTATCGTGTGTGCCAAAACGACCATAAAAGGGATTAATGTAACTCATAAAATCTCAACTAACATTGTGTGAGACCTTAGAGGTTATATGAATATGATAACCTTGTCTAATTCCTAATTGATTAAATGTAAGGTTTATTGCTTTAGAACATTACAAAAGATTATGTTTGATACGATCTTATGGAAAAATTCTAGAAAAATAAATTCAATTCAATTCAAGAGTAGTAAAAATAGATTCAATTCTGATTCATGATTCACATGAAAAAATTGTGTTCAAGGTTCATCAACTCTTACTAAGAGAAATGAATATATTTATGATACGATGAAATAAATGGGATTAAAGGAGATTGATATGCGAGATAGGACCCAGAGTATAACGTACAAAATTTACTCAAAGATTGATTCATGGGTTATTGGATGAGTATAAGAAATTTTATTGACTAAACTCATCATATGTTTGAGTGGAATATGATGATGAAAGGATACACTTAATAAGTTTAGACGTGACCTTTCAATTATTAACTATAAATAATCAAGTAACACCTTGACATTATCTATAAATATAAGATAATGTTCACTTCGTTGGTTTGCTTGTTACTTTAGATTCTCTCAACAGGTAGAGAATGATACGAGTATTTTGTATTAATCATGTTGGTTTGGCTTTACATGAGGCCTCAGTAGTATAACAATACTTATTGCACAATGGAGTAGATTAGAGTAAGTCCATTTGTTTAAAAGTTTTAATCATGTAGCAGGACATGCAACTGGTAGAAAATCGAAATGTTCAACTCCTCTTGTGTTCTCTGTTCTCTGTTCTCCCTCTCTCGCGGCCATATACAAACCTATACAATGCCTCGAAAAGATGTCTACGGTTAAACAAATATAAAGAAAAAGAAAACGGCTGCAGTAACTTGAATGAACTGATTGGTTCTGCGTCTATAAATTTTGCCAACCTACACTTGATCATTCCTGAGAATCGAGTTTGACCATGGTACAACCTTTTCATAAGAAAAATAAAAAGATCCACTGAATTCTATAGACTTGTGTAGTAGGAAGGCAAAACTTAGCATGCCTTTGTTGTTTCAATGACTGACCATTTGTAGCTAATCTATAGACGCATTTTCTACTGGAGTGTGGAGGGTATGTTGAAGGCAACGATGTACGCATGTGGATGGACAGAGACAAAGAAAGCAGAATGAATTGCCTCAAATGGACCCAGAAAATTTATAAATTGGATAACTGAAGCAGATTCTAAAACCTTTCTGTTGTAAACAGACTTCCGGAGAAATATTCAGCTGCAGATCCACTTCTTCCATAATTCTTATCATATATTCACCTTGACCTTTTTGTAAGCTTTGGATTTTTGCACATTCGGATGCTTGACGGAGTGACCTCAACCAGTTCATCTTCTTGAATATACTCAATACAGTCATCCAGACTATAATCCAACGGTGTGTCAAGAACCACTGCAAACAGAGAGTGAGGAATGTTAAAGGAGGAAAAAGTTTCACAGTTGCAGATACCAAATGAGGAAAATATGGATAATGATAAAACTAACAAATGACACAAATATGTGGCTGAAAATAAGCTCTATGGTTCTGTATCCTCAGTGAAATAAAGGAAAATTTATATCAAAGAGGATCATCATACTAAAATCAAGATATTTTCCACCATCATAACAGAAACAATTAAAAGAATGCAGAATCTGGTTTGTTGATATGACAAATTAGTCTTAGTCATACTGGTGAAACAGAACAATTAAATACTTTGTTTCCCTTATATAGCTGATATTGTGTTCATAATGGAGAGAATTAAAAAGAAATTATATTGCAGTCATCGTTTATTTGAAGAATTGTTGTACGAAATAAGTACATGGCAATGTTTTATTTAGTTTTGGATGTGGTCTGCGCAATTTATACATCTTTAATTTGTAATCTACATGATACCTCAAATTGTAGCTACCTATTCTAACTACTGACACTTCTTTATAAGTTCCAGATTGCAAAAGTTGAGTTTTAATCCAAATCATATATATATATATAGATATAGATATATATCTATATACGTTAAGATGAAATTAATCAGCAACATCAAAATATGCTAATGTCTGAATCAAGATCTGCAACAAGTGGATATTCTACAGTAAGCTACAGCTCCTCACCTGTTTGTTCTTTATTTGAACGGACATTCGTTGCAGCCTTTTTCTTGCACACATTAAGTGATAAATCCCCAGGTCGCTGATGGATGCCAACAATTTGACCTTTATAGACTTCTACACCAGGGCCAATGAACATCTGTCCCCTCTCCTGTGAACTAGAAAGCGCATAAGAAGTAGACATTCCATCTTCAAATGCAACCTGAAAAATGATTCTCATTGTTCATCACTGTAACATTTCGTAGGGTGGACATTATGAGAAGTTAAAAGATCTCATCCTCATTCACAAGTTATTACTGCATCTCTAGCTCAAGTGGCTTACTGTTTGATGAATAATGTTACGTTCCAAATCGAACAAATAAATAGTACCTCTGCTCAATTTTAGATCAAACCCTTCCCATTATGAGTCATACTTCTGTAACACACAGGGCTGTTTAATGTCTCTATCAGCAGATATTTTTCTTGTCACAGAAGTCCTCAAGATATGTTTAGCAACTTCGTTTATCATCTACCCATGTATTTATCGAATTATTTCCCTAAGATTACAGGTATAAAAGGAAAATAAGGAACTAAAATAGGAAGTAGAACAGCAAGGATAGATATCATGCAACAAACTAAACAAAAGAAGAAAAATCCAAATTATTTCTTCGGTTGTTCACATAACCTTAAGAAAGTTCTAAGCTCTCTCCCCTCTTCTTAATCCTGGACGTTCCACCCTCCCCATGATTAAAACAGAAAAAAGATTAGGCCAATTGTTCTTTACGATACTACATAGGCCTAAAGTATAGGAGTCAATAAACCAGTGTCGAAGAAAGGAAGTTATTATTACATTTGTGATTTTTATACCAATCGAAGTGTCTAACTTAATTTTTAATGAATTCTATATACGCACATGCCATGCACATGGCCCATCAGATATTTTTATCATGGGTCATCTGATTTTTTTATCATGCTGATAGTACAAGGTTTATGAAAGGCATGGCAAGAGTTATTTGAAATTCTATCCTTTCCTGAGAATATCACAAGCCTGAAAGCATGATTACATGGTTAATATGTGATATATTCGTAACATTTTTAGACAAAAAATAATCTCACACGTAAAAGTCATGAAGAGGTTTACAACACACTTCAATCTTATAGAATCAGCAGACACAAAAAATAAACTCACACATAAAACGTCATGGAGAGGTTTACAACACGGTTCAATCTTATAGAATTAGCAGTAGCATCTAACAAGGTTATTTTCGTACATTTTTACATCAATATCCAAAAAGTGTTTGTTCAATGAAAGCTAGAGAACGGTCTTGTGGGTTTCACTGGGGTCATATATTTGTTCATATTCATTCAAGGTAAATCATGCATCCTAATCATCAAAAACCAACTATCATTATTCCATTTCTCCACATTCTGAAGGTAAATACTAAATAATCATCAATGTGTACATTGCAGCATAAAATGCCCATTAATAAATAGCCAGATTATACTAAAAAATTGCAAACTTAATGTGAATTATAACAGTTTGAAAGGACAATATTACCAGTGAACCTTGATCTCGTGTACTTATATCACCAGCCCAAGGTCCATAGCTATCAAAAATTGTGTTAAGAATTGCAGTCCCACGAGAAGCTGTTAAAATTGCATTTCTCAATCCCAGAAGTCCACGAGTAGGAATCTTATATTTAAGAAGTGTTGTGCCCTCCAAGCTAGTACATGAGAAGAGGAGATATATCAAAGGAAAACCCATGCAGTAGAGAAACCATAAAAATGAAGACCAGTGTTAAAACAATTGTCATAAGACAACTTTCAGGACCCAAAGACATTTGGCCCTTCTTGAAGTCGCTGAGGACAAAACTAATACTGCAATTCCAATCTATTTTAATCTAGATTCAGAATTAACGCAAGAATGACATTTCTACATACCCAACCCCTTGCATATCAAACATCTGCCCCCGCCGCCTTCCCAGAAGTTCAACCACTGCTCCCATGTGTTCTTCTGGTACCTCTACAGTGGCAATCTACAAGCATTTTCAATTCAGGAATTAAATATACCCACTAAAAGGAACACATTTCTATTGCCAACACCAGATTCTTCCCTTTTCTATTTTACTTTCTTTTTTTAACCAACAATGGGGCAGGTTTAAGAGGGTGTCAATGATTTACTGTCATAAGAACTTAAAACCTTGGTAAAAGGAACAACACATTAGAAAACCCCGTTGCATCCGATAAGAAACGATAAAACCTCACAAGCTTTACTGTAAACTATCTCCCTGAGAAGGTCCCAAGCTTTCAGCTGAATCACTTTTTTCTAAAAACAAAAACTACTCCCTTCATTCTTTCCACCTGTATATAATATATCCTACCTCCTATTTTTCTTTCCTCTAACCAACCCATATCAACATCACTTTCAATCACCAGCGAAATTCATTGCTTGTTTTTTTGTATTATTCAGCAATGTACATATGCATGAGTGATGCATAGGGATTATAAAACAAAAATGAAGAGGCAACCATAGGGTGGTGTCACAGAAGTCTTCACCAGACATATTACTAACTTATAAACACATTACGGGATAGGCTCAATTTTATTAGTGCATGCAATTTATATTCTGTGCAACATAAGCACTGATATAGGAAGAGAAAAATCATAAACCTCCATATAGAAGAAAAGTATCATGCCCAAATGTTTGCCAATCAGGAAGTATTTCATTCTACACAATATTTTTTAAAACAGACAATGAAGAAGTAACATTTAGCACAAAAGTTACCTCAAATGGCTCAAGAACTTGATCATCCACTTTCTTGCTAATGACCTTGGGAGGTCCTACCATGAATTCATATCCTTCTCTTCTCCTAAAAAGGATGAACATCCATGACAAAATATCAAGAGAAGTTATGTAATAAAAAATGATGAAATCATGAATTACAAGAATCAAAGAATAATGGTTTCTTAACAATCCAAATATTATAAGAGCAAGAAAGTAACTGACTTACATGTTTTCTATCAATATTGTAATATGCAAAGTACCACGCCCACTGACAATAAATGTATCTGCTGTTTCACCATCTTCCACTTTCATAGCCAAATTTCTCTCTAGTTCACGATACAGCCGATCTCTTAGATTCCTGCTAGTTACATATTTTCCCTATAATATAGCAAAGAAACTTCAACTTCTTTTATGGTCATGCAAGTAAATTGAAAATCTTGTCTGTTAATCATATATGGAAATATAAGATACCAAATCAAACATGCTTGTGAGCTCTAACGGAAAATAAAGCAGGAAAGGAAAGCCAAACTTTGCAATGATATAAAAAGCCCATCTAATGAATAATTACTCTCAATTGCCATCTTTCAAGCAACATTTGAAGGATAAAATAATTGTAAGCAAAGGCACAATTTTCACGTCAAGGCATAAGCACCCTTTAAGATTTTGGATAAAGTCAACCTCACCTTAAAGCAAGACTCACTATGAAGAAGAGAAATGAAGAAAAGGCAATAAATTACTTATACCAAAATGTTCATGCAGAAGTAAAATCAGTCTAGCATTCATACCTCACGACCAACAAAAGGTGATGTGTTTATAGAGAATGCCATTTTCACTGTTGGTTCTTCCACCTTAATAGAAGGTAATGGCTTCCCAGATACCTTATCAGCAATTGTTTCCCCAATCTGATCAATAAAATAATATCAGTGAATTTTCAAATACCAAAAGAGCCTGAGAGATATCAAATTTAGGTCAGATATTGAACAATCTGCCTGTACAAAAAGAATAAAGTTTATTGATAAGAATGCTTCCTTTCCATTTGGTGAGCACTCTAATTCGATTATATCTACCAGTATAAACATGCATTCAGTTCCTTCTAACAGAGTTCTATATGTCCAATTATAAGGAATAGCATTAAAGTTATATCACTTTTAGTATCTACTTTACATGATTCATACAAAAACACACTAACATTCCTTAAACAAGGAAATGCCTAACTTTCAGAATTATAAACTTCAGGAAAAACAGTGAGTTGTATTTCTTCAATATGTTCTAACAGGGAATTGGATCAGCAAAGCTTACTTGAATGTCACCTATTCCACACACAGCACAAATGTCACCAGCTTCCACACTGTCTACTGGTAACCTATTGAACTTCTCGTATACAAAAAGTTCACTACACCTTGCAAATCTACAGGAATCTTCTGAAGTGCACACCTATACAATCCCAATCGGGAGAAAGGAACTTCTCAGTTCTTCAAGTGTAAAGAAGCCAAAGAAATTTATTGCAGAATAAATTAAAATTCTTTAATTTTATAATTAGAAGCTACTAGAAAGTGAATAAAATTCTTTTAAGTACACAATATAAGGATTTTGTCATAAGGTAACACTTGATCACTTCAGATACACTTCTTAAAATATTCACAGCTAAAAAATATAACAAAGAGAGAGTGGGGAAGAGAAAGAAAAATACAAAACATTTACATGCTCAGCCATAAGGCCTACAATCATAAACACAAAGATCAAAATGGATTACATTCACAATAAAAGAAGGCATTTTAAGTGCAGATTCAGATTTTATCTACAAAAACTTGAAAATGACACGTGATATTATACTTTCCTTTCAATGCTATGGAAACCAAAGAGAGCATGAAAGTCGATGGTTGTAACTCAAATATCAGCTAATTTCTTGAGAAATTAAGAAGGAAAAGGTGCATCTTACCTTGATTACTTAAATTTGACACACTTTTTCCAACTTCAAACCTAACAAGTCCTCCCTATCCCAAGTGAATGTCTCAAAATCTGCCGCAGTTTGGCATGTCTTAACTAGACCAATATCATCCATTTTGATACATTTTATATGATTCTCAACACATAAACCCAATAGCGAAGTTTTGAGAGCTCAAAAACAAGTCTACTTTTTAATTTGCAAAAAATGCAATGGAGATCTTTCTGTTAATATTATATCGTCTTACAGGACATTCATCCCTGATATTAAGTTTCAATGCAAGATCAAGACTTGTCAACCTAGATTTATTTATTTGTAAATGATTAATTAAGATCACTGGTCAAATTCTGCTAACAAAATATCTCGAAAAGAGGATACAGAACTGACAGAGCTTTTCAAGTACAAGATTTTAAGTGGACTACCAAACATGAAAGGTAAAGATAATACAGATTTCAAATCATAATCAAGAAATATAGAATAAGAACCTCACCCTCACATCCATTCCTCTCTGCAGAACCCCAGCATGCAAGCGCCCAATTGCTATTCGTCCCTTATGCTCATCATACTCAATATTTGTCACCTTTAATATACTAATGCCGGTTAGATGAGCTAAGTCATATGAATATAAAGGAACAGATTATAGACATTAAAGATTCAAAAGGAAAAAAAAAAGTTATAGATTTCACGTTAATCCAAAGGAGATTAGTCTTAATAGAAATGAATACTAAATCATTTTTTAAAATACCTCATTTGGAATCTACTTCATTTTCTGGGAACAAACAGAATTTAAGCGGTCAAGAGAGCTGCAAACTTGAACTAAAGTGCAGCAAGGAATATTAGGATTCTTATCTAGCATAATCCAAGGCCATATTTCATATACAAGGTGATTAGATCCAAAGAATCGAGTCATCCAGAATCATAAGGTCATAGCCACTAGTATTTGTAACTATAAATGATCTAAATACTCAATATCCACAATGCAGACAGCCCCTATAAGCCAAGACCCCATGCACAAAGACTTGCATAGCCCATTAAATCTCATAGAGAGAATCAGACAAACCAAGTGGAGATAAGCTTAGATTTCATAGTTTTCTCTTTTTTTTTTTGGAAAGAAATAGTATTGCTGCAAAGGCAGAATAACTGAGCTAATTTTAGCAACAATCACATTATGTGAAGTAATCTGGAAACTAGAATATGTAGGAAAACTTAAGTTAAAAAGAAGCATAATTGTGTTCATTGAAGACTAAATGTGTTCAGAACAGCTGACAGCTATTAGTTGGTGGAGTGCAAGTGCAGCAATCTAGTCATCAAAGTAAGTTTTCACTTCCCACCAACCCATAACGTCACACCCTACATAAGGAATGAGTATGAAAATTAATTGAAATAGCAATATGAAGAATAATCACTAACAAGCATTTGCAGGGCACCATCCTTGTCAATGTGTGGACCAGGTATGCATCTTACTATAGACTCAAAAAGTGGACCAAGATCTTCAGCCAAATCATCAGGAGACAATCCCGCCTTCCCTTGTACACCACTTGCATATATTGCTTGGAAATCACACTGTCGTCAAAAAAACAAGACACTATGATATCAGACTTTCAGCCATTTGATTATGACATTAAAGCACCTTAAAAAATGTAAAGCATTATTTGCATCCCTTCAAAGATGGAATCTCCTTTAAGAAAGTGTCTCTGATACTACTAGTTTATTCATTTTCATTCATGGCATATAAGACTAGCTTGTTAATTTACTTTTATGAAATTCATATGCATTACTTTCAAATTATTTTTCAATCAGCAGTAGTTTCAAATTAGAGATCATTTGGATGTAAATATCAATCTACTTACAAAGGAAATATCTAACGTCACTATTGCAAATCCTAAAGATAAAATGTTCATACCTGTTCATCAGAGGCATTTAGTTCAATAAATAGTTCAAAAGTGGCATTAATGACAAAGTCTGGACGAGCAGAAGGTCTATCAATCTTATTGACTACTACAACAACAGAATGTCCAAACTCTAGTGCCTTTTTCAAAACAAATCGTGTCTGGGGCATTGGTCCCTCGACTGAATCAACCTGAAAAGAAAAGAATTGCGAGATTTTCCTATGAAAACCTCATTGAGACAAAGAATTATACAATCATGAAAAGAATAAGTAAATAGAGAGGAACCACTTAAAATTTCCCAATCTCATACTCTAGAGTGGTAATAGTTTACTCCTCTGATTTCAATTATTGAACATATAGAACTAATATTCCACAAGTACATGCTGATACCAAATGGACATAACACACTTTCATGAGTGACAACAAATTTATTTCTAACTCTTCGGTCCAACACGTCCCTATCCAAATGTTGTGAAACACAGAGGAACAACGAAAAGTAATCAAAATTAAAGGGTTTAGGTTGTGGAAAACCCCACAGAAGAAATGTGTAAATATTCCAAACAAGATTAGTATTATAGAATAACACATGTTCCATCTAGAAGATCGACTCACTTAAAAAAAGTAACACTTGGAATTTTTGAATTTACTGTTAGTGTTGGATTGCACTTTGAAACTTTTGGTCCACTTACCATGAGAACTTTACATCAATACCTTGCCTTTACCCAAATATAACCATTTATTCATCCCCATTTGATATCAAATAAGGGAAGGAGTGGTGCAAAAGTTTTTCTCATTATGTATCCTGTTAACAAAATTATCTCTTTTATTAATGTACTATGTGCCATTGATTGAATAGAGTACCCTGCCTATAAATTAATAAAGAAAAGACAATGAATTTGTTTGAGATTGAGACATTGTCCTCTTTGGGACTATTTACTGTTTCAGATTTAATGGAGGTTCTCCATTCTTCAATGCCCATGGTAAATAGGAGAGGAGTAAATTCAATACATATACCAATTTATCCTATTCTCTGAAGCCTTTCTAGAGTCTGATAAATTAAAGGATAAGTTTATCATAGATGTAAGCAGTTTAATTGCAAAATTTGAAAATATTAACATAAAAAGTGTAAAAGAGTACCACTAAAAGAACACCTTCCACCATATTGAGGATTCGTTCAACTTCACCACCAAAGTCGGAGTGCCCTGGAGTATCTATTATATTAATTTTTGTGTCCTTATAAGCAATTGATGTGTTTTTGCTCAGTATGGTAATCCCTCTTTCACGCTCTAGATCATTTGAGTCCATTATCCGTTCACGTATAAATTGGTTATCACGAAAAACCTGCAAAGATAGAAGATATTGCCATCATTATGTTGCTCATAATAAAAACCAACTGACTAATATAATTTCAAGTTTCATAGTACAACTAATTTTAGCAATTTATTGTCGTAGGCCTTAATTAGGCATTCGGAAAGTGTCTAGTTGCCCAAAACAGTTTGTTTTATGAATAAAAAAGCGTAGAAGCTTATTGGCTAAAAAAGAATGCATGAGAACAATTTTGTAAGTCATTTAGACTATTTTGCTTCACAAATGATATTTCTGCACCTAGAATTCTTGACAATGCAATTCAGCGTGATTGATAAGGTTAATCAAATCAAGATGGAGAGGCTAAAAATCAAGCCAAATCAAACAATTTAGGTTTTGGTTTAATAACTACAACACTCATAGAATTATATGCATACACAAACAATCAACAGTCGGAATATGTTTATAAATAAATAGACAATATGAAATGGAAAAATTAAACCTGGTATTCTACAAAAATTTTATGTCCTTATGGATGCTTGTTTGTTTAGACCAGTGTAGTCATTCAGAATCTAGGCATCAAAATGGCAGTTTTCTCTCTCTCTCTCTCTCTCTGTGTGTTCTGCTTTTCCTAGGTGAGATACATGTTCCTAAATTGAACGGACTTTATTGCAAATGAAAACTGAAACAAATGCAAAATTGTCAAAAGGAGAATCAAACAAGCAAAGCAAGCGCAGTAGAGATTTTTTAGCAATAAATTGAACAAATAACCTTATAGATAGCAGCATGTTTTGTTCACCTTAGCTTGCTTCAACATTGAATCAACCAATGTTGTCTTCCCATGATCAACATGAGCCACAATAGCTATATTTCTTATATCATTTCTCCTCATCAACTGGGCTTTCGTTTCTGATGCAGCAATAAAAGAGCATCAATATAAGCAAGCTTGTCAAATAAACGAACAACCATAGGGTCCAAACGAGCATCAGCACATCTATGAAGAAAGACAAATTCATCCATCCTAACTGTTTCAGACTACAAATTCATCCATCCTAACTGTTTCAGACTCCTCAACCCCAATTAATTTATTATCAATAATTAATTTGAGAAACATGATTAATTTACTATAAAAAAGAAACATGAAATAAGATCATAGTTTTCCCTTGTTCTATGTGTTAGCTTTCATTGCTTATCCTCCAATGTTCGAACTGTTTCAGGCCATTCAAACCCAATCTCGGAAATCATAGAAGCACCATTTCAAGAAAAATTATTTCCTAGTGAAACAATTTATGAAGAGGGAAAAGCATCCAATGTGTCCAATAAGCAAACCATAAGAATTGGCCGGCAGGGACATATTGGAAGAAGAATTACCGGTTACGGTTTCAGTAGCCTGAGAAAGGGAGCATTTTATGGTTGGCGTATAAGGTGACCTCAGAGACACTACTTTAGTGTTAGGTGAAAAGGAAGATAAGCTGGGCGCGAAGAGTGGCTTGGTTGGGAGAAAGGAGGAGAAAGGAGTCTTTCTAGGGTTCAGAGTAGAGTTAGGGACAGCTTTGGGAGCCGATAAGGAAGGATTGTAGAAGTTGACGGCCATCTCCAATAGCTCTGATTCACTCCCTGGAACTCAACACCTGCAGTTACAGACAGAGAGAGAGAGCGGGGATTTGGCAAGTGACTTGAGTTTTGTTAGTGAAATGAAAACCATCTGTTTTCAAGAGGCTATTACTATAACGAATGGAACTGTTGGGATTTGCTTTTTCGTTATTGGCCATGTGGCCTGCTTTCTGCCACGTCGTCAGTTGTTGTCTTGTTCAGGCATTGACCAGAGCCACCGATATAAAATCCAAGTCAGATATTCGGTTCTAGTTATGATGATATAAACATATTTTATTAAATTTTATTAATATATTTATATAAATTTTATATAAATATATTAATAAAATTTAATAAAATAAGATTAAAATAGGGTAATTAGATCAGAGGATTTGATATGTCCAAAATCCCCAACTTCATAATTCAGATCAGCGGATCGTCCTATCTTTTCTTCTTTTCTAATTTGGCGTTTATATGAATTAGATATGAAACCTTTATACTATTTTTAAACTATTAATTTAAGCAACTCATAAAATTACATTTTAAAAATTGTCTAGGAATTATATAATATTTAAGTATTTGTTAAAATATGATTAATCTATATTTTTATTACAAAATAAAAATAATAATCCATAAAAAATTAAACTAAGTAAAAAACTTATAAAAATCGTGATTTTGATAAATTTTAAGTAATAAAATATTTATATAAATATTAACTATTCCTAAAATTTCAATAACATAATCTTTTTTAAAGTGGTTATTCAAAGAATAATCATAATTTTTAAGCACAATGAATGATTGATTTTAACATAAAAATAAAATCTATTATACATATTTATGTAAAATATAAATTGTCTAACAAATCCTTTTTACAATTATATCATTTACGATTATCAACTCTCTAAAATGATAAAAAGATTCTTATTTATTTAATTTGAATGAACTATTAAATGTGATTTTTATTAGTTTTGAGTGTAATATTATTAAATAATTAAAATATTCCAATTACTAAGCAATATAACAGATCTCATATAATATAAATTCATTTTAATTTTAGATATTTTAACATAATTTTCGGAAACATTTATATTTAGAAAAGTTTAAAACTTACATATTAATTATTTTTATTATTTAGTTAAGTGTTTGGATAGGATTTAAAAAAACACCCAAATACATCATTAAACTATTTTATGAATCATTGATAAAAAATGAACTCTTAGATGAGTTGATTTTATCATTAATTAAATGAATAGCTAATACCGTGTTATTTAATATTAATATATATAAAAAGACTTTCCAATTTTATTAAGTATTTGTAGAAAACCAATGCAATTAAACATTAATTAGGTGGATAACCCTAAAACTTAAGGATAGAGTATCCATTTCCAATTAATTTATGACATATTATAAGTTAAATTAAAACATAAAGTGGTGTGATTGAAAAAATGAAAATAAAAGGAATATTGATTAACTGCTAAAGGATATTGGTCAACCAGTGTGACTATTTAGGCAACCAAACAAGCAATTAGGCTATAAACAAACTCTCAAGAAAGGGAGAAAACATAATTTTTGGGTAAATTGGTCAACCAAACTAGAATATTGGTAGACCAGTAGATTTTTAAACATAAAAAATAGCATCAAAACCACAAAGTCAATCAAGATAATCTAAAGGGATCTTTATCATATAGAATTTTCACCAAACATACCTAGTTTTCTTCTAATTGAGCATCTTATCCTCATTTAATGATATTATTTGCCAATTAATATAAATTATATATCAATAACCTTATTTTACATATAGTCTTTAATTCTGGGTACTAAGGTTCACAATTTAAAACAATTATTAAACACTTAATTCATAATTCAAACCGAAACAATTATCATCAAGGATTTATACTCAAATTGACACATAAATACAAGTTATCACATATTTTTAAATTATGAACTAATAATTACCTCATGTTGAATATTAATTATTAAGGACTTGAATGGAGATTCTTCTTAAGTTTATAATCAATTGGAGGCTTCTCATCCTTCTCGTCTCTTTCATCTGATTTAACAATTGTCTCTTTTAAAACCTCTTTGGTGGTTAAATTCTTTATATCCTACACCAACATCTTTTAGACTTTCTTATAGGTGACTAGGTGAGAAGGTTAGATTCATCATGATAACATGTATAAATTCCTTAATAGTACTCAATTTAATTACTATTATCTCTACTACATACCATTTGCTCTTTATTTTCTAATAGTTTTACAAACTAAGGTAATCAATGTGTTTTATGAACCCAAATAAGCTTGGTTCCTTGTGTTGAAGTTTTAATTGATAAAGTAGTATACAAATTATATCTTATAAAATAAAAGATATTGTTCCCACAAGAATTGTAATGGTCACATAACAATTCTTATAAACTTTATTTAAGGCAAACAATATGATGATTAACTAAGAATTAAACTAAAAGCAAATAATTAATAAATAAGCAATAAACTAAGCATTGATAAAATTGATTAATTGAATACTGATAAAAGCTAGAAATTACTTCTATCATTTGCTTTCATTTACCTTCTTGATTTAACCATACTTGATCCTAGATATCCTATAATTATGATTACACTCTATCAAGATCTAATCAAGTAATCTTAATTAAAATATATAGAAATTGAATTGTGATCTTTCAATCTATCAAAACTCTTTCTAACTATGTAACTAGATTTAAAGTAATCCTATGGATAACTAATAAACAATTAATATCTCTCTTTAATTGCATATTAATTTGATGTTTATAGGTCTACTGAAGTACCAGCTCTTACTATGCAACACAACACAAGTAGTCCAATATAATCTCTTGATTCAAATTGAAAATATAATAGTAAATATCACAGGCATATTTATTAAATCAAGAATGTAAAGTTTAACAAATAATTCAAGAATAATTCCAAAAAAGAGATTTACCAATTCATAGATGTAACTAAATATCCAAGTTTAATCATCAATAATATCTAACAACAACAAGGAAATAATAAAAGAGTATAATTGAATTTGAAAGTCTTCTCTTCTTTGCTTTTAGCTAGAAAATCTACAGCTTTGTTTTTGAGAATATTGCTCTTTTGATCTCCTCTAATTATGTTTATTCAACTGTCAAGTGATGTTTTTCTCTTCTTTATATACTCTTGAGTCTTCTAGAGTTTTGTCTAGGGTTTTTCTACATGTATATCTTCCAAAAGTAGTCCCGAAATATACAAAGTATAAAAGAATTCACATACTAGAAAACACCTTGCACCAACCCTCTAGCATAATCATACATGGGTTGCACTATCATGTTAAAGGACTTCTTGCTTCCTTGTTGCACAATCGTGCATAGTGTCAGATTTATTTCTCTAGCTTTTTCTTCATCTTTTCTTCTCTTTTTCTTGTCTCCACTTTATCACCAAACACATCAAACAATCCTTGAAATATGTAATTAAGATCAAACTCTTGCCTTAAACAACAATTAATCAAACAAAACATATAAAAACATTAAAAAGAACATAGATCTAAGTCCTAAATACATGATTATCATTTAAAAAAATACTAAAAACCCACTTTAACACCTAGAAATCATACTATAATTTACACCTGTTAACATCCCTACACTTAAATCTTTGCTTGTCCCTAAGAAAAACTAAAACCAAAAAACAAACAAAACATAAAACACACAAACATATAATTATGCAATAATACAAAAATGGTACAATGACATCAAGTCTTATGAAATTAACTTAAACATAAATATCAATACTTAAAAAGATCCAACACACTAGCTAATTCCATTCATGTACAAGTGCTTCGATTTAAATACACTTATCAACCAAAATATCAACAGCTATTCATACATCTATGACACTTTTAAACATGCACTCATTCCTATATACCAATAGGTAGGTTGTCATTAAATATCCATTCATGAAATTTATTTTGACATTTAACAAGAAGATCCATAAGTTCAATTTTATTGTCAACGCCATATTAGCAAAGTTTAATTAGAGTGTCATTCTAACCTTTTGATGCGAAGACAAACATTTTTTTGTGAATGCCCCCAGTTACTCAGCTATATCTGAGCTCATAATTAGCTACTAGCTTTATCTTAACTGGTCAGTAGAATAGGAAATATATTTAACACAGTTATACAACATAATTTGGTTTTTTTTCATATTTACCTACATCATTTCTTCCCAGTCAATCACTCCTATAAAAGGTTAGTAATGATGTCTACCAATTTAAATGAATTTAATTACAAATGCATCCAAACAAGTGTCATAAAATGAAATAATAAGTACAATGCTTTAATCAACATTTATATTTACCTTAAAAACATTTAAAACACAAAGTTCACACGCTAATGTTTCTTCATAATTCAAATGGTCATGTTCATAGATAAGCTAATTCCTTTCAATTTTATACCATTGACACATTCACACAATGTACATAACATGTAACAAAATGTTTACACAATTCCAATCTAATAAAAAATAATACAATGCAAATGCAATTTCACACATAAATGATAAGCAAGTGCATATGCATCCCCACACTTTAATAATAAATTGTCCTTAATATGGAAAACAAGACACAAACATAAGTAAACACAAACTAGTAAAACAATAAAAATTAACAAAAATAGAAACAAAAAACAAAAGAGGAAAGGCAAAAGTTCTCGTAGAGAATATGGAGTTGACAGAGTTGGAGACGACATATGGACACCTTACACTAAAAAGAACTTTAGTAACTTTTTGGTTTGGCAGCACTATTGTCATACTACCTCCTTCCATTATCTCTCTATAGCATCCATGTAACCCTCAAGGTGTTGGTTATTCTCTTCCAATTTGTTGAGCATCATCTCCCTGCCTTCTTCTTCGTCTTCCAACTCTTCACCAGAGGATTACTGTTAGTGTTATCCTGATGGTGTAGAACTAGAGCTCATCTGTCCTGTCCCATGCTTACTTTTTGATTTGGAGCTGGGATCGTAGAGTTCCATACCATGGGACTCCAAGATCTCAGCCCTCCTTAAGTGAGTATGATTTGATCTTTTGGAAAAATAGGGGTTTGTCTATCTAAATCAACACCATAGAATTGAGCCAAAGTAGTAACTAAGTAACTCATACCTAAATAACTACTTTTCTTTGTAAGTGAAGGAACTACTATATGAAAAATATGAGTTATGCATATATTGATTTTATGATCCATACACCAAAGTAATAAATCCTGTGTGGAACATTTGTTTCTTTCACTTTTTGCAAACATAGCGTCATACATAAATTTATGAAGTAACAAATGTGCCAGACTCTATATATTAAATGGTTCAAACACATTCAACCCAATCAATTTAGTCCAATACACAGTGCCATGGAAATCAATATGTTTTTCAATAATTTTTGATTTTGGGAAACCAAAAAAAAATTTCCATAATAAAATTGTCTATAATACATGGTTGCCCTTTTAATCTAAACCAAAAATTGTCTTTGTTTGCCTTATAGCTTAATGTAGTGTAAAATCTAAGGGTTAATTCTTCAAAAACAATATAATCATAATGAATAAATTTATCTGATGAATGTTAGCACTTAAAGACTTAAATTTTTCTTTCAAATTCAAATCTTTAAAAATTGAAAAAATAAAATATCTAGTAATATTTTTATAATGAATTTTGAAAAACCTCTCACCTTCTTCTTAAGAGAAGATTGGGAAAGGAGTGCCAAAACTGCCAAATTTTGTGTACCACTTCTGGGTACCTTCTTTTTCCCTTTTGGTTTGGACTTGCAAACAAGTTGCTTAACTTTAAGTTCCATTATAGTGAAACCCCACAAAAGAGGCACAAAATTACCAAAAAAAATGCAAAAGAGAGAAAGGGCAAGAAAAGTTCTTACAAAAACTCCAAAAAATGATATTTTTAGTTAAAAAAACACTAGGTTTGAAGGCATGGAATGTTTAAATGGAAGAAAAGTAAAAGAAAAGTGTGAAATCTTTGTGAAAAGTGAGTGAAATTTGAGACGAAATAAGAGAAGGGAGAAAGGGGCTGCTAATATGTGCTTAATTGATTGTTTAATTATTTCATAGCACTTAGCGATTAATGACATTAAATTGCTTAAGATACTCACTTTGACTAATATGTGATTTTAGGCACAATTCGGAAGCAAAGAAGTTAAAGTGACTCGAAAGCACAATATTTGGGTCATTTTTTGAAGATTAATTTTTACTTGTCTTAATAGAGCAAGAAGAAAAAAATTAAAAGACACGAAGAAAAAAAATATAAAAAAGATTTAAAGTTGGTCACAGCTATGCCAATTGAATAATACTACCTAATTGAATCTAGAGATTAATCGGTTTTTGTAATTTATAATACTACTACCCAATTGAATCTAGAGATCATATCCTAAGTTATTCAGTAGTTAGGTTTAATTAATGATTATATCTTGATTAAACACTACTTAAGGGAAAACTCGGGTTAATTATTAATCCATGATTAATAGTTGCTAGGAGGGGTTTGAGAACAACAAATCAATGAAATATATTTAATTAAGGTGTAGGCCGAGATTGAACCAACGAATTGGGTTCCTACCGAATTCTCCACTTTTATCATTTTTTGTATGTTTTCTTCAATTTGTTTTTATTAGTCTAGTTTCATTTTATTTTCTTATTTCAAAATCCAAACCCCCCTCTCGTTAAACCTAAACACCAATTACTTTCAGTTCAGAAACTTTACACACACTCTCTGTGGAATCAACATAGACTTACCACTGCTATAGTAATAGGTCTAGTTATATTATTTTGACTAGCGTTATGACACGTAGTCAGCTGCTAACTTAGAGAGAGAAAGATGTGAGGAGGAGGAAGAATTATATTGGAAGGTTAAAAAGGGATTATGTGATTGTGCAACCCCTGCGTGATCGTACAATTAGGCAAAAACCCTCTGGCGTAACCCTCTGCTATCATACAACTGGATAAACACCCTTTGGCATAATTATGTGTGGCTGGGAATAAACTATGCACGATCATGCCAGTGGGTTGCTCCTCAAAAATTACGCAATCATGCAACCACATTATCATACAACCTCTTGGATATTTATCCTAACCATTTGACACACTTCAAATTATGAAATTCATCATTCAAGCTCACTCCAAGATAAACATAAAGCATAAAAATAATAAAGCACTTTTAAACATGAAATTGAAAAAAACCTAACTAAAGTATAAAATGCTAATTTTAATTTCCCTAGTTTGACCATTTTAGTACAGTTATTTTAAAGAAAAAGAAAGGAAAGAATCTCCCTTTTATATGAATATGCTCATCTGAAATACGGTTTGCATCAATGTCTATTCACTTCGAATGTTTCCTTTTTATCGTTCTCCAATTTCAAAGCTCCATGTTTGAATACTTGGGTTAGTTTGAAGGGACAACTCCATCGCGACTTAAGCTTTCCTGGAAGAAATTTCAATCGTGAGTTAGATAATAAAACCATATCTCTCACTTTAAACTCCTTTCTTTTATATGGGAATCATGACATTTTTAACTTTTTCCTTATATAACTTGACATTCTTATAAGCATTCAGTTGTAGCTCTTTTAACTCATTTAATTGTACGAGTCTCTTTTCACCAGTTGTCTTCCAATTGAAATTTAAAGCTTTTTTCACCTAATATGACCTATGCTCTAATTCCACGGGTAAGTGACAAGCCTTCCCATAAATAAGTCGAAAGGGTGCAGTATAAATTATAGTCTTCAAAGCAGTTTGATAAGCCGATAGAGTATCATTAAGCTTCAATGTCCAATCTTTCCTTAAACTATTGACTGTCTTCTCCAAAATTCTTTTAAGCTCGTTGTTGACAACCTTCACTTGGACACTTGTTTGTGGATGATATGGCAAGGCCATTCGATGGTAGACTCATTGAAGTCACCATTGCTTCAACCCATTTAGATACATAATATACTCTCATTAAAATATAGGTGTTTCTCATAGAGGATGGGATTAATTCCATAAAATCCAGTCCCCACACATCGAAAACTTCTACCTCTAAGATCATCTCATCTCTTTTTGAAATGTTCATATTGGCACTTATTGTAGCACCCCACCCTTATAGGGCATATCCCTGAACATACTGACAGTATTCGAGAACATACTCTACGAGGGTGGTTAACTAGGACAATCAGTCAAACTCATTGCAAAATTTTTTTTGAACATCACACGCATATTTCAAAAATCCAATAATCATTTTTGGTTCATTTTATTCATAAACATTTTCAGCCACAAGTGTTACAACCAATAAACATATCATCAGAATTCCAGTAATCATTTGGGCCCATTATAATTACAAAATGCTTCCAAGTCATAACTATTATTACATAAAAGAATTATTCACATACACATGATACAGTATTTGCAAAATACATTTTTTAATACAAAAATAACGGAAGACATATGCAGATGCCAACTGATCCCGACCTCTAACTCTTATTCGAATGCAGTGGCTAGACCCTAATTTGTATAACTGGATATCTCCTCTAAGCCTGAAAGACAACATTGTAATTTTGGTGAGTTTTGAGAACTCAGTGAGCAAACCATCCTCGATGGGCTCACTCATATCAACACAGAACAATTCACATATTCACATTCATAGACCATTTACACATTCATCTATTGCACATCATTTAATAATTCGTTTTCGTAACAATTTGTATAACTCATTTCAATCATTCACTTAATGCACATCAATTTATATATATGCAATGCATATGTTACTCACTTCTAGTTGTTAATTTATTGTTACCGAGTGCCTTTAACTGTCCTGTATCCAATGTGGATACCGGGTTTATTGATAACAATCATGTATTCGTTGGAGATACTAGGCTCATTATACATAGTGAGCCTTTGGCTCTTAATCATATTCTAAGCTTTAAGCTCTTTTTTGGTAGCTACACTAATCATAACTGCCTTTATCTGATCATGCATTCATATAATGGAATGCATCAAATCTCATATATTCAATTAGTCACTTATATTCACTTTACACGTTCACTTTTTCACATTTACATCAGACCTAAGTCGGACATTCAACAAAATGTTGAGAACACGTATTTCTTTCTCATTCACATTCAATGAAGCACTTCCAATACATTCACATTTATCAAACTCCTCAAACTATTTATGTCCAGAATTGTCTCAATCACATTCACATCAACAATAATTCAATACAGAAATTTAAAACAGAAAAATCAATTAATGTGAGACCATCAAAGTCAACTCACAGTACGCTCCAGATTAGCATTTGCTTTTATGATCCGAAAATGTCTGGCCACTGACGTTCAATCCTATGTATCAACTTCACGTAATACAAGCATTGTACACATATTACTAATTTACACAATCACATAAACATTCATGCATATACATATGTATATGTGTAATGTATAATGCATGCTCATTTGACTATTCTGGGTATGTTTCTTTAATCACATCTCTTGATCATTTAAACATCATCATTTGTGTATATCAAGCTTACGTTTAGGTTCATAGCTTAAAGAACTTGGTTATTCTAATATCATAATTCAATCATTCATCATTTCTTTTCTAGCATCATATGATCCCATAATATTCAAGTTTTCTTTCATTCTTACTTAATACACACTACTCATCTTCTTTGAATCACATTAACATTCATAGGGTCACTTTCATTCTTATAATATCTCTAAACTTCCAGAATTTATCTCATCGATATCAATTATCCATGCTTAAGTTATAACCTCAATTATCATCCTAAACATATCACACATTTAATCACTTAATCCATCATCAAACTAAGTTCATTTCAAGCTTCATTCAAGCCTAAATGCATCATAGGAAAGTACCTAACCATTTGTTGTTTCAATCACCAAATAAAAGAAGTGTAACTCATATAAAATCCATTCCCATGATCGTGGGTTACACCAACAGAACGTTCTAGCCTTTTCTTCATTTCCCACAATTGTGGGTTGTTATATTTGAAAGTTTTCCAGCCATTTACATCCATATTTTCTAGATTTCTAGCTCTTTTACTTACTACATTCCACACCTTATGCATAGTTCATCATTATTAGCTTAATTCCACATCATTTTCATCTCCATTTAAACTCAAAAACACTCATCAAATAGATCATACATTATTGTTCATCAATCATACAAAACAGAACATCAAGGAATACATACATTCATCAATGTTTCAGCTCACATTCAATTCCATTATCACCTTCACTTTATCTCTAAACTTTCATCCTAGTTCTTCTCATTTCAAGATGCTACATTATTCTTTTCTTTAGCTTCGAAGCTCCATCTATTTTCTCACATGACACCTTATATCTCACATTACTCATATACTCAAAACAGAATATATTTATATCATTCCTTTATTTACATTTCTGCACTCATCTTATACATAAATTAGGTCATATACGCATCTCTATATTCATCAATCATCAACTCTCATTCCAACACTATTTTCATTTTAACCATTCATAAAACAATATATAATCTTTTATTTATCATTATGTGAAAACATAACATCAATAACTATTCATGTCTTATTCAACAAACATCACTCTTCAATCACCATTTTCACTATCAATCCAACACTATAACATTCCATAATCTATTACTCATCATAAACACAAAAATATGACATGAATATGTCCATTTATTCTTCCACGGTGTAATATAAAATCAACTCCATTTTCATTATCATTTCTCCTCTTAAACTATCATAAAAAAACATGTCTACCAAGCAAGCCATAAGGAATAATATACTACTTACTTGATTAGCTCAAAACTTCTTCAATCACTATGAGACCCTAGCTCCTCCATGCATATATGATCATCATCATTTAAGGAGGAAAGGTTAGGTTTTCTTTGTAACAAATGATGAAGACAACAAGGGTCTTGGAGAAACAAGTGAAAGAGTTGGGTAAGATTGACGTGGAGTGGGTGAGAAAAGAGTGTCGTGGGATGGAGAAGAAAGTGAAGAATGAAATGAAGTGAGAAGAAGAAAGCATGTATTAACCAAATGAAAGACAAAAGATGGTCTTTCAAATGAGACAATGTGGAGAGTGAGGTGTGTGGCAAGGCAAGTGACAAGTATGTCACCACCTTGTGGTCTCCACTTGGTCTTTTAAATACCTAGTCTATTTGTCTCCAATTTCTAATCCAGTTGTCTCCCAATTTTTAATGATACTTGTCATTAAATCTTAATGTCACTTAACAATAATTTCTACTGCCATTTGACACTTAATTCTATTATCATTTATCAACTGTCTTGCCACTTGGCATTTTTTCTAGTCTAAAAATACCCAAAATTTCAGAAATCTCTCAATTTAACAAATAAATCCCTATATCACCAGTTATCATTTATCAACCAGAATTCAAGACATAATAATCATAATTCACATCATAATCACATTAAAATAATTTATACTAAGAAAATGTCAAATGAGTGCAGGAACAATCATTGTAATGTGTATAGAAAATCAAATTCGCAGGTGTGTGTATGCTGCTATTATGCATGCATAAAATGAATTTCCTAATTTCTCAATAATATTTCTCATGTATAGTATTCCAGGGTTCTAACCCTTAGTATGGGAAAACATGATATTACAATTCTCCCCCTTAATAAAATTTGTCCTTGAAATTCTTACCCGATTGTTCAAAACGGCAGGGGTATAGTTTCCTTATATGCTCCTTTGTTTCCCCGTAACTTTTCCACTCTAAGGATTTATTCCAAAGGACTATAACTGATGGAATCACTCGATTTTTTAGTTACTTATTTAGTCACCCCATTATTTTAACTAGTTCCTCAATATAATTCAGATTACTCACAATTTCACTTCGTGTGTCAATAACACATATATCGGATCATACCGATATCTCCTAAACATATTCATATATAACATAGTGTGAATCTGAGACATCTTTGTTAGTAATACTAACTGATAAGTCAATGGTCCTATTCTCTCAATAATTTTATATAGACTAATATATTTCAGGTTTAGTTTCCCTTTTTAACGAACTTTAGCACACCTTGCCAAGGTGATACTTTCAGAAAAAACTTTATCTATCTCTTTATATTCCATATCTTTGGTATTGATCCACCTAACTCGTTTGTCTTTCTTGAATCACTTAATTTCTACTACAGATCAATTTCACTTATCAACAATATCTTGAACCAATTCTGGCCTTCAACCATCCTAATATAAAGGTGGACAACTCTTTCTGTCATATAACGCCTCACATGGTGTCCTACCAATACCACTGTGATAATGATTGTTATAATCAAATTCAATTACAGTTGTATATTGATCCCATGCTCCTAAGAACTCCAAAATATAATCTCTAAACATATCTCCAATAGTTAAAACTATTGGCAAATCAAACATTTAGCCACCTTCAACCACTTGCTTCTTCATCCTTGGACACTAAATGTTGTTTCAATGTATTATTACTAGGATGTATAATATAGGCTGCTATGTGTGCTTCATCCAAAATCTCTTTTCTCTATCATCTATATCGGGTACACATACTCCTTACTTCAACCACAAAGTATCATTTTTCTAATTCAAACTCAAAATTCATATGTATTTTCAATTTCTCAATAAGATTCACAAATTCTAAATCCTTATTCTAGGCTTTTCTATTCCTTTCATGTAAAACTGATCTTAAATTTAATATAGCTAATAATACTTCATTTTGCCCCAAATTTAACTCAACATTCTACGTTCTTAATTGAACTATATTTGGTAACCTTGATATCTTAATTCATGTTACACTGCTATTTAATTTTTTGCTCAATGCATCAGATAGAACACTAGCTTTACTAGATAATACTCATTTGTACAATCATGATCTTTAAATAATTCTATCCATTGTCTCTGTCTCATATTTAACTCTTTCAAACTCAATAATTTCCTCAACCTTTAATGATTTATATAAATCCGAGATGTTTCACCCTACATATAATGTCTCCAAAATTTTCAAAGCAATTTCGATTGCAGTAAGTTCTAAATCATGTACCAAATAATTTAAACTCATGAGACCTTAACTATCTCGATGCATATATATATAATCACTTTACCAAGTTGCATTAGAATACATCCTAATTCCTAACGTGAAACATCACTATATATTATATAACCTTCAGATCCAAATGGAATAGCTAACACCGGTGTTATAATTAATCGATGTTTTACTTCCCCAAAATTCTTTTTATATTCATCAGTCCATTAGAATGACATATTTTCTTCAGAAGTCTTATCGAGGGGTTAGTCAAAGGGCTAAGACCAGCAGAAACCCCTCGACAACTTCTGGTAGAATCCAACTAACCCAAGAAAACTTCAGATCTCAGATATATTCTTTGGAGTTTCTCACTTCCTTATTACCTCTATTTTCGTTATGTCTACATATATGCCCTATTCAGATGCTATATGACCCAAAATACTACTTGATTAAGTTAAGATTCACTCTTACTGAACTTAGCATATAATTTTTTCTCCTTTATGATATGTAATGTCCAAAATGTTTCTCTCTACTTTTCAAATGCACTCAAAATATCATCTATGATCATAGTCACTAATTGATCTAAACAAGGTTGGAACACTTTATTCATTATGCCATGAATGTTGTCGGGGCGTTTGTCAACCTAAAAAGATATTGCCAAAAACTCAAAGTGCCCATAACTAGTTCTCGAAATTCTTAAGTAACTAATTCCTCAGATGGGGTAATGTTTTCTCATGTTTTTTCTCAATCTCTTAATTGACTTCTTTTCTCGAATGATTTTCTCCATTCATTCTATTTCCTCTGATTTCTTATCGACTTATTCTAACGTCTGACCATTCTTACTAGTTTCTCCACATATTTCAATTTATTTACAGGTCTTGATTTATCTGAACACAAACGTCAGATCTAATTTGTACCTTCTGAATATACTAATATAGACTACACTATGACTCTAGTTCCTTTAGTAATAGCAACAACATCTTCTCCAATTCATGAACCTAATAGCGTAGTTAGGCTACTTTACATCAAACAGAATGCATGCACTCCTTGTAGCATATTCAACTTCTTATGTCTGAGTCCCATTTCTAACTAACTCCAATATTCACTTCTGATTTGTTTCATAGTCATTAATTCCTAAAAATGGAACATTTAACCTACATGATATAATTCAATGAAAATCTCTATCAAAAGAATATTTCTCTCTTAAATCATCTGTACTATTTACATAATCTTTGTCAATCAACTATATTCATCGTCGCTTTTCAACCATTATTAATACCTCAATAAGATCAATTTCAACTACTCATAATATCTCAATAAGATCAATTACTATCATACCTTACATGATTAGAATATTCTTTATAATAAAGCTATGTGAAATAAGAGGCATATTCATTTACTCTTATACTTTGGTGTCTACTATCAAGATCATTACATCTTATCTGGAGATGTATTTTCGACAAGTCACCAATTAATATCTTACGCTAATGATACGTTAATCTCAATTGATTCTAGACAACATTTCTCCCTTTATACCTACCCACGATTGTGACAGAATCAAATAATCTCGGCCATGATCGTAAGGACTATACCACGATCGTGCCTTACTTCTTTTTCCTTCCTTTTCCCCCTAATTCATCACATATAATAACATTATTTACACTTTCAATCTATCGTTAATTGATCACTATAAATGTTTCCATGCGCTACTCTAAGCCATCTCAGAATTTTAACTATAGGAACTAAGACTTAATGTAACATCCTGTTTCTATATAAAGGGTTAGAACCCTAGATTTCTATAAATGAGAAATAGCAATGGGAGAGTAGAAGAATGCATTTCATGTTTATTCATAATATAGCATTCATGCATGTGAATTTGATTATTCCACACATTACAATAATTTATTCATGCACTCATTTGACATTTCTGGGTATAAATGATTGTTTTGATGTGATTATAATGTGAATTATGGATTATGTGTCTTGAAATTTTAGTTGGTGTGTATAATTAGTGATTTAGATTTTTTCATAAAGTTTGAGAATTTTTTGGAATTTTGGGTATATATGGATTGAGAAAAATGCCAAGTAGCAGAATAATTAATAAATGGTAGTAGAAATAAGTGACAACTAACAAAAGAAATAATTGATTTATGATATTGGGATTTAATGACACATGTCATTTAAAATTGGGAGTCAATTGGATTATAATTGGGAGACAAATGGACTAGCTATTTTAAAAGACCAAAAGAGGACTATGAGAAAGTGACATGTGGCAAGTGACAAGTTTCACTTGCCACACCACTTGTCTTAACCCACAATTTTTATTAAGTGAAAGACCAACTCTCATTTTAGTCTTTCACTTGCTATTTGCTCCTCTTTTCGTTAGTTTCACTCATATTCATTTTCTTCATCTTTCTCTCCTTCTCACGACACTCTTTTCTTACAACCCTCATGATCTTTAATTTTCCTCAACTCTATTCCTTTGTTTCTTCAAGCTTCTTGTTGTCTTCTTCCTCTTTGATACCAAAAACCTAGCTCATTCCTCTTTAAGTGGTGATGATCGTATGACAATGGAAAGTTAGGGTTGAGTGTGGTTTGAAGATCTTGAAACTTAAACAAGTAAGTAGCATGTTATTCTTCTTGAATTGTTAAGTGAAACATGCATGATGATAGTTAGATGTTGAAAGATCATGAAATTGGGATGAAAACATGTTGAAACGTCGATGAGAAAAATAAGCTTATAGATGTCTTGTTTTTGTGTATATTGTGAGTGATAATTCATAAATTATTAGGGCGATGATTTTTAGCTAGAATGCCCATTTTAAATGTTGTATAATGAATGTAGAAATTTATAACGGGATGATATATGTTTATGTTCTGTTTTAAGGTGTGATCACGTGGATTATTGGTAGTTGCTATGAAGATGAACTAGAATGAGTTTAAAGCCAAAGAAAAGGCTAGTGTATTGTCTTGAAATGAGAAGAAGTAGGATGATAGTTTTGAGATAAAGTAAAGTTGACAATGAAGTTAAATGTGTGTTGGAATATGTTAGATGGAGTGTTTTCACTAAATATGCATTTGTATTTTGGCCATATATTGATATGTAGATATCTAAATGGGATGATTTTTTAATTAAAATTAAACTAGAGACATATGGCTACAATTTTTATGAAGGAATTGGATTTGAATTCTATACCTAAGGGTTTTATATCATTAGAAAATTAAGACATAAAGGAACATTTTTTTAGAAGAAGGTATTGTCTAAATACCTCATTTTTTAGGTCATAATGATCGTACAAAATTGACCTAAAAATTTGTCTTCAGAAAAACTGAAAAATTGCAGGAAAAATGGGAGATTAGTTTCTATCCTTACCACGATCGTGGGCAGTGCTTTTACATGGAAATGTTAATGGTTGAACCAATTATGGATAAGGTACTTAAATATGATGCATTTGGACTTAATTAGGCTTGAATGAAGCTTGAATTGAACCTAGAATGATGCTTGGATTAAGTGACTAAATGTGTGATATGTATGAAATGATAACTGAGGTTATAACTTAGTGAATGAATTATTGATATCAAAGTACCAAAAGCATGAGTATAATGGGAATGAAGATGTTCATAAGATTGTAGTTGTGATTCAAAGGAGTTGAGTAATATATAATAAGTAAAAGTGAATGAGAATTGGGTATTATGAGAGCATATAATGCTAGAAAAGAAATGACAAGTAATTGATGTATGATATTAGAATAACCAAGTGTTCTTGAGTTGTAAACCTAAGATTAAGTTAGACACATACAAATGATAAGGTTTGAATGATCAAGAGATGTGATTAAGAAAACATACCCATAATAGCCAATTTGAGCATGCATTATACATTACACATATGCATATGTGCATAATTGAATGTTTATATGATTGTGCAATTAATAATGTGTGTGTAATATATGTATTGCATAATGTTGATATATAGGATAGAACGTCAGCATCTAGACGTTTCCAGATTATGGAAGCTAATGCTAATATGGAGCGTATTGTGAGTCGACCTAGATGGTCTCACTTTCATTGTTTGTTCTATTTTAAAATTCTGTATTGAATTATGTAATGTGAATGTGTTGATTCTGGATAATAAATGTCCGAGGCGTTTGATGCATGTAAAAATCATTGGAAGTGCTCCTTGAATGTGAATTTGACTGAATAAGTGATTCTCAACTTAAATGTTGAATGTCGGACTAAGGTCTGATGATAAATGTGAATGAGAATGTGAACGTGAATGTGAAATGTAAAATTAAGCACAATTGATTGACTGAATACATGTGATGCATTTCATTACATCAATGTATGACAACATAAAGGCTGTTGTGACCAGAGTAACCACCAAAAAAGAGTTTAAAACTCAGAAAGTGAAAAAGAGTTTAAAGCTCATAATGTGGTAAGAGCCTCTGACTCACTATTTTAAATGAGCCCTGTATCCACAACGCATAAGGGACAGTTATTAATGAGCTCGGTATCTATAATAGATACAGGACAATTACAGGCACTCGGTCACAATAATAACAATTGGAAGTGAGTCTTATGAGCATTGCATATATAATTGATATGTATGTTTTAAATGATTGAAATGAACAGTTTGCATGATTTCTGAATATGAAATATGAATTAAGCGAATATAAAGTGTATATGATTCAACATGTTGATTAGTGAAATGGTGTGAATTACGTGATTACATGAATTGATGTGTTATGTGAATTGAGTGAGCTATCGAGGATGGTCCACTCACTGAGTTCGCAAAACTCACCCCAAAATTTGCAACATATTTTTCAGGCTCAGAGGAGACACCCAATTAGACCAATTGGAGTCTAACTACTGCATTTGAGTAAGAGATAGAGTTCAGGATCAGTTGGCATTTGCATATATTTTCTGTAAATTTAGTATTAATTATTGTATTCTGCAAGCTTCATTTAATGTAAAAATGAATTATGTTTGTAATAACAGTTATGATCAAATACATTTTGTATTTGTAATGGCCCAAAAGATTATTGAAATTTCGACAATATGTTTAATGTTTGATCAAATGTGAGTTTGTAATGACAATTGTAATTGGTGATGTTTTAAATAAAATGGGCCGAAAAGATTATGAGTTTTTCTAAAAATGCGTGTGCTATGTGAAAATTTTTTAATGGTTATGATTGATTGACTATCCTAGTACACCATCCTTGTAGAGTGTATTCTCGAATACCATCGGTGTGTTCAAGAATATGCCCTATGGGAGTGGGGTGCTACACTTAAGAACATTTAATAGGTCATAGATCACTTCCTATACCATCTCCAAGCATATAATATGTAAGTGCTTAATAATATCACTTGTCAAGGTAATCACAGTATCAGATATGCATTTACAAGAACAAATCAAGTTAACCTTGAGAACTTCTACATATATTATTATCATTTATCTCATCTTCCAATTATCATTTATTTCATCTTACATACATACGTTCTCAATCAATCCACGACAATGTATTCACATCCATATCAATTCAAAGATATATATAACCACAGTACAATATTGATGTCATATTCAATGATACATCCACCAATGCATTTGTTTATCATATCGAACCATATAGTATTTCTTATTTCTAGATATCCACAAACCCTCATTTTCTTACATTCTGACAAATCATCATCCTTCTCATTGCTTCTAACAACTCAAACTCTTAACGAATGTTCATGTTGTGATTTATGTAAATATGACTCAGACTGGGGATCAGTTGCCACTACATGCTTTGACATGTCTAAAATGAATGTACCTTGACATATACTTTGAAAAATGCCCACGTAAGATTCTAAGCTTGGGCTCTGATACTAATTTTGTAGCACCCCACCCTTATAGGGCATATCTCTGAACATACTAATGACATTCGAGAACATATTCTAGGAGGGTGGTACACTAGGACAGTCAGTCAAACTCATTGCAAAATTTTTTCAAACATCATATGCATATTTCAAAAAACCAATAATCATTTTCAACCCATTTTATTCATAAACATTTTCAGTCACAAATGTTACAACCAATAAACATATCATTAGAATTCCAGTAATCATTTGGGCTCATTACAATTACAAAATGTTTCAAAGTCATAATTGTTATTACATAACAGAATTATTCATATACACATGGTACAGTATTTGTGGAATACATTCTTTAATACAAAAATAACGGAAGACATATGCAGATGTCAACTTATCCCGACCTCTAACTCTTATCCAAATGCAGTGTCTAGACTCCAAATTGTCTAACTAGATATCTCCTATGAGCCTGAAAGACAACATTACAATTTTGGTGAGTTTTGCAAACTCAGTGAGCAAACCATCCTCAATGGGCTCACTCATATTAACACAGAACAATTGACATATTCATATTCACATACAATTTACATCTTCATCTATTACACGTCATTTCATAATTCATTTTCATAACAGTTCATATAACTCATTTCAATCATTCACTTAATACACATCAATTATATATATGTAATGCATATGTCACTCACTTCTAGTTGTTACTTTATTGTGACCAAGTGCCTTTAACTGTCCCGTATCCATTTTGGATATCGGGCTCATTGATAATTGTTTCTTATCTATTAGGGATACTGAGATCATTATGCATAGTGAGCCTTTGGCTCTTAATCACATTCTGAGCTTTAAGCTCTTTTTTGGTGGCTACACTGGTCACAACTGCCTTTATCTGATCATGCATTCATCTAATGAAATGTATCAAATCTCATATATTCAATCAGTCACTTATATTCACTTTACACATTCACTTTTTAGCATTTACATCGGACCTAAGTCCGACATTCAACAAAATGTTTAGAACACTTATTTCTTTCTCATTCACATTCAATGAAGCACTTCCAATACATTCACATTTATCAAACTCCTCAGATTATTTATGTTCGAAATTGTCTCAATCACATTCACATCAGTAATAATTCAATACAGAAATTTAAAACAGAACAATCAATTAATGTAAGACCATCTAGGTCAACTCATAGTATGCTTCAGATTAGCATTTGCTTCTATGATCTGGAAATGTCTGGATGCTGACGTTCAATCCTATATATCAACTTCACGCAATACACACATTGTACACACATTACTAATTTGCACAATCACATAAACATTCATTCATAGACATATGTATATGTGTAATATATAGTGCACGCTCAATTTGACTATTTTGGGTATGTTTCATTAATCACATCTCTTAATCATTTAAACATCATCATTTATGTATATCAAGCTTGCACTTAGGTTCATATCTCAAAGAACTTGGTTATTCTAATATCATAATTCAATCATTCATCATTCCTTTTCTAGCATCATATGATCACATAATATTCAAGTTCTCATTCATTCATACTTAATACACACTACTCATCTTCTTTGAATCACATTAACATTCATAGGGTCACTTTCAATCTTATAACATCTCTAAATTTTCAGAATTTATCTCATTGATATCAATCATCCATGCTTAATTTATAACCTCAATTATCATCCTAAAGATATCAGACATGTAATCACTTAATCCATCATCAAACTAAGTTCATTTCGAGCTTCATTCAAGCCTAAAAGCAATATAGGAAAGTACTTAACCATTTGTTGTTTCAATCATCATTTAAAAAAAATGTAACTTACGTAAAAGCCATTCCCACGATTGTGGATGACTTCCCACTATTGTGGATTACACCAACAGAACATTCCAGCCTTTTCTTCATTTCTCACGATCGTGGATGTATTCCCACGATTGTGGGTTATTATATCGGAAAGTTTTCCAGCCATTTACATCCATATTTTCCAGATTTCTAACTCTTTACTTATTACATTCCACACCTTATGGATAGTTCATCATTCTTAGCTTAATTCCACGTCATTTTCATCTCCATTTAAACTCAAAAGCACTTATCAAACAGATCATACATTATTGTTCATCAATCATACAAAACAGAACATCAAGGAATATATACATTCATTAATGTTTTAGCTCACATTCAATTCCATTATCACCTTCACTTTATTTCTAAACTTTCATCCTAGTTCTTCTCTTTTCAAGATGCCACAATATTCTTTTCTTTAGCTTCAAAGCTCCATTTATTTTCTCGCATGACAACTTATAACTCACATTACTCATATACTCAAAACAGAACATATTTATATCATTCCTTCATTTACATTTCTGCACTCATCTTACGCATTAATTAGGTCATATACACTTCTCTATATTCATCAATTATCAACTCTCATTTCAACACTATTTTCATTATTAACCATTCATAAAACAATACATAATCTTTTATTTATCATTATGTGAAAACAAAACATCAATAACCATTCATGTCTTCTTTAATAAACATCACTCTTCAATCACCATTTTTACTATCAATCCAACACTATAACATTCCATAATCTATTACTCATTGTAAACACAAAAATATGACATGAATATGTCCATTTATTCTTCCACGGTGTAGTATAAAATCAACTCCATTTTCATTACATTTCTCCTCTTAAACTATCATCAAAAACATATCTATCAAGCAAGACATAAGGAATAATATACTAGTTACTTGATTAGCTCAAAACTTCTTCAATCACTATGAAACCTTAGCTCCTCCATGCATATATGATCATCATCATTTAAGGAGGAAAGGTTAGGTTTTCTTTGTAACAAATGATGAAGACAACAAGGGTGAGAAGAGAGTGTTGTGGGATGGAGAAGAGAGTGTTGTGGGATGGAGAAGAGAGTGAAGAAGATGAAGAATGAAATTAAGAGAGAAGAAGAAAGCATGTATTAACCAAATGAAAGACAAAAGATGGTCTTTCAAATGAGAAAATGTGGAGAGTGAGATGTGTGGCAAGGCAAGTGACACGTGTCACTTGCCACATGTCACCACCTTGTGGTCTCCACTTGGTCTTTTAAATAGTTAGTCCATTTGTCTCCAATTTCTAATCCAATTGTCTCCCAATTTTCAATGACACTTGTCACTAAATCTTAATGTCACTTATCAATAATTTCTTGTAACACCCCAACTCCCGACTGGACCCGAACCCGACATCGACGGTGATATCCGAATCCGTGCCCCGCGAGGGTGGCGTGTCACATCACTTCACTAAACAAAAATCGGTATA